>JADKLZ010005465.1:2532996-2547427 GCA_021533235.1 Biomphalaria straminea | reverse complement strand
AAATAAAAACCACACTATGCAGAGAAACAGCAGAAAATTTTGTTCAACACAATTTAATAACTAATACATTTAATTAAAAAAATTCTTGCCAAAAACATTTCTTGCAGACATTTCCAGGATGGAATAACTATCAAGGCCTTTTCAGCCAAGGGATTTCTTTGTGTCCATTTTGGGTGTTTTGTTCCAATGTCAAATGCATCAGCCTAAAAAATAACAATGCAGAGAAACAGCAGGAAATTTAGTTTAAACGACTACTTGCCAAAATATCTCGCTAGCGATTCCCGGCAAATGAACTCTCTATTTTAGGTGTTTAGTAGAAGTTTATTGTACCTTTGATAAAGATTAAATTAATTTTTTTATATAATTTACTTATACATCACCTTAATCAAGAACTTATGTTTCCTGTAAATTTGTTTAAATGCATTAAAAAGGATGTAATAATTGGAAAATGCTATAAATAAAGAATTTGAAATCAAATTGAGTACACAAGCTTCATTAGAATTAAAGAAAAGTACTATATATCTGATATGCCCAAGTATTGCAAGAATCTATAATTAATCTTCAACATTGTATTATAAAGAAAAAAAAACAATGCAATAAATTAGATGAAGGAGACAATGCAACAAGTAAGAGATAAGAGTTAGTCATGGCTTTTAAAAGTAATAAATGTGAATACATATATACTAAATCTAATTTGTATGTACAACTATTTAATGTTGAAGTGTTACAAACATCTAATTAGTGATTAATGTGTTAAATATTGATGCAGTTTATTATGAAAGAATTATGCAATACATTTGATGGAAATGGAGACAATGCAATAAGTAAGAGAAAGAGTTCATTGTATCTACACTAAACACAAAAGTTAAAGTGTTTAAATTTGTATGTACAGCTATATAGATAATACCCAAAAGTTGCAAGCATCTATAGGATTTAAGATACTTAAGATCTTCAACATTGCATTTAATTATAAAAGAAACATCATGCAATAAATTTTATGGAAAAAGAAACAATGCAATAAGTAAAAGAAAAGAATGATTTGTGACTTCCTTAAAAGTAATAAATTTCTATAGATATATAGAAGTCAATTATGTTTGATAATGTGCTGAAAAGACAAGAAATAGCATTTCATCATCAAAAAACACCTAATGCAATACTGGATTAGTCATAGAGTTAAACTACTATGATCTGATTGTGGGTTTGCTAAAAATAATGTGTTTAAATATGTATGTACATCTAGTTAATCACAATTTTTGTAAGCATCTTAATGATCAAGATGCTTAAAATCTTTAGCATTACATATCATAATCAGAGAAACATGTATTAATTTGATGGAAAAGTAAAAATAGTATGAATTAATAATAGCTTTGTTAAAGATCTAGTGTTAAAATTTATATAAACATCTTGCATGCATCAAGTTTCAACCATCTTATATTTGAATATATGCTTAGTAGCATTAAATCATTCAACTACTAAATAAACAATGCAATAAATAGACAAGATCAAAGTAGAAACTAATAGTGACATTCCTATTAATAGTAGCAACATTTCTAATTAGGATTTAGTATATATTAAAAAGTATAAAGATAACATTGGATTACTAAGAAGATAATGCAATTTAAAATAGAGAAAGTGAAGTTGATAAAGGCTTTGCAAATAATTGTAATACATATAATAAATATCAAGTATCCATTAAGTGTTTTATGCATTAATGTTTGGTTAATATTAAAATTATTAAATATAAATAACAGTAGGCCTACTGGTATTATGTAACTAATCAATAAAGCAAAACATAGGAGATAGAATATATCCAAGAATAAATTTTGGCTTTGCAAATAGTTATAGTAAATATCTATACTACATGTGTATTAGTTTTAAACATCCATGTTATATATGGCTGTAAAGGACATAATATTGGATTAGTTCAAAAAGTAAATTAAAGATTCTAGCTTCCATAAAAGTAATACATTTCTATGCATATACAAGTTATCAATTATGTGAAGACTAAAAAAAGAACAAATAACTAATGCACAAATAACGAATGCAATACTGTAAAAAAAAATTGTATAAATTGATAGTGGGTTTGATAAAGGTTATGTGTTTTAATTTGTATGTACATCTTGTATGCATAATGTTTAACCATCTAATATTTCATGTGTGTTTGAATCATCTAATATTTGATATTGTTAGTGACCTGAAAATATTCAATTACAAATGAAACAATGCAATACATAGGAGAGAATATGAAGGTAGAAACATATTCCTAAACTTATTCCGATTAATTGTAACCACATTTCTAATTAGCATGTAGTTTATATTAAAACGTTTAAATATGATAACATTTGATTACTAGGAAGATAATGTTAATTATAACAGGAAAAGACAGTGAGGTTGATAAAGGCTTTGCAAACAATTGTAATAAATATAATAAATATCAAGTATCCATCAAGTGTTTCAAGCATTCATGTTTGGAAAATATGTAAGGCATAAAATAAAAATAATGCTATTTTGGAACAAAACAGCACAAATAGGAGATAGAAGAACCAAGTATGAAATAATTTTGAAAAAAATAGTAAATGTCTATACTTCATGTATATTACTTTTAAATATCAAAGTAATATTTGACTGTATAGCAAACAAATGAAATGCAATACTGGATTAGTCTAAAAGTAAAAATAAAATGGTATGAATTCATTGAGGCTTTGTTAAAAATCATGTCTTTAAAGTGTATGTACATCTTGTATGCATTATGTTTTAACCATGTAATTTTTTATGCGTGTTTCAATCATTTGTACAAGATACATGTTTTAACCATGTAATATTTTATAGTAAGCTGAAAATAGCAATCAATCACGAATGAAACAATGCAATAAATAGGAGATAAGATCAAAGTAGAATTATATATTGACATTCCTATTAATTGTTAGAACATTTGATATTAGTGTTTCGTATATATTAAGTATAAAGATGAAATTTGATTACTAAGAAGATAATCCTATTTATAAAAAGAAAAGTGAGGCTGATAAAGATTTTGCAAACAATTGTAATACAAATAATACATTTCAAGTATCCATCAAGTGTTTAAAGCATTCATGTTTGGTAAATATGTAAAGCATTAAATATAAATAAAAGTGCAGCTATTTTGTAACAAGACAACACAAATAGGAGATAGAACAGAGTATGAAATAATTTTGGCTTAGCCAAAAAATAGTAAATGTCTATACTTCATGTTTATTAGTTTTAAATATGAAAGTAATATTTGACTGTATAGCAAACAAATGAAATGCAATACTGGATTAGTCTAAAAGTAAAAATAAAATGGTATGAATTCATAGAGGCTTTGTAAAAATCATGTCTTTAAAGTGTATGTACAATTTGTATGCATTATGTTTTAACCATTGTAATTTTTGATTGTTTCAATCATTTGTATAAGATACATGTTTTAAACATGTAATATTTAATAAAGGCTTTGCAGTCAATTTAAATGCATATAATAAATATCAAGTATCAAAGTGTTTCAAGCATTCATGTTTGGTAAATATGTAAAGTATAAATATAAATAAAAGTGCAGCTATTTTGTAACAAGACAACACAAATAGGAGATAGAAGAAGCAAGTATGAAAAAATTTTGGCTTGGCCAAAAAATAGTAAATGTCTATACTTCATCACATTAATTTTAAATATCCAAGTAATACTTGACTGTAAAGGTAACAAATGAAATGCAATACTGGATTAGTCAAAAAGTATTTATAAAATATGGTATGAATTCATAGTGGCTTTGTTAAAAATCATGTATGTAAAGTCTATGTATATCTTGTATGCATTATGTTTAACAGTCTAATATTTGATATGATTAGTGTCCTGAAAACATTCAATTACTAAAGAAACAATGCAATAAATAGGAGATAAGATCAAAGCAGAATTATATAGGCCTATTGACATGCCTATTAATTGTTAGAACATTTATTAGCATTTCATATATATTAATTATAAAGATGACATTTGATTACTAAGAAGATTAATATTTGTAAAAAGAAAAGTGAAGTTGATAAAAAGCTTTTCAAACAATAGTAATACATATGATAAATTTCAAGTATCCATTTAAAGTGTTTCAAGCATTCATGTTTGGTAAATATGTAAAGTATTAAATGTGCTACAAGTGCAGCTATTTTGTAACAAAACAGCTTAAATAGGAGACAGAACAACCAAGTATGAAATAATTTTCATCACAATTTTAAATATCCAAGTAATATTTGACTGTAAAGCAAACAAATAAAATGCAATACTGGATTAGTCAAAAAAAAAAAAACGGTATGAATTCATAGTGGCTTTGTTAAAAATCATGTCTTTAAAGTGTATGTACATCTTGTATGCATTATGTTTTAACCATGTAATATTTGATATGATTAGTGTCCTGAAAACCTTTAATTACTAAAGAAACAATGCAATAATAGGAGATAAGATCAAAGTAGAATTATATATTGACATTCCTATTAATTGTAAGAACATTTCTTGTTAGTATTTTATATATATATTAAGTATAAAGATGACATTTGATTACTAAGAAGATAATCCTATTAATAAAAAGAAAAGTGAAGTTGATAAAGACTTTGCAAACAATTGTAATGCATATAATAAATTTCAAGTATCCATCAAGTGTTTCAAGCATTCATGTTTGGTAAATACGTAAAGTATTAAATATAAATACCTCTATTTCGTAACAAAACAACTCAAATAGGAGATAGAAGAACCGAGTATGAAATAATGTTAAGTCATAGTAAATGTCTATACTTCATGAAATATCAAGTAATATTTGACTGTAAAGCAAACAAATGAAATGCAATACTGGATTAGTCAAAAAGTAAAAAAAATTGGTAAGAATTCATAGTGGCTTTTTTTAAAAATCATGTCTTTAAAGTGTATGTAAATCTTGTATGCATTATGTTTTAACCATGTAATATTTGATGCCTGTTTCAATCATCCTATATAAGATACATATTTCAACCCATGTAATATTTGATATGCTTAGTAAGCTGAAAATAGCAATCAATTACAAATCAAACAATGCAATAAATAGGAGATAAGATGAAAGCAGAATTATATACTGACATTCCTATTAACTGTTAGAACATTTCTTATTAGCATTTTGTATATATTAAGTATAAATATGACATTTGATTACTGAGAAGATAATCCTATTTATAAAAAGAAAAGTGAAGTTGATAAAGGCTTTGCAAACAATTGTAATACATATGATATATATAAATAAATCCATTTAAAGTGTTTCAAGCATTCATGTTTGGTAAATATGTAAAGCATTAAATATAAATAAAAGTGCCACCTTTTTGTAACAAAACAGCACAAATAGGAGATAGAAGAACCAAGTATGAAATAATGTAAAGACATAGTAAGTGTCTATACTTCATGTATATTAGTTTTAAATATCAAAGTAATATTTGGCTGTAAAGCAAACAAATAAAATGCAATACTGGATTAGTAAAAAAAAAATGTTTGAATTCATAGAGGCTTTGTTAAAAATCATGTCTTTAAAGAGTATGCACATCTTGTATGCATTATGTTTTAACCATGTAATATTTGATATTGGTGTCCTGAAAATATTCAATTACAAAAGAAAGAATGCAATAAATAGGAGATAAGATCAAAGTCGAATTTCATATTGACATTCCTATTAATTGTTAGAACATTTCTAATAAGGATTTAGTATATATTAAAAAGTATAATGATAACATTTGATCACTAAGAAGATAATCCTATGTATAAAAAGAAAAGAAAGTGAAGTTAAAGGCTTTGCAAACAATTGTAATACATATAATTAAATATCCATCAAGTGTTTCAAGAATTAATGTTTGGTATGTAAAGCATATATAAATAAAAGTACTGGTAATTTGTAACAAAGCTAACAGCGCAATAAAAAGAAGACAGAAGAACGAAGTTAATTTTTAGGCTTCGCTAAAAATCATAGTAAATGTCTATACTTCATGTGTATTAGTTAAAACATTCAAATAATATTGAGCTGTAAAGTAGGCCTAACCTATATGCAATGTCATAAAATTGAATAGGGACAAACAAATAAGTGTTTAAATCATCCAATATAAAACTGTTTGGTATGTTTTAAGGCATTGATAAAAGGCAATAACAAAAGAAAAAAGGCAATAAATAGGAGACAAGTTAAGGTTGTGTTAATAATAAATTTCTATATTTCATGTGTATACAAGTGTTAAAACATCTAAAGAATGTTTGAAGTAAGAGTTTTGAAAAAATAAAACATTTCATTACTATAAGATACATGTATGGCGCTTCGGCCCTTGATATATAGGCTACGGCGAAAAGTTTTTGTTAAAGGTGAACTAATTTAATATACAAAATAGCTTCAAGAAAAATGCATGAATAATCTAAAGTTTGGTGTTAGTAAATATAACAACATTGAAATAGCAATTTATTAAAGAGTTCATTTCATTGATATGCAGCAGGCAAAAGGTGGTTTGATAAGACAGACTAAAATAAAGGTGAACTAAAAATGTATTGCAATAGAGAACCAATGTTAACCTCAGCCAAAGAGGACCAAATGTAACGTTAGTTTATGTTTATCTATCAGCGCTGTTCAACACACACATATAAAATGATGATACACATGTGCATCTAAAGTTTATTAAAGCTTTGAAATAGCATTCTTAGATTCTAAGTTTGAAACAATAAACTCTACATTTAGGCTTATTTACACTTGTATACTTACAAACAAACAACAGCCTAGTCCTCTCCCCTGCTTGCTGAGCACACTATCAACATAAGTTTCCCTTACCCTACAGTGGCAAGTTCGGCTAGCTTGTCTTCGAATATTTCGCAACACAATCTTCTCTTCTCTGCCGTTCAAATAAAAGTGACCGCTAGCCAACAGTCAAGGTCAGTCCGAGTACTCTCGAGATCACGTGGCCTGGTGTCACGTCTGCTCAGGTTGGCTATTAATATATTGACATTAGAAACAAAATGTTATCCGTATGGTCACAGTACCAGTGTACACATTGATCAACATAGGTCTACACACGTAAAGACATCGGTGTTGGAGAAAAAAAATTAAATACTTTAAAAAAATGAACAACTGCCTGTTGCTATGGTCAGTCTGGTCACTGAGGTCACGGTCTGTCACGCACAGCAGACGACACACGCGCTTACTAGGTCAAAATAATATTACAAGACAGGGGCGGACGTTTGTCAAAATCGGCACTGGCAATATTATTGATGAGTCGGCCCATAATTTGATTACATATGAAATGAATATAACAGAACGCATGTATGTAAACGTGGGTGTTATTAACGTTTTGTATGTCTTCTTTTAAATAGACTTACTGACTAAAGGAAATCTCAATTTGTAAAAAAAAAATCTATATATATAATCCTCAAAGAATTAGGTCAGACAACAACAACAACAACAACGAGTAAATAGGGAAGATCCCATGGCGAACGCACCACGGTGTGAATGGACCCAATCCGCACTATTTCATTCACAAAATAGCATAGCATACGGCGCAACGCTATTTTGTGAATGAATGTGGCGTAGCCTATATAATTCTCTTCTTCTTTTAATATTATAACAAAGTAAAATAAGTATTTTAAGATTATTGTGTCGTATGACTATTGAAACTAGAACAACAATACACAGATAGAGTCTACTCTCAGGTTTGACTTTAGAAGTACTTTAATTAATATCACAAATTACGCATATTCGTTCATCAGACATGATTACGAAAGGTAACTAATCTCTCTATTCCTAGATCTAGATCTAAAACACGAATTCAACTCTAAGATAATAGAACTTCTCCTCGCAAAGATAGTTTTATGCTTTAGCACATGAACATACTAATTATAGTCCGTTTAATAAAATTAACATTCAAATTTGTTTTTCTAAAGCATTGTTACATGAGTGCATCTATATTCTTAATATCGCGTAAATTAAGGTCAATTAGCCATTTTGTTAGCTCCATTCATAGTATTTTTCATTCATGAATTCACGCTATCGCTTTACTTATAACAAGCAAATGGGAAGATCCCATGGCGCATCATGGTGTGAATGGGAAATATATTTTCATTCACAAAATAGCATAGCATATTTTTTTTTTACTTTAAAAAGATTTTAATAATGTCCGGAAATGTCCAGGACTTTTTCGACCGGCGGCATAGCATTTAATAACATTTCAGGAGATTTCCAGGGGGCTCCTGGTAAATCAAGAGGACGCGGGAAATCTGTTATGTTTTATAAAATGGTTCAATTTCATAATTTATACACCTAAAAATTAGCACGGGTCCAAAGAAAGTTCGGGACCCACTGTGGTCGCATATGTTGTAGTATTTTTTATTCATGAATTCTCTTATAACAAGTAAATGGGAAGATCCCATGGCGCAGCATGGTGTGAATGAAAATGGTGTATCCGAATCCGCACTATTTTCATTCACAGAACAGCATAGTCATAAATAAATATAGACTGGAAAAAGGAATTAACTTCATGTAAATTGATTTAGCAATTTATACACCTAAAAAATTAGCACGGGTCCAATGAAAGTGCGGGACCCACTGGGGTCGCATATGTTGCAGTGCCTAAGGCCTGCCCTGGAAAATAGCGGCGTATGCTATGCCGCCGGTCGACTAGTACATTATAATCGCAGTTTTAATTATTCTATTACATTATTTTTATATCACTAAAATAGAAAAAGTAAACACTTGATGGTTATCTATGCATTGTGTTATGTGCTCTGTTTGACATCTCCATGATTCCAAGTTTGAATTCTGCCCTCCATTCACCCCCCCCCCCCCGCCCCGGCAGCCCTGTGGGGTGTTTGGGTTATTCTGGTGTAACATCCAACACATGTCAAACAAAACTATTTAAGTCTTATGTTGCTTGTTAATCTCTTAGTGTTAATATAGTGTTAATCAAAGCATCGCGGTACAGGGCTATAAGTGAATTCATTATTTCAAAATAAATCAATAAAGTCTGTTAAGATATTTTATAAAAAGTAAGGCGATGGCAATCACGTCACGGGACGGGACTTCTTTTTTGGTTAAGTAACGTCTGTATTATATAAGATCAGATAAGATAATGATAGTTAAAGTGGTCCATTCGGCAACCCCACCAGCGCTTTTAGGCACCGGCCCATATAGCCGTTCCGCCCCTGCTACAATCTTCAATAATTTTCAGATCGACGAGATTTAAATTCGAGTTGGTGGAAACATTGTAAAATATGTCACACACACACACACACACACTTTCTTTTTTTTTACGCACACACACACACACACATACAAACACACACAAACACACACGGTGTCGTGTAGAGCTGGTCGCGTTGTTACATGGTCTTGAGGACTTAGAACAATCGCCCCCCCCCCTTTCTCTCTCCAATTTTTTTTTTTTTTTTATAGTTTGGATTGTCACTGTTGTTACCATTGGAGTTTAATGTGTTTACAGGGGGTGGGGTGAGGAGATTATAGACAGTTAAAATTTCTCTGTCTCTTCTGGTGGGTGGGGGTGCGGTGGTCGAATGGTTAAGCGCTTGGCTTTCTGGGTTCGAATCCCGGTGAAGACTAGGATTTTGAACTTCGGGATGTTTAGGGCTCCCCTGAGTCCACCCAACTCTAATGGGTTTAGTTTAGTTGGGGAAAGTAAAGACAGAATCTTTACTTTAAAAAAAAATACTAGTGGGTGGGAGGGGGTAGTAGCAGGTACTCAAGAAGACAAGACAAACTTTTGATTACATTAATGCTTTATATGCTTTTTGCATACGATATGTAATTTAAGGCGCAAATGACGAAAAGAGAGCCAGATCTACATTAAAATGTTTTGTTTTGTAATGTTTTATATGTTTCGGATGTTCCTTTAGAGTAGAAGATACTTTACTTCCTAGTCCGAACCCCCCGCAGGACAACGGGGGATGGGAGCGGGCCAGGTTTGAACCTGTCCAGCGTGCCTACCACACGACCAGGCAGATTGGAGACAGGAATATTACATTGATTGGACCCTACTTTGATCTCTAACTTCAAACAAAAAACGCAAACTAAATTTCTATGGCCATATTACATGGTCCTCTGGGCTCGCAAAGATCTTCCTTCAGGGAACAGTACCAGGAAAAAGAAAAAGAGTCAGACAGAGAAAGCGACGGCCCTGCCATTGAAAGAGGCTCAATGCAAGGCGAATACAGAGAAGAATTTGAAAAAGACGGTCGGCAAATCTTGTTTGGTACCCCAACGGTACAACAGAGTCAGAGACAGGTTAAGGTACTTAACTATATTACCGAAAATGTTAGTTTTTCAATGTTTTTATAATAGAAACAAAATTTATATAACATTCTTTTTTATCCCAAGAATCCAAATGTGTGGTTGCGCTCTACCTCAACCATGGTACCTCGAGTCGACTGGCAGAAGAGATGACTATTCTAACATTTTATTTGAACTATTTACACGGTTAGTTTTATAATATAGTGGCTGACGGTCAGACGTTATTTCAAAAGTTGTTCTATTAAAGTTACTTTTAGTTACGTTCATTGTATACACTATTTAACTATTATTACAATATTTTCTATCATGTACTTTATAATTATACTTTCTAGAATATCCTTTATCCTTAAATAGCTTAACCATTGTGTAAATGTGGAATTATTTTCTTTATTACATTTTTTAAAATGATTTATTTTCCCCATTTTTCATTACGGAATCACGAGACATTTTTTTTTTAAATTAACGAATTAGTTAATCAATTAATGATAATTAATTTTGTTTTATATATTTAAAGGGGAGCTTATCCCTCAGTATTTAGATGTATGTCAATGATTTTTTTGGTTCTTCCCCTTAGTTTTTTTTTTTTTAAATTGACCTGTTTGATAGTTCAAGGTCAGATAGTTGGCAAGAGAGGCTGTGAGTGTGTGCGAGAGAGAGATAGAGAGAGGGAGAGAGTTAAAGAACATTAAACAATATGAGTTATTTGCGGACGGTCAGTTGAATTAAATGAATATGAAGTGATTAGAAAATATGGTACAATGGTACAACCTACAATACAATGAGTCAATTAAAGGCAAGCAAAAAGTTTGTCACATTTGAAGCCAACTAACGAATCTGTCACTACGAGTATTTTTTTTTTGTTGGACTTCAAGTTTATTACTAGACGATGAATATGTAAAGTGGATGATAGAGAGTGGATGCTTAAGTTATAGACGAATTATTTCCTCAATAGAAGAACCCAGTTAAAGTTGTCAGCCTTTCTGCAAGTACAATTAAAAGGCGAGTGAAAAATTGGTGTTAAATTCTTCAATCAAAAGTAATAATCAATCCAGTATATTTCCAAATAGTTTATATTGCCTTTAAGTACAACGACTTAGTTGAAACCGCCCAACTCATGGAATTTATTTGCGTTACAAACGACATTTGTGAAATCATAAACCAGCTAGCAGCTAAAAAAAAAAATATATGACCTCAACTCTCAAAGTTTGAACCATCATAATCTTTCAATAGCAAAGTAGCTAGGTTTACCTTTCAAACCTTGCGATGATGTAAAGGTAATCTGTTTTTTGGGGTCCACGGTCTACGAGGGTGTCATGTGGCCAGCACAACGACCAAGTTTTCCCCAACATAGGGTCAGATAACCATTAAAACTAGTGGTCTCATCATAATCATCATCATCAAACTCTATTTCAGCGAGGGCTTGAGAGGCTTAAATCCTCTCTTGCAAAAGGCCTGGACAGAAACCCTGCTGTCTTGCGTAGTGTGTAGACGTCACCATACAGGTCGAGAAGTTTTGGTTTCCCAGACCTGTCCAGACGGTGGACTCAAGAGTTGTTTCTAAATCCCGAGATTAAAAATACTAGTTTTCACCAGGATTCGAACCCGGGACTCCCAAGCACTTTACCACTCAGTAACCTTTCCTCTTTCTATATTTTCTGAATAGTTAGTGACTACTGATGACACCGGGAATATGTCTGGATAACACACAGGACTGGCAACAAGAGTATTTAGAAAAGTTGTCGAGACAAAGGAACCGAACTTTTACGACCATAACTCATTATTAATCAACAAAAATTAGAACCCGGGCGTTGTAAAGTTGATTATGTTTAAAACAGTAAAGTAAAGTAAAGATCCCCTTCTAGACCTCGTGGTCTATAGGGCAGATGATGAAAATATCATATGATTATGTGGTGTACTGTTAACAAGGGTGTCATGTGGCCAGCACAACGGCCAACCACCTTTACTTTTCCCCAACTAATGTCAGGTACCCATTATAGCTGGTTGGACTGAGAGGCAACCAAGGATCCCGAAATAAAAATCCCAGTCTTCACCAGGATTCGAACCCGGGACTCCCGGTTCAGAAGCCAAGCGCTTTACCGCTCAGCCACCGTGCTTCATTTTAAAACTGTAAATGTCTTTAAATGATAGTCGATGAACCACCTCACCTATCTCTAAGTCTCTTGAACTGTTGGAGCACAATACAAGATCTGTTGACCCTCTTTCTCCATTCTTCTCTGATTTTTGTTGCCTTGGATAGGATTTCATTCAAGTACAGGCAGGCCTGCCCATTTTAAATGTTGTATACCCATATATATTTATGGCGGTGGGGATCAGCCCAACCCTCCCCCTACCGAAAAAATACTAGCTACCCCCATAAATTAGCTAGCCCCTTAATTTTTATTAGAAATGGTTATGGGCCTTAGATTGTTCCCGATTTCAAGCTTTATTTATTACTGTTCATTCTTTCCCTAAAAAAAAACTTGAATCCCTCTTCCTCAGTACAACCGATATTTAAAGACTTGATCAAACTTAAATTTTATGTAATATTGTCACGGTAGATGACGTCGAATTCGAAAGTCTTCCTGTAATATTATCATGAAAAAAATATTATGATCGTGAACGGAAATTGTCTTGCATGGAAGTGGAGACCAATAGCTCGTACATAGGCCTAAATGAAACGTGGCAACAAGTTATTGGTTAGTGCACAGAGGTTGCGACGCTGCAGGTCAGTGTTCAAGCTTTCTATGGCGAATGGTCAAATCTAAGTCGAATCGCCATGTTTACACTTCAGAACGGTCTCATTCATATGCACGCATGCGCAGAGCCGTCATAAAGCTCTGGCAGATCTCGCTATCTTTGGATTTGCCAAGACTAGTAAACAAAGAAAAATGCAAAAGTAAAATAAAATGTGTTAGGTTACAAAGAAATGAATCAAATCATTTTCCATTCTAAACATTCGAAAATATTCACACTAGTTTTTTTTTTAAGTTTCGGACAGTCCGTTAGAATTGAAGAGTAACACACTTAACCAAACCCAGGGGCGTAGCCAGGGCCGGATTAAGCCTATTTGGTGCCCTAGGCACAAACCCACATGGGTGCCCCTTTCTGCCCGGACCTCCGATCCTCCACCGAAAGCTGGTATGTTCAATATTATGCAAAAAAACTAACAAAGACAAATGATTTTTTGTTTGTACTACCGTCATTCATATAAAACCTACAATAAGGTATTTCTGTATTATAGGATTTTTAGGCGTATTTTCTTTTTTAAATTTATTGTTTTGTTATGTTTTTTTTTTTTCTTCTTTTCAAATTTAAATTTTGTTTTTTTGTAAGCATTTTTTTCTTTTTATTATAAATAAAATTTTATTATGAAATACATTTTAAACATAGAAAATTTAATAAATCACACAAAATCCCTTTATTTCAACAGCATCCAAACAATTTGTTTTCAATGTGGCGATAATAACTAAGAAAGTCAGAGAGAGCACACATTTACATTCTAAAGTTCTTTTTTCTAGATTTACGTTTGGCAAAGTTTTTGAGTACATCATCAAAGTTAATTTTGCGCAACAAGTCCGCCTCAATCATCAGCAGAGACAAGGAATCAAGCCTCTCTTGTTTCATTGTTGATTTTTTGTACGTTTCAACTGAGAAAAAGAGCGCTCAGTTGAATATTTCGTGACCATTAAAGTTAAAAATATGCGCAAGGCGATTTCTACATTTGGAAAAGCCCACTCGATGTTGTCTCTAACTATTACTTTGTAGAGTTCTGCATGACTGAACGTGTTGTTCTCATATTTTAATTCACGAAACTTGTGGCGAATATATGAGTTGAACTGTTGTAGTTCAGTATGTAAATTATTGTTCAGATCTTCAGAATAGCATCAATTAGTGCTTCACAACACTGCAATGTTTGTGGTACATCGACCAAACAAGAAAATCGAACTACTATATCATTATATACCTGCGCTCGTCTATTCATCTCTGTTTTAAGTTTGTCAACAATCGCGTAGAAAGTAGATGTACGAAATTTGTCTCTGGCATTCAGTGAGACCTTAGGGGCATTACCATCAATGACCACTGTCTTTCGTTTACAATTACGGGTCAAAGTTTCCTTATATTGCAAACCTGGTGTTAGTTCTTTTG
>JADKLZ010005465.1:2500502-2516877 GCA_021533235.1 Biomphalaria straminea | reverse complement strand
CATGTCCAGTCAGGTACATTCTTATAGATGACATGTCCAGTCAGGTATGAATTCGTATTGGTTTGCGGGAGTTGTTGCATGATCTCGAGTTGGCCCAGCTACGAAGTCCTTCACAGATATTACTAAAGCCAGCTACACTTTAGAGTTGGGCGGACTCAGGTGCACCCTAAAAATCTCGTAATTCAAAGTCACAGTCATCACCGACATTCGAACCCAGGACCTCATGTTCGAAAGCGCTTAACCACCTAGCCACCGTGCCCTCTATGACCTTGTGAGGTGAGCAGTTAAATAATGGAGGATTAAGAGTTGTATTTGTAGAGCGAAGTCCATCGGCCTGAGAAAGATCAGGGAATGAAAGGGAATCATAAACAATATGTTCGTTGATGTGGAGATCTTCAGATGCCTTCAATGTGATTGCCAAGTATATGTTTATGTATAAGGTAGCAGGAATAATTTCACATTAACAGATTCCCCATTCTTAATGTTATACTTTATTCATTTAGCTCTTATTTAATAGTTACAAAACCATGTAATGAATAATTAATATACTATCTACTTTTAATAGATTATTAAACTTTACACAATTCTTTGAGGACAGGTAGGCCTATGATTGGACGCCCACCATCTGGTATACAATTAGCAGGCCGGAATTGTATAGAAATGCCCGGGCCGATTTCGACACTCAGTTCGCCATAGAAACATGAGACATACTTTTGGCATAAAAAGAAACCCAGTATCGTTAACCTCTTTTGGTGTTCACCACAAATTACGGAAATCCGCAAAAATTCACAGCTCGACGCCATGATACTCTGTCCTGTTCTTCTGTCTGCCAGTTGGCTTGGATTATGGGGAACGATTTCAGAGAAACTTTGATGGTGTCCCTGAAGCGTTCTATCAGCCTTGTGAGCGCTTTCCTTGCCATAATTGGCCATACACGAGTCGTTTAAGGATGCCGCGGTCTACCATTCAACAGACGTGTCCTGCCCATCGCAGCTGGGACTGCATCAGGGTTGTGTGGATGATATGCAGACCCGCTCTTTGAAGGACTTCAGTGTCTGATATTTTTCCTTCCATTTGACATTCAGTATTTTTCTTAATCGTGTCATGTTGAAGTGGTTCAGTTTCTTTGCATGTTTTCTGTACACTGTCCACGTTTCTGAGGCATAGAGCAATGTAGGGAGGATGACAGCTCGATAGATCTCTAGCTTTGTATTTGTGGTGATACCGCGTCTGTTCCTGACATTGTTAGACAGTCTGCCATAGGATGCACTGGCCTTGGCGATACGCGGGTCGATTTCATAATCGATCTTTCCATTTCTGTAGAGTGCGATGCTAAGATATGTGAATCTGTCCACTGCATTTCTATCAAGTCCATTTATCTTTATGCTTGGGTCAGAGCATATACATGTAAGACTTCAGGTGTTTTTATTACTTCTAAGACCAAAGTCTGAACATACTCTTGAGAAGTCACTGACGATCATCTGCTGAAAATTGTCCGGGTAGGCATTTAGGACACGGTCGTCAGCAAATAGCAAGTCTCTGATTACTGCTGATTATATAACATACAGATTAGATGATGAAGTTCTCAGTCCGTGGCGGCTAAAAGCGAAATCACGATAGGAAGAGAGTGACAATGAGGGAGACAATGCTAAAACAATAATTGTTCAATTGTTTTTACAAATTTAAAGATATGTGGGCAAGGTGGCACTTATGTTTATCCTATACTCTTAAGCGAGCAATTCTTGTATATATATATATCTTCTATTTCGAAAACGGCTCTAACAATTTTCTTTAAAATTTCAACGTATCTAAATGTTAGTGAGAAAAAATTTTTCAGCTCATTGGCCACATCGGGAAAACTCGAGTTCGACCGTTATTTCGATACATAAAATGTCTCGTTGTAAAATTAATATTGGCTTCAATATATTTATGAATGAAAGTTATGAATGAAAGTTCTCCATGACGTAAACGGGAAAAACGCTGCTTACGTCACTAGGCTTACCGTAGAACTCTAAAATATTTCTTTGCAAACAAGAACGCGTTTAGAGATATGAATGAAGGGATGTGTAAAACTAAAAGCAGGCCATGTGCTGTAGCACCACTGTGATGGATGGATGGCAAGCCGGTATGAACTTCTTATTGTCTGACAGTCAGGCTGGGCAGGGCTTTTATTTAACCGAGCAAGGCTCGGCCACCTGATATTGTTTTTTTAATAAGTGTAATTAAGAAACATAGATTTAAGTTATTTGACTTGTAATAAATAGAATAAATAATATACTTAAGTCAGTGTCAAAATTTGAGATTTTGTCTTGGTTCCCGTCTGATTAATATACTCCCGTTTAAAACTGAAAATACACGTCCTTCGGTAATTAACAAAGCAAAGTCCATTTTCGGGCTTAAAAACGATGTTATTTAGATCTAGATCTACCAAAACAAAGGAAAGTAAAAAAAATGTTTAAATCTAAAGCTGTTAATATGAATTCAACGATTTACTAGTAAAAGAGTGGGTGGGTAATGTGGTTTATTGTTTTAAAAAGTAGTGTATGTGTCTAATTCATAATTAAAGTGTTTAATTAATGTATGTATAACTAAATATAATGTAGAGTCTAGAATCTGGATGCAAATCTCCAGATCTATATGTTCGACACTGGACGTCTACATATGTGTT
The DNA here is from genome assembly GCA_021533235.1 of Biomphalaria straminea. Lineage (NCBI taxonomy): Eukaryota > Metazoa > Mollusca > Gastropoda > Planorbidae > Biomphalaria > Biomphalaria straminea. Next base: position 2,514,209 of record JADKLZ010005465.1, on the reverse strand, counting down.
CAGTGTGTTGTCAAGGTGTACACAATCTGATCGTGTAGCTCTGGTGCTTCAAAAAGTGTTTACCCAAAGTCAGGGGCGGCCCTAGCAGTGCGCGGGGCCCTGGGCGAGCGTCATGTGCGGGGCCCCTAGCCGGAAAGGTTGACTATAATGACTATATATATATATAGTCGGACTCGAAGACAAGCCTATTATTATTATTATTATTATATATATATATATATATATATATATATATATATATATAATCATACCACATTTCGCTAACGGGCTAATCTGTCTTTAATGTGTCCGCCTCAAAGCTGTGGGCCTTATTTGTGTAACAAAACATAGAACATTACGTTGGTTTACTATTGGCCGTATAAGTGCATCTTAAAGGCTATTGTATTTTAATTGTTCTGCATTAACAGATGCGAATAAAAAAAAGAAAACACTCGCCATTACTAATATTATGTCTTCTCTCTCACTTTGCAAATTGAAGCCAATAGGATGTTATATAAGAATAACGTGTGCTATAGGAGCTACAGTGGTCCATTCACTTTCACAGACCCGACTTTTGCGGAAGGGATGTAGGCCTATCACGGGTTTTCAAAAAAAATCTATAAAAGCAAGATTACAAAGACAGTTTGTGTGGAAATACGAACTCAAAATCGCCCCCGATGTGGTCCACCCAGGCAGGTAAAAAGGCAGGTTTCAATATTTTCAGAAAGAACATCAGAATGAAATTCTATCAAAGACAAATGACAGAGTAGAATGGAGAAAGAAGATTGACAGATTGTGTGGTGCCTCACCGTCCAGCAGACCTATGGATAGGTGAATGTGAATGTGAAGTTCGACGTCTATTTCTCCTACCGAATTATGAAACGCAATAATAGGAAAAACAATTCATTAATTGTTGTTTTAAATTATGTCCAACTTATATACATACTAAATAGATTTTTAAAAAAGTAAACATTTTTATTTGTGTAAATGTATTCGTTATTTTTTACAAATGTAAAAAATAAAAACTTTTGAGTACACCTGTTTAAAAAATGGTCATCTCCTATATTAAAGAGCATCAAGTATTTGTTACTTTTAATAGTGGATAGCTACAAAAGTGATCTGTTTTTTTAAGAAAACTGCATGCATAAATGATTTAAAAAATTAGATTTTTTGGTTTCAGAAAAGAAAAAAGAAGCCGTTACATTAGGACTCTGAATGTCTAAAATATTATTAATATTATGTCGGATTTTTACTAAATTTTCTAGTTTACGAGATCTAAACGGGACGGACGAAAGTACGGACAGACATTCCACACAAAACTAATAGCGTCTTTTCCTCTTATATAAGACCGGTAAAAATATTCCTGCGTTTTTTTTTGGTTTTTTTTTTTCAACACGTTGACACAGATTTTCCCACGGCCGAATTATGTCTATGCATGCCTATTGGAAAAACTAGCTAAAAGCTGATTTTCCAAAATAGCTATACAAGCACATCAACTGGTGATACTGTTTAAGGCCCGCCTATATCCGAAAATATTACACGTTTAGGAAATCAAATAGCCTACCGCGAAAATCTGACCTTCGCGTGCGGTTTTAGAACGTATCACCAGCGACAATTCAGAATACACTGTATAATTGTTTAGTTATTTGCAATGCTTTAAAAAAAATAGGTGCCGGTACTGAGTGATGGATTGCCTAATTTTCAACTACCAAAAAATTAATAATAAACGCTAAAATTCAAGGAAATTAATAATTTTTCTCCACATTGAAAAAAATGAATTACGCCGTACCGGTGTGACGGTAAAAAAAAAGCACTGATTATTTTCATTAAAAAATCAATTTGTTAAAAGTTGCATTTATGATACTACAAATGTTATGACTCTTTCATTTACAATTATTCATAATGCAAAGAGTAGATCAAACTTTATCATTACACATTTTCCTTTAAAATTCCGATTAGACGCCGTTTTTTTTTATACCAAAATAAACGATTAGACGTCGTTATTATATACCAAATAAACGATTAGGATTGGGTGCTTCCACATGTGTTTTTATTGTGAACTGTTAAACAATGATAGCCTGTTAGACTCAGCTGTCTATACCGAAACTGAACGGTATTTCGAAACAAGAAATGTAAGTAAAGAGATTAAATGACAATTGGTAAAGTAAATATACTGGGAAAATATATAGTAACAAGTCCTTGTTTATAATCACTCATTTAGTTTTCGAAGTTGGTGACAATAAAATCTCCCAGCGCGGGGCCCCTCTCAGGCGCGGGGCCTGGGGCGGTTGCCCCACTTGCCACCCCCTAAGACCGCTACTGCCCAAAGTACAAGTCGCAATTGAAGAATCTAGATCTAGATCTTACATTAATCGGTTCATATTTGTTAGAACATACTATCTTGTCTACATCTAGATTATGTGGTAGGCCCTACTAACTGCAGTAAATCTAGCAGGTCTAGAGATCGAATCATAAAAGTAAAAATTATACCGTTTGCAAAAATTTATTACAAGATATTTTTCAATTAAGTGTAGATGTAGGTTTAAAAATTACTCAAATCTCCAATTCGTTTAATGAATTTTTAGTCTCAAAAAAATATTTCTTTAAAGCTTCTAACATCTTCTTAGCCACATCCCTGTACTTGCTACTCATCTTGTAGTAAATAATACAACTCACACTGCAATTGATGGTCTCCAGGAGAAATGTGAAAGAATAAGTCACAGGGATTACATAACGGTAACTGTCAAGCACGGTGAAAGCTGTCAACACGACGCAATGAGGCAGCAAGCAGACGACAAACACAACAGACAAGGTCACCAACATGACTATGATCCGTTTTTCTTTTCTAGCAGAATGTTCTATAGAATGTTCCTTAGAATGCATGCTAAAAGATCGGGTCACAGTTTTTCTCCATTTAGCTTGGGTTTTAAGGTGCCTGATAATAAGTGATGTACATATTATGTGAATAAGAAAAATTAGGTAAGGAGTAGTAATGTCTGTGATTACATATAAAACGTTAGTCATTAGCATTAGGTCTTCAGTGTTGCTTCTTAAAAAGGCAGTGAAAATAGATTTGTTGAATTTCGGATTAAAATCATATTCGAATTGAATCACATAAAAATATGGTAATAGATAAAATAAAAGGACAAAATAAACGCTGGCGTTAACTAGTACTGCTATATTTTTGGTCAATATAAGTTTTGCTTTGAATGGCCAAAACACAGACACGCACCGTTCAAGCGTGGCGTAAGCTGTTATGAGTCCACTGACTCGAATAAAGTAGCCGTTGAGACAGAAGAAAATAAATCCTAGAGTCCAAGGGTCTATATCTCCACTACCTACAGACATCCATGGCATGGAGACTATGTTGTAGCCCTGTTGGGCAACCAGCGCCCCAATCTCACTGACTGCAAGTGCAATCAACGTCACGGTGACACTGTCGTTAATCCCCTGCTTAGAGAAGTTCCAGATGTTGAATATGTTTCCAATTATACCGAACAGACCGATAGTCTCAGCACAGACTAATAAATTAAATATCAAGAAAAAATTTTTGACTAGAGGGTCTAGTGTCAATGTTCCGTTCGTGGACATTCTGTCAGATTAGACAAATTACTGACAAGTTTTAACTGTTTCAATACAAAAAAAAGATATCAGAAGTTTACAAATATGTATTTTTATAATAACGTTAGTCACGTTGAAACCTTAATTATCATGACTGTCTTTCCCCTGATATTATTAATCATTTCATTTCTTATAGATTTTTTAAAAATATTTCATTTGAATTACACAAAAGAAACATAAATAAATCAATTTCTAGAAAACTACTTAGAAACACGACAATACAAACTTATTATTTAAATGAAAATGAGTGCTGATTGCAAATCCTATACTATTAAGCGAGCAATTCTTGTATATTTATCTATCTATCTATCTATATATATATGTATCTTTGATTTCGAAAACGGCTCTAACGATTTTCTTTAAAATTTCAACGTATCTGCATATTAGTGAGAAACAAATTCTCAGCTCATTGGCCACATCGGGAAAACTCGAGTTCGACCGTTATTTCGATATATAAAATGTCTCGTTGTAAAATTAATTTTGGCTTGAATAATTTATGAATGAAGGTTTTCCATGACGTAAACGGGAAAACTTTGTTTTTCGTCACTAAGCTTACCGTAGTACACTAAAATATTTCTTTGCAAACAAGAACGTGTTTAGAGATATGAATGAAGGGATGTGTAAAACTAAAAGCATACCACGGGCTGTAGCACCACTGGGATGGATGGATGGCAAAAGCCGGTATTAACTTCTTATTGTCCGACAGTTAGGCTAGGCTGGGCATTTATTTAACCGAGCAAGGCTCGGCCACCTGATATTACATATTATACACGCGATGGTCAAAATTTAAACTGCACAGGCCTGACACGAAGCTGGTGCGCTTAATAAGCTAATTTTTTGAAATAACGCAAATTCATGTATTTAAATCAAAACAGCACAATGTACGAACATGAAATGTCAGTACTATTAAACTTGTGATAAAGATTTTTTTAAGGCGATACCATAAATCTCAAACAGTTTGAAACGTGTAGTACATTTTAATAGCATCCAGAGCTATTGACTTATCAGTGTAATCTAGAAGTTGTTATCACAAGGCAAATATTTAATAGACAATATAAAGAGAGCAATCTCATTATTGTAATACGCCGTCACAAATTGCAAGCTTAATTTCTCAAGGTATGTTGAAAGAATGACACATCTTTAATTATACTTTGAATTATTTGTTAAAATTTGATAAAGGCTTAGTGGCTTCTTAATGGCATCTCTTCAATTAAAGACCAAAATATATTCTAAAAGGTGATTACTTTTTAGAATCCAAATATGTACAAAACAATTTTAACTTCCCTATCTACATTTTAATTTGTAATGTATGTTTGATTAAAAGGTCCAATGCAAATAGACTCACATGATATCTAATGTCAAAGACTACATTATCTTGTCTTAAATATAAAGTAGACCAGTTGTGATGGGGGAGAAGGAAGAGGCTATCTAGGTGATTGTTTGTGCATTCATTTATAATAAAAAAAAAAAAGATGAACGAACAGAATTCTAACTCGTGTGATAAATCCTCCTCATGCATGCTAACCACTGTGCCATGGGAGTTCTTATTAAAATATAAGGTTTTATAGTTGTCATTTTTTAGTTTCAAACTATAACGTCTAAAACTTCTGCCACCTTATCAATCAAGTACAATTTCTTTCCCTTGTTAGAGATACCAAACAAAATAATTAATAACCAATAGTTAATTAAATAATCAGTGAATTTTTTCAACTGATTCTTGTATCATTGTTTCTTCTAATTGATATTGTGCACAATTTCACCTTGATCCAAGATCGGATGTTGGAGAAATAACGGCAAAAAAAAACAACAACATTTTTACCACATAGACCTACAGACAGACAGAGTGAGTTGATACAGGTCCTGTTTAACGGAATGCTAGTTAAACGTACATAAAACTGTGAATATTTCTAGAATATTTACTGACAATGTAACTTTATTCATAAATGTCTACCTCGAAGAAGACGCAGTGCATGTAGTTAGTGTTCTGTTACTAGGTGTGAGGAAAGATGTATAGGCTATTACAAAAATAATTTGTTGTCAAAAGCTTTAACTCTTTCTCTCCTACTTGACGATACTATCATGAGTTGAATCTCATTTATTAAAATTAATATTTTTTTATAAACTTTACTGTTACATAAAAAGAGCGTGCATTCTCTTGAATTCTATACCAACGAAAACATTTTCTGATGGTAAACGAAAATGTTATTAAAACTTAATCATAACAGGATAGTGAAATAGTAATGAGCAAAATGAAGAATTCTATCTGAATGTGAAAAAATAATTACGGAGAGAAAGAGTTAATACAGTGATACTTTCGCATTTCAACTTCGTGATCGGGACGTTATTGAAATGAGAAATGTTTGTAAAATGTTTGTAAAATGTTTGTAAAATGTTTTACATGTTTCGGATGTTCCTTCAGAGTTGAAGATAGTTACTTCCTAGTCCAAACCTCCCGCAGGACGACGGGGGATGGGAGCGGGCAGGGTTTGAACCCGGGACCACCGTTAAATCCAAACGACAGTCCAGCGTGCAAACCGCTCGACCAGGCAGCCATCCTGTTACTAAATCCGATATGGAAATTATATTTATGATTCTTGGTTGATTCGGTATTCATTTTGAAACTTTATCTTATTCGTATTAATGCCTTATGACATAAGTCAATATATTAATGGTAATATTATTTTCTTCTTAGGGGTTTAAATACAACGGTTTAGTGTTTTAATTTCAACTATATTTACATGAGAGACTGTTGTTTACATATGGTTACGAATGGGGCTATAACAAGAGGGGGAATAAGTGTAGTTTAATTGTACAAGAGCTGAAAGAGTTAGTTCCCTTTAGATTATACTTTAGGTCTCTGTTGACTGTGTTCAATAGCCTCTTACTTCAGTTTTTCTGCAGATCTGTTTATTTTATTTTGATTTAATAAACTGTGTTGAAATTATTTGTGTGTTGTTACTGTGGACGGTCATTGACTTGTAGCACCAAACTGCTGGTAGATAGCTAAACCTCTTTAAGTGTGTATATATATTTATATATATATAATGTTTAATGTAAAATGGATGGCTGCATGGCCATGCGGTTTGCGAGCTTGACTGTCGTTAGGTTGTCTCGATGATCACGGGTTCAAACCCTGCCCGCTTCCATCCTCCGTCGTCCTCCTTAGATAAGGACTTGGAGGTAGATTATCTTGAACTCTGAAGAATCATCCGAAACATTTTAGAAGCAAGTTTATTTTTTTTGGAAGGTTATTCAATACCTTAGATAATCAAATACTTGCCTTGGTTGCGTCCGCTTTGGAACTATTGAATACTCACGCTTAAAAAGTGATAACACAATAAAAGTATTGGGACAACACTTAAAAAAAAATCCTTGACCTTTAATAGCTTTCTAGAATTTTGAGTTACATGATGCGGTAGTATGAATATATATATATATATATATATCTATATATATATATATATATGTACGTGTGTGGTTGTGTAAGTTTGAATATGTTTGTAAATATTATATACAGGAAAAGTTCTTCTCGGTCTCAGTTTAAGAATTCTGAATTAGCGATTAAGAAGAATATATCTCAGTCACTGTTAACCTATTTCGTGTGACTCATTGTATCCCAGACAAAAAAAAAAGAAAATTCTTAGAAAAATCTATTCCATTGTTGAATATTATAAAATAAAAACAAAAGATTAGTACAGACAACATTCCAGTCAGACGAACTTCATAAATAGCAAATGTGAATTGTTTATCAAAGACTGCCAAACTTCATGCATTGAAAATGATAACGGGTTTTCAAAGATTGACGAAGCATCATGTAGATGTAGAAACGATCTAACTTTACAGAATGAAAAACTTTAAATACTAGGGATTTACTAATTGAATTGTGTACAGATCAATGACATCAATTTTTGTGTGCTTACACTGACGATATTGACGGAAAATATTAGATTATACATTCAGTTTAAATTTTTACATTTTTATATGTATTTATCTTTTAAATTGTTATACTAGAAGTAAAGAAACTAAAACAAAAAGTCATTCATTCAGATTATTTATTTTGCTATTTCGGCTTTTAAAATGGGTATATAACCTTAATGAGACTAATTATTAGCGATGATAATATAAATTATTATAAAAAATAAATAACAATACAACAAAATGTATATTGAGTACTTAGCTTAATTACATACTTTTCCTTATATAAAAAAATATAGTTAAAATACCAAAGCTTTCGAAGACTAAGGAAGTAAGGAACACACATTTTAAAATTACAAAATGTCTTTCTGTATACATTTTCTTTTAAGTGGAAACTGAGGTTTTTTTTTACATTAAATATTAAATACTACGCAGAGAGGTCAAGCCCCTCCCCAAGGCCCCAAAATGATGGCAAACTTCTAGCTACGCCACTTGTATTGACTTTTAGGAGTTACAAATCAACGAAACGTAGCAACAATACAAGCACATTAATCTCTGGATACGACTGTCGCTCAAGTAAAAATATTGAATTTAGCAGATGTCTCTTGACCTGTTTTTTATCGTAATTTGTATCTTGATGTGCACTGTTGAAGCAAATTTGTTTTTAATAATCTAACAAAATATATCTAAAATATAAAAAAAAACAAGTAATGAGTAAATGTGTACGCAAAAGTACAAGTGATGTTTCACTTTCAGACAGTGCGGTCTATACTTTAAAGGGCAGAATATTTCAAGTTCATCTGATTTTGTGGTCTAAATTTAACGAGAATGTCATGTGGCCAGCACAGCTACCTTTTTCCCAACCAATGCCAAGTACATGTTAGAGCTGGGTGAACCCGGAGGCGCCCTAAAATTCAAAACGCCAGTCTTTACCGAGATTCGAATCCATGATCGCCCGTTCGGAAGCCAAACGGCTTACCACTCATCCACCGCGTTTACTAAATGTTAATATAAATAGTACAATTTTTTTTCTTTTTTTTTTCTTTCAACTTAAAATCCAAATCCTTCCTAGAATAAAAGCAGCCTAATTTTGATTCCCTTCAAAACGCACCACACTCGACCTGCTCTCCGCTTTCTCGCTTGTATGAGAAAACAAAAGTTGCATTCCCTTCAAAACCGCACCACACTCGATCTGCTCTCCGCTTTCTCGCTTGTATGAGAAAACAAAAGTTGCATTCCCTTCTTTATGGCCGAATCGTTTGCTAAGACGAACCCCCGTGTTAGTTTGTGTGAAAGACCCGTAACTATAACTAGAGAAAGGGTTATCTAATTACCAATAGTTTGGTTCGAGTAGTGTCCCTTTGGCAACTGAAACAGGATAAGTTATATAAAAAGTGAAAAAAAAAGTAAATTCCCCCCCTTGTGGTCTATAGGGCAGATGATGTAAAGTTCATCTGATTCTGTGGCCTACGGTTAACGAGGGTGTCATGTGGCCAGCACAACGGCCAACCGCCTTTACTTTTCCCCTACTAATTTCAGGTACCCATTAGAGCTGGGTGGATCCGAAAAAAAATAATCCCAGTCTTTACCGGGATTGGAACCCGGGACCCCAAGTTTAGAAACCAAGTGCTTTACCGTTCAGCCACCGCGCCTCCCGGATAAGTTATATACCCAAATATTATTGTACATTTTCCTTCTAACTATGTTGCTTTAATATAAAAAAGATAATACAGTGATAGGTAAGAAAGTCTATGAGTCGACAGCTATCGATTCTGACTCTGTCCTTGATCTAACCTCTAGTAACTAACCTTTATCTATTGATTCTCAATAGACGCACATGGCTTTAATGTGGGCGTAGACTGATCCGTACACAGGATGGCTGCTTCGATGTCCATAATTAGTCATTGAAAAGTAGTGTTTGTGATGGTATCAAGACATATATGTACATTCTGATCAGATTAAATGAGGAGACACTTAATGACACTTCTACTTTATTTTTCACGTTTCGATAATGGTATCCGTTTTTCTCATTTGTATTTCACTATCCTTTTATGATTAAACTTCAATAACTTTTTTGTTTGTTATCAAAAAATGTTATATTTGGTATTGAAATATAGGAGAATGCATGTTTTTCTTTTTTTTACAGAACACAAATTAAAGTTTATACATCCAAAAAACAATCAATATATTTTAATGGGGGTCAAACCAATGTTGGCATCGTCAATTAGGAGAGAAAGAGTTGAGAGGGTGAAGACATGGCCTCGACATCGTCTCACAGAGAATACACAACTGGAGGAGGAGAGAATGACACCAGCAAAGAACAGTGCGAAAGTCTTCACGGGGAATAGGATCTCTGTCTTATGTCGTTCCCATCGATGAACCTCCTCCACAGACCTATCATGAACCTGTTTCTTTTCGTGACAAAAAGTTTTAAAGAGGGGACAATGTTGTAGCTTTGCCTCGCATAGGCGTTTCCGTTCAGTAGATTAAGGAAGGGAGCAGTGTTTCAGATGACAACGTCAAACCAGTTGCAACCTGTATATTTTTCAACTCCTTCATTAATATATATATACCTCTGATTTAAATCTTGTAAGACTATTAATGAGTTTAGATATACTTCCTGGCTTAGCTAGAGCCGAGAGGCATATGTAGTGGTACCTCTTATGTTCAGTAAGATTGCCATGTATATCTCAATGAAAATATGTTAATCTTTTATTTTCTCTGCTATTAGTAAAAAGTTACAGTTTTAATTGTTACAATTTAAAATAAACTAATTACGATGTGATCAAACGAGGAAATAAACACACAACGGCTTATTTATTTAACGGCTTTAGGGTTGTCATAGCATTTTAGCGTTAGAAGTTTCATCATGCATATTACTATTATAGGTCATTATGGCCACCGTCAGTGAAGCGACTATGGATCATCTCATGGCAATGAGATGAATGCCTGGGCATAAGATGTGGTCGGAACCCACACATCAGTTCCCCCCTCTCCACGCAGCTGATGTATCCAAAGGAACGGCTGTGCAAATTTTAGGTACAAATGATCAAAGGAACAAATTACATTGCTTACGCAATAGAAAACTCAAGACAATTGCACATTATTTAACACATTAATCCTATTAGAAAGTTAAACTTTAAATTAATACCAGCTTGAAATCTAATGACCCTTTTTCATATGGAGTACATTGTTATAATCTCTGCTTACTAGCTTCGTAGATAGTACAATGTCTTAAATGCCTCTATGAGATGAAAGTTAAATGATTAATTGATTAAATAATTTATCAATAAGAAATGTGTCCAGTCTCTCTTCGATTTGGACTATGAGATACTCGTCTCAAAAAGTAATTATTTAAAGCTGCCAGCATCTTCTTAGCCACATCCCTGTACTTGCTACTCATCTTGTAGTAAATAATACAACTCACACTACAATTGATGGTCTCCAGGAGAAACGTGAAAGAAAAAGTCAAGGGAGCTACCTCCCCTTCAATGTCCAGGACGCTGAACGTTGTCAATACAATGCAATGAGGCAGCAAGCAGACGACAAACACAGCTGACAATGTCACCAGCATTGCAATAACCCGTTTCTCTTTCACCACGGTATGTTCTTTGATGTTCTTGGTAAATACACGAGTCGCTGATTGCCTCCATTTTCTTTGGCTTTTAAGATGCCTAATGATAAGTGTTGTACATTTTATGTTGATAACAAAAATAGAATAAGGAATAGCCATATTGGTGCTTACAAATAAGGTGTAAATCATTGTCCTGAGGTCTTCAGCGTTGTTTCTAAGTGATGCAGACCAAACAGTTTTGTTAAATTGCGGGAAAAAATTGTATTCAAATTGTATGACATAAAAATATGGTAGTACATACATTAAAAGAACAATATAGATTACGATGTTAACTATTAGTCCCATATTTCTAGTGATAATAAGATTCGCTTTAAACGGCCAAAAGACAGACACACATCGCTTAAATGTGGCGTAAGAGTCCACTCACTCGAATAAAGTAGCCGTTGATATAGAAGAAGATGAATCTTAGAGCTGTAGGGTCTATATCGCCATTATCACTTGACATCCAGGGCATGGAGACTGTATTAAAGCCATGTTGGGCGACCAGCGCCCCAATCTCGCTGACAGCAAGTGAAAGCAAGGTCACGGTGACACTGTCGTTTATTCCCTGCTTAGAGAAGTTCCAGATGTTGAAAATGTTTCCTATTATGCCGAACAGACCAATAGTCTCAGCACAGATAAGTAGAATGATCATCAAGAAAATGTTTGTTAGGAGCGGCTCTGTTGTCAATCGTTCATTGTTAGGCATTATGAAGGTCTGAATCAACTTTTGAAAAGTTTTAACTGATTAGAAGAAAAAAAAAAGATATTAGACCTACCTGTTAACCTATTTAAAGGAATGCATTTTTAAGTCTTTATGATTAATTATTTAATTACTTATACGAATTTTTTTGGCATGATTTGGAATAATTTATGTGTTCCATAAATTGGGAAAGTTTTGACTTCGACACAATGACGTGACTTGTATAAAGATGAAAGAATTGCAAAAAGTAAACAGAATAGCCCTCGGCACCATAATCAGATTGATGCGCTCTCTGGTCATGGTTACATTTCTATATGCTTGTGAGTCTTGGACGCTGACTGCAGAGCTAGAGAGGAGGATCCTAGCAATGGAATTAAGATGTTACAGAAGGATGCTAGGCATCACATTCAAAGACCGTATCACAAACCAAGAGATTAAAGACAGGATTACTGCAGCGATCGGACCTCATGATGACCTGCTAACTACTGTGTAAAAACGCAAGCTTAAAATCTATGGTTATATTACAAGATCTTCGGGTCTCGCAAAGACATTCCTTCAGGGAACAGTACCATGAAAGAGAAGAAGGGGAAGACAGAGAAAGCGATGGGAGGGCAACATCAAAGAATGGACGGGCCTTCGATTGAAAGAGGTTCTAAACAGGGCAAAAGACAGAGGAATTGAAAAAGACGGTCGACAAGTCTTGCTTGGTGCCCCAACGGTCTACTGACTAAGGGACAGGTACAGCTACAGGTACATATACATTCACAGATAATTTTTTGACTATAGCAGAATTTTAATAAATTTGAAATTATAATTAGCTTAATCTAAACGTGTGATACATTATTCAATAATATATATGGCCTTGTTACGTAAAAAATATATGCACACCATTCAAAGTAAGCCAAACAACAAAAGCAAAGTTCAATTGTAGATTTCTAATTCTAATATAGAACTATTACGTAGTCGGTGCTATGGTGTACACTCAAGTAGTCAATATTTAACTGTTGAAACACCATCGCGTAAATTTTCTAATACCGTATGTATCTTAGCCAGAGCCTTGTACTGTAGAAAGAAGAATTGTTGATGTTAACTAATTAGCAATAAGTCATTGCCATCAAGTCCTAAGAAATAGGATGAATGTTTTAGTTCGAGTTAGTCATCTAATTTAAACATAACAAAACACAATGCAAATATTAAAGAGACAATATAAAGAGACGGCGAATGAAACACATTTTTGTAATACACCGCCACAAATGGCGAACTCGTTCAATTTTCACTGTGTATGTTGTAAGAATGACACCGGTTTGATTATACCTCTGTGTAAACATATAATAATGACTTTCTGGCTTAGTATAAGTTCGTGTTCCTTTTTCGATCCTCTGGTCATCAATTTTAATTTGATTACTTTATTCCATCAAATTTTGAAAAAAAATCAATTATAACTTTACCAGTGTTAATCATGTTTAATCATATCTGTAGAAATGTAATCCGACTCAGAGAAGATAATGGGTTGTTAGTCAGTTAGTCAATTACACTTTAACAAACGGAACTATGTCTTAAATATTTACCAACATATTAATTGGATACAAATGTTTGCCTGGAAGGTGTTTACTTTCTGAGAGAAATAATGGGCTGATAAGAAAACTTTTTGTAAATATCATGAAAAGTTGAAGTCTTGTGTTTGACCTTCAAGTATGCATGAGATGTGACAACCGGAGACAGGTATCAAGTTTCGATAAATAAAATATAGTCTAGTTTATGATATATTAGAGAAGGTTGTTAATAGGGCCGGTCATAACTATTGCGGGATGTGTACATTCATGGGCGCCACTGGCGGATCCAGGGGGGGGGGCGGTAGGGGCGATCGCCCCCCCCC
>JADKLZ010005465.1:2483393-2500402 GCA_021533235.1 Biomphalaria straminea | reverse complement strand
CCCCCCCCCCTTGGGGGGGGGGGGGCGGACAAATTTTAGCATAGATTTCACACAATTGATATATGAATGTATTACTTATGTTAAAATATATACTAATTATTTTATATTTCTTTATATTTTTAGATTATTTCGCCCCCCCTCTAGTATGTTGGCTGATATGGTGGGGTCAGGAGGGGGCGTTGGCAACAATTCCGCCCCCCCCCCACTCAAAAGCTTTTGAGTGGGGGGCGGTCCAATTTCGGGTGGGGGGCGGACGAATTTTAGTAAAGAATTCACCAATTGGTATACGAACTTATTACTTGTGTTAATAATATATATATATACTAATTATTTATATTTCGCCCCCCCCCCTTTTAGTATGTTTGCCGATATGGTGGGGTCGGGAGGGGGCGGTGGCATCGCTTCCGCCCCCCCATAAGCTTTTGAGTGGGGGGGCGGTCCGATTTCGGGTGGGGGGCGGACGAATTTTAGTTTAGAATTCACACAATCGGTATATGAATATATTACTTGTGTTAATAATATATACTAATTATTTATATTTCGACCCCCCCCTTTTTTAGTATGTTTGCCGATATGGTGGGGTCGGGAGGGGGCGATGGATATTTTTATGGATGGATATTATTAGAATATTTTTCAACATTTTTCAATAGGTCCTTTTTTAACAGGATGAATGGTGAGCTTTAGATCAGGAGAATGCAAGAAAACAATTTTTGCATATTATTAATAATACGTTGAAGATGTCAGGAGAATGCGTTTCTGCAGTGACGAATGCAAGAAAACGCTTTTGGCGTCGGGGCTTCGCCCCGAAATCTACTGATAAATAATAAGTTGGAGAAGTCAGGAGAATGCGTTACTGCAGTGAAGTATTTAAGAAAACGCTTTTGGCGTCGGGGCTGCGCCCCGAAATATACTGATAAATAATGAGCTGTAAATGTCAGGATAATGCGTTTCTGCAGTGACGAATGCAAGAAAACGCTTTAGGCGTCGGCGCTTCGCCCCGAATCCCACTGGCGATGCTTAAAGCCCTCCCTCAGACTTCAGCTTGCCTCAACATGACGGTTTTTTTTTCACGAAGGTTAAAAAACACTGCTTTTTTTATTCTCGTAACTATATATATATATATATATATATATATATAATATATATATATATATATATATATATATATATATATATATGGCCACCGTCAGTTGCGAAGCGACTATGGATCATCTCATGAAATGAGATGAATGCCTGGGCATAAGCTGTGGTCGGAACGATGTCGCCCACACATCAGTTCCCCCCTCTCCACGTAGCTGATGTATCCAAAGGAACGGCATATATATATATATATATGTATATGCTGTACACACTTTTATGCATAGGGTTAGGGTTTACTGGGCGTTAGGGTTAGGGTTTGAAAAAAATCGCCCCCCCCCACTCCAAAGTTCTGGATCCGCTAGTGATGGGCGCCCGCAGGATTTTTTGCAGGGGGGTGCAAGCACTGTCGGATCCAGTGGGGGGAGGGGGCGGGGGGGCGATGTTTTTCTGCCAGTAGTCTCTCCTTCCTCAAGATGACATCTCTGACGTGTTCCTCGGGATGGTCAAGATGGTTTTTGATTATGCCATTAATGTTACTGCTGAGCTGCTTTTGAGCGGCCACTATGTTAAGTTAGAAAGACTGCAACACCATAGAAACTGGTTCAAGAACAGATGAATAATTGACGACATTGAAAAGACAAATCAGAAACACAAGAGGAGGAGACATTTATTAAACATGTGCAGTTTGTCTGGTTCACTTGCAGTCGTAATTTTAAGATCTGCCAAACAATAAAAGATCTCAAAGTTGAGACTATAAGCTTGAATAGATTCGTATTTTTCAGTTCATTGTGTCTCACACAAAGAGGTAAATGTAGCACCAACGCTATTTTAGGGACTGATACGGAAGAAGATTTCTAGCCATCACAGGGCAGCCTTGGCCGAGTAGTTTGTCCATGTATAGACTGTACAATGCCGTTAGACGGTTAGACACATGTAGCATGTCTCTCTGAACCACAGGAACTAAATAAATGAGGTCGAATAGAAACGCAATCTACAAACCGAACACTCAAAGACATCTGCTCAGTGCTTGAGATATCTGCAGTTTCATCACTAGAATACCCAACAAACGCAGTTAATTCATGGTGCTTATCACAGCTCTCTTTATCTTTTACTTATATTTATTTCTGACTCGTTTAAAAGTACCTTATGTTATGTCTAGGTGTCCCCGGTTCCGCTGTGACTTTAGAAATAACAAAAACACCAGATCAAACTAACACATAGAAACTTTAATCAACTTCACTGTATCTCACAACAAGCTGGACTCCCTCTGACAACTAACACACTTCCGGTCATTCGCGCATATGTAAAAATAGATTATACATTCATACACACATTCATCCGTGACAGTGCTGCAGCTTGTAGTTTTTGGGCTCTTGCTGCTGCCAGTGCTCCGCTGATCCAAATCAACGTTTTGACTCGAATGACATTCTTGTATCTCTTCTATTGTAAACTGGTGCACGTGTTTAACCCGCTGTTTTATCGAGTGCTGACACCGACCGCAACTACATAGCATTTATCACATCGAAAAAAAAATGTTTCTAGACCTTAGCTAAATATAAACAAAAAATTGTAGCATTTTACGTCTCAAGACAATTTTTTCCCTTGGCAACTCCCTGCGTGACTAAAGAAGCCAATCATTTGTACTGTCAACCTTCTTCCTACTACTATGCTCGCTCTTTATGTGGATCTATCCAGTGCCACTTTTTTCCCAGCTGTTGGTGTCGATTTTGAAGAGCTTTATGTCGCGTTTGCATACATCAGTATATCTCGGAAGTGGACGACCAGCGGATCTCCTGCCTTCTGTTAAATCACAACACAGAATGTTTTGTGAAAGTCGACCTTGTGGCATTCATAATAACGATAGCTATGTGCAAATATAAACAAATCGTCACGACTAACATGCTATAGAACATTTGACACCCTTCATAGTGCAAAGAATAGCAAGTCTATAAACAAATCGTACTTGGTCGAACATGAACTACAGATTTGCCTATTCTAGTTACAATAATAGCATATCTTTACAACTGTTTTGCAGTGGAAGCACTACTTTTTAAATTACTACACTTTATAATATTCTAATGATAGGCTTTTAGATTTAGATTTAGAAGACCAACTTTTCCTGAATATTAATTTATTAAACTCTTGCATTATTAATGCACGGGCACCCGTAGGGGGTACATGATAGTGCACTTGCACCCCCTGGATTCAGACTGAATCTACATATACGTAATTAAAAAAAAACCAGATCTGGAAGATGTATTTCATTATTTAAAAAAATGGCTAAAATGTGGTTACTCGGAATTCAGAGTGCGCACTTACATGATTGGCCATCCATTCCATACACTTTATCTACTTATTTCTACAACTACATTAACCAGTGAAGCACAACTTGTTCAGTTGCTACTAAGAAATTAATTGATTTGATGGTGCAAAAAAAAAAATGGCTATAATTTGGCTAGTCAGAATCCAGGGGGGGTTCAAGTGCACCCCCCTGCGGGCGCCCATGAAGTTGCACCCCATGGATTCTGACTAAATCTACATCTAGTAATAAAAACACATCTGGATGATGTATTTCATTATAAAACATTTTTTTTAAAAAAGGCTACAATGTGGCTTCTCAAAATTCAGAGGCACGCACGTACATGGTTAGCCATCCATTCCATACGCCTGGGCTAATCTACTACTACATTAACCAATGGAAGCACTACATGTTCATCTGCTACTTAGAAGTTAATTGATTTGGTGGTGCGAAAAAATTACTAAAATTTGGCTACTCAGAATCCAGGTAGGGTGCAAGTGCACCCCCTTGCACCCTCCTGCGGGCGCCCATGAACCCTACATATTTAACCATAGATGTGAATACTGAAGGATTCTTTTTTACTTGTTGCTACTAAACAAAATAAATACTTACCAGAAATAAATTGACGATTTAAATTATTTTTTTAACTTCATGTCTTGTCTATGTCAATGAATAATTGTGCACAGTTTCAATTGGACCCGAGAAGTGGGGGGGGGGGGGGGGGGGGTAGAGACAAATATAGTGAACAAACTTTTTACCAGACAGAGTTGATATAAACTTAGTAATAAAAAAGGAAATTTTGAGAACACAGAGTATTATATATTAATCCATGTACAAACCCACTAGTTCGATCTATGAAGCCAACAAAAAAAAAAAAAAATTTGGAGCAGCAGGGTATCGATCCCTGTACCTCTCACATGCTAAGCGAGCGCTCTACCACTTGAGCTACAGCCTCGTGTACTACTTGGGAAAGCTGCTTAGACCAATAGACTGCAAGACAATTATAAAATCTTGTGCAGTTTCCCTATTAAGAATCAACAGACGATATTCCCCAGGTAGATCTACACTACAGTCTATTTAAATTTCTCCGACACCCAATCTCTGTTTTCTCATAAGCTATCACACAACGCCGCCTGCGCTGGCTTGAACATATTCAGATAGGCCTAATGGAGGATAATCGCATCTTGAAAGTCCTCCTCTACGGACAACTCGTGACTGGCTCAAGAAAAACTGGTCGCCCCCACCTTAATTAGGCCTACATAGATGTAACAAAACGGGACCTCTAATCAGTGAACATTGATACTGACCATTGGAAAGACATAGCTCTAGACCGCACTAGATGGGGAGCATGGGCGTCCGCAGGATTTTTCGTAAGGGGGTGCAAGCACTATCTGATCCAGAACTTTGGATTTTTGTATTTGTATTTTATTATAAAATATTTTTAAAAAATGGCAACAATGTGGCTACTCGCAATTCAGAGGCACGCACGTAGATGGTTGGTCATCCATTCCATACGCATGGGCTAATCTACTACTATATTAAACAATGGAAGCACTACATGTTATATACATACTACTTAGAAGTTAATTGATTTGGTAGTGCGAAAAAATTACTAAAATTTGGCTACTCAGAATCCAGGGGGGTGCAAGTGCACCCTCTTGCACCCCCTGCGGGCGCCCATGTGTACATTGCACACTGGTGGCAAAATTTAGAGGGCAGCCAAATCATTTTTTTTCAAGGTTACCTTTTGATTTTTTTATTCTTGTTGTTGTTGTTTTGTTTTAAAAAAAGAAATTATTTTGAAACAGGAAATAAAATTAGAAACACTTTTGTGGGGATTCCCACGGGTGTTCCAAAGGCGTCTACCCATTTCCAAGTTTGAAGTTGACTAGATAACGTGTTGGTATGACGTTTTCGCCGGCAAAGTTACTTTGCCTCACCGTGGCGCCGGCGTGGAAACGGCTCACTAGGGGTGGTGAGCAAGGCGAAAAAGTAACAAACAAGACGAGAGTCTGCCCATTGCACTGTAGCGGGGTTGTAAGAAAGCTCCCACAAACCGTCACCTAATCCATGCGCTGTTCCTCAAGGGACCGTCTCATCAATGGCGAATCCTGCACAGTCAGCTTGGTATAATGAAGGAACATGGTGGTGGCCCCCGGTACTACTTGGCCTTCGGCCATGATTTCTAGTCGAGTCGGAGTGTCATTAGTACTGGAAATAGCAATGCCCTATAGACATTGACTCGGGTCCCTCCCAGACAGGCCTGTGATCCGCAGGTTTGTTTTTTTTTTACTGTTTGGTCTTTTGTTCTCGGATGAGAGTCAGACAGGTTTTTTTTTCAAACTTAGTGCTCGAAGAGCTTCGGCTCAGCACTTAGACTATCCAGCGGTATGACGCTTTAAAAAAATGGATAAGTCTCCAACTATTTAGCACACCACCCTGGAAGGGGGGAGGGCTTGACTTCTTCACAAAGGGACTTAACTGGGGCTTGACTTTCAAGGATGGGGATAAGCTGCTCTATTTATTCATTATTTAATGGAAAAAAATAATTGTAGTTATTAATAGCTTTTTTAATATTAACAAAGTAAAATCATTATTAATAATATTTGAATTATTTTAATTAAGATTAGTTGTTTATGATTTAATAATAGGGTAATAACTTTTCAAAATCGTGTACACCATTTTCGTGACAGGCATCTGCAACATTAATAACTGACTATCGTTTTTGAAGATGCGGAATCTGCATATATAGAACTTACTCGAGAAATGGTAGGAATTCTCCTGATTGTTGTAAGTCCTTATGTTGAAGACCATTGTGTGACAAGGCCCTGCATGTATAATATTTTTTCTTTAAAAGCAAAACTTAGTTACAGTTTATATAAAAAAAAATCCATCGTGATTCATTCAATCATATTACAGATTGAGAATATGTAGCAAACTGCTAAACTAAAGTTATATCTCCGCTGCACATCATCACATATAAAAGCATGTGTCCTAATGTAAGACTTACAAATGACAACAAAGACATTTACTCCAATATACATTGTTCAGCAAATAAGATAAGATAAGATAATTTTTATTGATCCAATCTAATGGAAATTCAGTTTGATTACAATTGACAACCTTAGCGTAACTATTGTACAAAAACATGAATTGGTTAATTGTGTTATGTCTTCTTAATGTTGTCGTGATGGTCGTGAGTTCAAACCCTGGTCAGTGTCTTCTTCAGTGGTAGGAATGGGATATTCCGTAGACGTATATTAGGTGTATATTTGGGCAGCGTGGTCGAGAGGCTAAGTGCGCTTGAAATTGGCTTGGCTACTTAGAAGGGGGCTCGAGGTTCGTCACCCGACTCGAGCAGAGTTGTGTTTACTGAGCGCCTAAAGGCCTAAACTAGATACCCCTCCCCTCCCCCCCAACTAGTCCACAAATGAGATTGGACCAAAGCGCTCTGAGCATGCTATAAGCATGAAAGTAGCGCTATATAAAAACTATAATAATAATAATTGCTTAATATGAGAAAATAGTCATTTTAATCACTACAAATTTCCGTAAGGGTCAATAAAGCATTCTTAGTCTTAGTCTTTGTGTGTTGGCCTCCTTCAGTCGTAATGACTGTGGAGCCCTAGTCTATAGAAACGTTTACTTCCACAAATATCTCAGGTTAAGATAGCATTCGCTTTGGTGGGTATAGAAGCCAGCCATTTTTCATTAGGTACGCTTTTCTTCCAGAGTTTTATTGGTCACCATATCTCTCCACGTAGAGCGGTCTAGGGCTGTCTTCTCAATTATCAACATCAATGTCCATGCTTTGAGGTCACTTCTGATTACATTTATAAATCGGAAGTGCAGACGACTAGTTTTTCATGAGCCAGTCGCAAGTTGACCATTAAGGACTATTCTGTTCATTATCAACATTTTTAAAACAAATAAACAAACAAGTTGTTAAACATATAATGAAATTATAATGGCGTCGGGGGGAGGGGGGGATAGGGTCAATGTTTATGCGAAGTATTACATATAATTGAAGCCATTTTTTCATTTTAAAGAAACACAAATAGTGTCTTTACATTTTTTTAAGGTAAAATAATTTTATCTTCCCAAACAAAAGAAAAAAATTCAGTTTGACTACAATAGACATACAAAACAAGCACAATAAAAAAATCTTTAAAGAAAAACAAAGCTTATCTAAGGGAGGATAACTCACCCTTAAAGTTATATCTATCAATAATGTACGCGTTATTTCTATTAGATATCAAACAAAATAATTAATTTCCAATAATTAATTGACTAATTACTTTTTTTATTGATATTATTTTTTCATGTTTTGTTGAGTACAATAAACAATTATTTAGAGTATCAACTTAATCAGAGAATGCATGAGGGGGAAATAGCGTTAACAATTATTTTAAAGAATGTGTCAGATCTTTACTCCAATTTGCACACATAGGAAGAGCATAACTCTCCTTCAATGACAGGGGCGTAGATAGGAATTTTCCGTCGTTTGAGGGCTCGGAGGGGGGGGGGCTTGACCTCTCTGGGGGCCCCTGCATTTTTCGTAATATATAATTTTTAATGTGAAATAACACTCATTTGGGGGCCCTTCTCACATTTTCGAATTTTCCCCCCTCCTCCCCCCACCATAGCTACGCCACTGTTCAATGAAGCAGGTACGCTGGGTGGACGCTGATCTCAAAAACGACTTTAACAAATTTCCTATAAATTTAACACTTTCTCTCCTAACTGACGATACCAACGTTGATTTCACCAGAATGTGGTAAATAATTATGGAGAGAAAGAGTTAACAGTTGATGTATATCACCGAGAAAAGAATAACTAGCTAGTTGTTTACGCAAGGAAAACTCTGGTTTGACCTTTATAATTTTCGAAAGTAAAAAAAAAATAAATAAATGCATTTGGCTAGAGACTTACAAATCTAGGTCTAGGGCAAACATGGCGTAGCCTTTATGCATAAATATGCAACAACAGTAAAGTCTCTATACTATCTACTAATTAAATAGGTTACATCAATAATTAGTTATCTATATATACACGTATAACGAACTGTGTGAAAATACTCAGCAGATGTAGTCTAGCCGCGGGATACACATTTGAGATTAAATGAAAATTAGTTACCGCGGACTAACGCACAAGAGACGGGGTAAGGGAATAGATCGACATCTTGTGTTTGGTCGTGAGGTTGTGTATTACCTTCAGTGGGCACTCGACTCATTGGTGAAGAATAATTTACTTAGATTACCGCCTGTGTAGTTTGTTCCTTATTTATCATTGTTCTGACAGAAGCGATGGGTCGTTCTAATTCTCCGCAAAATTAAAAACAATTAGATCAAGAAACAGAAATGATTGTTCATTAGCTTGTTTATTTTGATCTACTATCTTCGTAGACAAGCTTCAGAGATCCAGATCTAGCAAACATGGAAGTGACACTAGTCTAGGATAAGATATTAATCATAGACATAAATAAATATAGACTGGAAAAAGGAAGTAACTTCATGTAACTTGATAACATGTATATCTATTGAATTCGGATTTCCGAATTATGAAAAATTTAAAAAATTGCATGATCTTCAGTCTTAAGAGATTAAACAAAATTTATAGACATAAAATAAAGTACACACAATTGCTATTCACACATTTTAGTTTCCTAAAATAGTCTTCTGGCCAGTTTATATTTATTTATGTCTATGATATAACTTCAAATCGAAGCAAATCTTCAAATCTGATACATGTAATCCACCTAAATAAATACAAATATACAACCATGTAGCAGTATTATTATTATTATTATTATTATTATTATAAAACTACGTGTACTGAAACACGCAACCAATCTTCTGATCAGTACAAACTCTACAGGCCCAAACTTTCATTACAGATGTTTCATTAACCACCATTAAGGTAATTGTCACAGGCAAGTTTTAGAACCCCTGTGACATTACCTGTGACAGTAATGTAGATGTAATAATATTTGCACGTTTCATTCGTTATCTAATTTCGCTTTAACCACCTGCTAAAAAATAATTTTTTAAATCTCTCACAATTGTTTTAGCTACAGCCCTGTACTTGCTGCTCATCTTGTAGTAAATAATACAACTCACACTGCAATTGATAGTCTCCAGGAGAAACGTGAAAGAATAGGTCACAGGGACTATATCACCGGTCATTTCAAAAAGAATAAAAACTGTCAATGCAAGGCATTGAGGCAGCATGCAAACAACAAATATCACAGACAAGGTCACCAACATGACAATAACCCGTTTTTCTTTTTTCTTTGTATGTTTTTTAAACTCCTTCTTAAAAGAATGGGACACGCATTGCCTCCATCTCGCTGCGGTTTTAAGGCGCTGAATAATAAACAATGTACATATGACGTTGATTAAAAAAATAAGATAAGGAATAGCTATATCTATTATTTCTGTAAAGACGTACAGCATTTGAATGAGGTCTGCGGCGTCCTTTCTGACAACAGTAAAAAGAATAGATTTGTTAATTGGTGGAAAGTAAATGTATTCCAATTGAAACACATAAAAAGGTGGCAATAGATATATTAAAAGCGCAATATAAATAGTGATATTAACAATCACAGCCATTTTTCTTGTCAAAAAAAGTTTCGCTTTAAACGGCCAAAAGACATACACGCTTCGCTCAAAAGTTGCGTAAGCTGTTATAAGTCCACTCACTCGAATAAAGTAGCCGTTGAAATTGATGAAAATAAATCTGATAGCTGTAGGATCTATATCACCAATAATTATGGACATCCAGGGCATGGATAATATGTTGAAGCCCTGTTGAGAGGCTAGAGCTCCAATCTCGCTGACTGCAAGAGCAAGCAAGGTCACAGTGACACTGTCGTTTATCCCCTGGTAAGAGAAGTTACAGATGTTGAATATGTTTCCTACTATACCGAAGAAACCAACAGTCTCAGCACAGACTAATAAATTAAACACCAAGAGAATCTTTTTTATGAGCGGGTCTATTGTCAATATTTCACTGGTAGACATCCTGTACAGGTATGTTATATTTATAAGATATTAAATTCAGCTTCTATAAAATAATTGCATTACATGTATATCTATTTAATGTTAAATGTAAGATATTTACTTATTCAATCATGAAATATGAAGACAAATTGCCTCGAGTCTTTTTCTTAGAAACCATTTTTGACACTTTAATTTCAGAAGATAATGTATATGTATTTATTATTGAAACATTGTAAGTCCAAATATAGTCAAATTTATAGTCACACATGAATGGTTTCATTGATTTTAGAATGAAAGACAATACAATGCTTTTCAAGACATCTACATCCTAATACTGACTATAAACATAAAACATAATACAAGTTTATTGTTCAAATGGAACTGAATACCTTTTATAGTTATATACAGATTATAAATGTCACGGTCTAATTTTTAATTGCAAAGGCCTTATACGAAACAGGTGCGCATCATAAACTAACTTTGATATAACGCGAATGATATATTCTTTTTTTTTTTAAATCAGAACAGTACAATGTCTTACAGCAAATGTCAGTACTATGAATCTTGTGATTGAGATATAAATTAAAAGAGATGCCATGGATTTTAAAGACTATGGTTGAGTACAAAGCACCTTAATATTATCAAGACCTGTTGACGTATCTGTCTTATCTAAGAATTATAATCAAAAGCCAAATATTAAAGAGACAATGTAAAGAGACGGTGAATGAATCTCATTATTGTAATACGCCGCCATGAACTCGTTAGATTTCACAAGGTATGCTGAAAGATTCTCTTCGGTTAAATCGTACCTGGAACTCTTTGTAAATATTTGATATGGAGTGATTGCTATTTTCTATCCCCTTAACGACCAAAATATCCCCTCAGAATGTGATTACTTTCTAGAATCCCAATATGTACAAAGCAATTTAGAATTTACATGTGTACTTAAGAGGTTATAATGTATGTTTGATTATAAGGTCCAGTGCATATAGACTGACATATGTAATATCAAAGACTACATTAGTTCGAATTAAAATTTAAAAAAAAAAACATGTCTTGAATGTTTCCTGACAAAGTCACTTTCTTTATAAATGCTTTCACTGCAAGGTGCGACGCGGTGCATTTAGTGTTCTGTAGGTGTCCATCTCCAACAATGTTTACGCAGATTCTGAGATGATGAAGTTGATGGCATGATGCCGGATTTAGGTATGTGGAAGCCCCGGGGCACATTTTTTTGAGGACCCTCGTCACCCTATACATTTTCTTTTTCGTAAGCTTTAATAAAAATCTACTTATTGATAAAAAAAAATACTAACATGTAGAGTATACCATATTATAAAGAAAGTACTTGGAAGTTAAATCTAATTCTCCTTCCTTTAAATAAATATAATTACTTAATATACATATTTTAGTAAAAAAAAAGTAGATTTTTAGGGTTTGCGCAATGTATTCAGATTATCCAAAGTATATTACGAGAAAACGAGCACAATATATGCGAAAACTTTTTAACCATGACAGTGTTGCTAACTGTAAGAATTTAAGTACGGTAATGGTGGTAAAAATATAATCAAACTCCAGCACAATACACGAAAGTTTCCTAGCCATTTATTAGGTTGTAGCTGCGCCTGCTCACGCTTAAATCCGACCCTGACAAGTTAAAGGAGCTGACTAGTCCGAAGATTAGTGAGGAATGCAGTATCCCCCGTGGCTGCGTTGCCCCACAGTGACCTACATATAATTTGCTGAGTGAAAGGATAACCGCAATGTTAGCAGCAGTAGATACATTGTACTGAAAAATGTATCAAAGCTGTTGCAGAAGAGTTAATAATTACATTTTTGAAAGTGTTGTAAGTCTCTCTTCAACTTGAATAATGTGATTCACGACTCTGCTAAAACTTCTTAAAAACTGCCAACATCTTCTTAGCCACATCCCTGTACTTGCTACTCATCTTGTAGTAAATAATACAACTCACACTGCAATTGATAGTCTCCAGGAGAAACGTGAAAGAATAGGTCACGAGTATTATACCACCGCTATTGTCCAGCATAATGAAAGCTGTCAACACAGCACAATGAGGCAGTAAGCAGACGATAAATAACGCAGACAAGGTCACCAACATGACCATGACCCTTCTCTCTTTCTTCACAGAATGTTCTTTTGAATCCTTTTTAAAAGATCGAGTCACAGATTTCCTCCATTTAGCTTGTGTCTTTAGGTGCCTAATAATAAGTGATGTACATATTATGTTAATTACAAAAATTAAATAAGGGACAGCTATATCTGTGGTTAAAATTAAAACATTAATCATTAGCATGAGGTCTGCTGAGTTTTCTCTTAGAAAGGCGTAGAAAATAGATTTGTTGAATTGCGGAAAATAATCGTATTCGAATTGAAACACGTAAAAGGGCGGTAACAGATAAAATAAAAGCACCAAATAGATGGTGAAGTTAACAACCACAGCCACATTTCTTGTAAAAATAAGTTTAGATTTGAATGGCCAAATAACTGAAACAAGTCGCTCAAATGTTGCGTAACCTGTTATAAGTCCACTTATTCGAATAAAATAGCCATTGAGCAAGAAGAAAATGATTCTTAGAGTTTCAGGGTCTATATCTCCAGTACCTAACAACATCCAGGGCATAGAGACCATGTTGTAGCCTTGTTGAGCGATTAAAGCCCCTATCTCGGTGACAGCAAGTGCAACCAATGTCACGGTAACACTGTCGTTAATCCCCTGCTTAGAGAAGTTCCAGATGTTGAATATGTTTCCTATTATACCAAACAAACCAACAGTCTCAGCACAGATTAACAAATTAAATATTAAGAAAAATTTTCTGATGATCGGGTCTATGGTCAATCTGGGAGACATCGTGTACGTCTGAAGATCTGGGACACTTGTATTCATCTTAAAAAAACAACGTATCAGTAAGTCTATATAAAGGCATTCATGTTTAAATCGTGAATTTATACATTTATACATGAACCTTCTCAACCTATGGTATTAAAAATTTCCTATCACGTATGCCGTATGCATTATATATGGTTGTCTAGTTATTGTCAATTATTAGCTTTCCAGAACTAAATAGTGACTCGAATTTGTGATTATATCCGGAAATATCGCATTGCATTTAAAAGGAACAATATCTAATATTTATCACATCTAAAAAAAAATTTTAACAGTATGAATAGGCAATCTCCAACAAGGCAACATAGTATTAGAAGTGAACTGTATCCTAATAGTAAATACCGATGATACAAGACATGATATAATGTTTAAATTGTATTGATCTAGTGCTTATCAATACTTCTTAAGACAATATTTGAATGTTTAAACTAGCTAGTCTAATGTTTAATATATGAACATTACTTATTTGAATCTGAACAGTACATTGTAGAAAAAGGTGTTATTATTTTAATAAATATTTATAAAGGCCTGATTCCGAGTCTGAGGATGCAGCGCTATCTAATCACTTACAAAAAAACTATTGACTTATCAATCTTATTTAAAAATTAAAAGCACATGACAAATAATACAGTGACTTTGTAATGAAACGTTGAATGGATCAGATTAGTAATAAACTGACATCATGTCGAACTCGTGAAATTTGACCGGGTATGTTTAAAGAACGACACCGGTTAAAAGGGATTTGAACTTTACTTTGTAAATATTTAATGACGACACCGTTGTTTAGCCCATTATGTGATCTTAGAACGTGATAATATAGAAAATGATTTTGATGTGATTGATAAAATAACGTGCGACATTCCGACACATCATACTTTTTATAATCCCAATGTGTCCAAAGTACTCTTAACTTCTTTAGAGTGCATGACGTTTAATTATATATTTACGACTACTACTAGTATACATAATACAAAGACAATGGCAAGATAAGTCTAATTAAAGAAAATGATCTATTTAATAAAGATAATGGATTGCTAGTTTTCTATCTATGCACCAATATCATAATATTGATGAAAATCCAGGACGTAGGACGTTATCATCTTCTTTCTCTATGTAACGTCTGCATTGTATAAGATCTAACCTATGTCTAATATATGGGGCGGACTGGGTGTCAAAATCAGCCTCGGTATTTCTATACAACTTGGCCCACAATTTCTATATCATTTGATGGGCATCTAATTCTAGGTCAAATGTCTTCAATGTCATTATATAAGTTTGATAATGTATCGATATGCATGCATACAGCGAACTCTTTAGCTGTATTAGAAATAGGACCTAAAGGCCTAATGTATCTTCTTAGTCGCTGAGTATGTAGGCCTAAGATAATGATTATTTCAGAAAAATGTGTTCAATTAAAATGGTATTACACTGTAGTCTGTGAAATATTTGCTTTTAAACACCACGCTCAGAATGCCCTTTTATAAGGAATATTATACAAATTTAACAATTTGATATGTGAAATTGTGGCATCGATCATCGATGCGGCCATTTCGGTGACCCTGCGGCCAATTTAGGTACCGGCCCACCGGGCATTTGCCCTCCTAATGCCCATATAGCCAGTCCGCCCCTGCTTAATATACAAATAGTATAAATAAAACCGATACTAAAGAATGTATACATAAGTGTCTCGGTAATTTGTCACAATGCTTTAACTATGCGTGTTATGAGCATACCATGACTCCCCTACCCCTCTCCATTACTACTCTATTGGACCATTGGGGCACCACACATGATCTGTCAACCGTCTTTCCCCATTCCTGTCGGTCATTTGTTTTGCTTAGAATCTTTTTCAATGACAGGACCGTCCATTCTTTTATGCCGTCTTCTCATCACGTTCTCTGTCTGCCTCTTTTTCTTTTTCCTGCTTCTGTTCCCTGAAGGAAGGTCTTTTGCAAGGACCTTGTGGTATGGCAATAACACATATGAATACGGAGCTTATACTTTTCTTTACATCCCGCTTGCTGAATGTAGATTCTAGAGGAAACCTGCTGTAGGCCTATTTCCAGGAGTTACTTTTTTCTAGTGTACAAAATACTTTAACATTTTGTACTATACAATAAACATGAGCCCCAGAAAACATAACGGTCAAACTTCAATGAAATTTTATTAAGTAAATTTGAATTCTAACCTAGTAGATAAAAAATGAATACTGAAAATTATGTTATATGTCTCAGTTTAATTTGTTTTTTATCCCATTCTTAAAATCCAGAGAAACAAAACATTTGTTGAAGATACAATATCTATTTTGCCAATTAGAAAGATGTGTATTTTATTTCTCTCTTATAATGTTAACTCTTTCTCTCCGTAATTATTTTAATTTAATGAGGTCTATGCAGCGTTGTTATCGTACATTTGGAGAGAAAAAATTAATATTATATTAATTATGAATACCCTGTACTATACAATTCAATAAAATACTTTCGACTTCTGTGGCCGTTACCTGTAGACTGTTTGACCCGTTAAGTATGTAAAAGATTTCTGCATGTTTCCTCATTACTGACTAGTAACAAAATCTAAAGCCAAATATTTTCACTAATATGTATATATGTATGTATGTATTGTTTTTGTATTTGAAGATTATTAGTAGTGTTTTATGTATAATTACTACTTTACTTTTTAAGTCCTGAGAGGTTTCTAAATTTAGTGATTTTACTAAAGATGTTTGTCTAATCAAATGTGAATATTTTCACTGTTCTACTTTTGTGTCTCTTCTAGTTTCTTAATCTTAAAAAATTGGGGATCATTTTCCCTTTCTATTTTCGTTTTCTACATTTACAGAAAAGAAACATGCAACCTTTTTTACATTGCTTACTTATATTAGCTCACTCTGTCTGGTCCAAATAGTGTTCACCTTTTTCATTCAATCTTACCATTCTCGGAACAAGTTGAAACTTTGCACAATTATTCATCACAAAACATGAATATATGTAGGTAATGATACTAGAAAAAAATAATTAAGCAAGCGCGGTGGCTGAGCGGTAAAACGCTTGGCTTCTGAACCGGGGATCCCGGGTTCGAATCCTGGTGAAAACTGGGATTTATATTTCGGGATCCTTGGGGGCCTCTGACTTGGGGAAACGTAAAGGCGGTTGGTCGTTGTGCTGGCCACATGACAGCCTCATTAACCATAGACCACAGAATCAGATGACCTTTACATCATCTGTCCTATATTCCACATGATCTGAAAGGGGAATTTTACTTTATAATTAATTAATTAATTAGTTGTTATTGATTCATCCTGTTTTATATAGAAAACTGGTACAAATCTTGCAGTATCGAGATATGTCTTATATTTTGTTTGTTCCTACTTTCATTCAGGTGTTTCTTGGACATTGCTTATCAACGAAAGCAGATAGGTGCCCGAAATCACGAGGCGCTATGTATATCTTACCTTATAAAATACAGACGTTTCTTCAAAAAAGAGAAGAGGATTACGTCGTACCAGTATGTATGTATAGAAAGCGCTTCAAGGACACCCTCACCGACGAATTTTAGTATAGAATTCACACTATTGGTATATGAATTTGTTACTTATGTGAATAATATATACTAATTATTTTATATTTCTACATATTTTTAGATGATTTCGCCCCCCCCCTCTAGTATGTTGTCCGATATGGTGGGGTTGGGAGGGGGCGGTGGCATCAATTTCGCCCCCCCCCC
>JADKLZ010005465.1:2425187-2480835 GCA_021533235.1 Biomphalaria straminea | reverse complement strand
GAAATTTGGAGCGAAACATACTGGAAATGGTCTTGGGGCATGAGAAACGCGCTATACTGTAATAACATTACAAACATAACACGAGAGTTAAAATGTCCAAGATGACAATTCAAAACTTCTCAGGCTAATCCCAAAAGCGAGGATTATTTTTAACGCTGAAGGTCAATTTGAAAAATAGTATAACTTCAAGTTATCTGGTTCTGACAAGATATTATAGCGTAGTGTAAGAGGAACATTTTGTCCTGTTGGGGCATACTGTGCCCTGTTCCGCCCGAACTACGACTCCCGATGCCGTTACTGTGGAGAGAGCATCGAAACAGTGTCGCATATCTTGTATGAGTGTCCCCAGCTCCGAGAGCTAAGGAGGGGGGGGACAAGTCTCGGCAGTCACTCGACTTGTATGGTAGCTACGAGGCATTCCGCCAAACGGCCCGGTTTCTTGCCAGAGCACTACGGGAGGATTGAGTCCTTCGTGCTCTGATTTTTCAATAGGAGCTCATCTCAGGTTCTGTGACCAACTTTAAACCGGCGGTCATGTGGCCAGCCTAACGAACGAGCTTATTCAGTTTTCGTAGATACTTTGAGGCCGCTGATCCAAACTGTATAGCTTCTTTAAGTCTTATTGTTTTGTCGTCTGCTAGATGGCTGTGTGAATCATCTAGTGCGGCAGCATTCTTTCTGTTGTCCCCTCTGGCTAGCTTCTGTTATCATTGGATAAAAAAGATGTGCATTCAAATACTACATTATAGACGATAGATCCTTGTGTGTTAATAGCGTTATTTACTGTGTTTATATCCGCAGCAATCTTTTCAACTGTTAGTTTTATTTCTTCAAGAGTTTCCAGTTCAATTGCTAAAGTTTTGACTTCTGTAAATGTTCTCATCTGAAAAAAAAAAAGAGAGTACTATTGAAAATAAAACTATAAAATTAATTTCTGCTTTATTAGAGCATGGAATGGATTCCTGAGCAAGCCAGAAAAAAACTGTGATTTGGCAGAATGTAAGTCATTGGTTAATATGCATGACGCGTATGACGTAATCTTATTTTTTGAAGTAACGTCTGTACTGTATTAGATTTATGTTATATATAAATAAATATTTATCTTAAATAAACTTATTTTTTTTCAAAATTTCATAACAGTTCATCAATTTAAAAAAAACACATAAACTGGGCCGTATACAGAATTAAATTAAACCTAAGCTATTTGAGTTATGAGGTCACTTACAGTACCCCACTGGTTACTCCCATGGCTTCATCTAGCCATTCTAGTGTACGTATCCCTGGAATCTTTTTTAGTTGAGCCCCCAAGAAGTGATGGGGAGTGAAGAAGTTCCCCTTTCAGACCTTGTGGACAATAGGGCAGATGATGTAAAGGTCATCTGATCCTGTGGTCTACGGTTAACGAGGGTGTCATGTGGCCAGCACAACGACCAACCGCCCTTACTTTTCCCCAACTAATGTCAGGTACCCATTAGAGCTGGGTGGACTCTAGGGCGCCCGAAAATGCCGAAATAAAAATCCCAGTCTTCACCAGGATTCGAACCCGGGACCTCCTGTACGGAAGCCAAGCGCTTTACCGCTCAGCCACCGCGCCCTCGTGATGGGGAGTGGGGGGTAAGTTACCTTTTGTTGCTTACAGGTAAATCCAGCGCTAAACATAAATAGGTAATAGGAAACAATTCTTTTCTTTTTCATATGATGTCTCCATGGATTACGACTTACTTATATCTTTTTTTTTATCCTTCTTTTTCTTTTTTTTTTTTAATGGTACCTCACATTAGCTTGGGAAACGTCAAGACGGTTGATCGTTGTGTTGGCCATATGGCACCCTCGTTAACCGCGGGCCTTTATAATCATCTGCTGTATAAGTCTGAAAGATGAACTTAGTGGAATAAAGGTGGCCAGCTTATATTATTAGCTTATAACTTTGACTTCAACATCCAATCCTTCTGACGTTTTTTTTTTAAAGTAGGCCTACTTTGATAACGATGATCTAGATCTAGATCATACACAGAGATGGGAAACGAACTGATCGGTCCAGCAACAAATCAAGAGATATAAATTACAACGCAAACCTCTGACAACCTATTGTTTATTTATAGGTTGCATTACGATTACAATGAATGATGAACGCTAAAAAGTTAAAACTTACGTTAATACAATTGTAGATTTATACAAATGTAAGATGAAGACTACCTACCTTTTTTAAACTAGTTTTACTGACAACGAAAAGTAATGTTTTGGGTAAAGATAAAACTGCAATATAATGATCATTATCGATTTTCATAACCTACTGGAATTCACCGGGTTTCACTTTTATTTGCATCTGCATCGATGTATACATTTGCTATATAGATCTATATATATATATATCGCCAAAGTCATTTGTTTGTGAATTACCTTATCAATGTACAGTTGTAGTTAGAGATATAAGGCCTAGTTTATGTGAAGATATGTCGATATCTGCGGTTAAGTGACGTGAGAAAGAATAATATTGTTTACTTCCAAGAAATCTAAATATATTTTCTCTCTGCTAAATGAAATGAACTCCTCAAGTATGCAGCATCAGTTACCCCCCTTCCTTTCCCATTTACTTCCTCAATGTTTCTCCCATAAGTGTAATTCCTATGTGTACAATGTAAAGATTTAAAGAGGGTTGTCAGGCGGCAAGTACTCTAAGGGAAGGCTACTCTTCTATGCTTACCCCTTTTTGTCTTTCCTTTAGTTATTTCCCTTCCTTAAGCCTAACTTTCATTTTCACTTTTCACCATATATCTACCTTGGGTTAATAGCAACAATATCAACTTCTCTCGCGCTGCTCTATTTAATGAATGGCATGATAATTCACGTGATATTGACAGGGGCGTAGTTAGGAATGTTCCATCGTTTGAAGGTCATGGGAGCTTGACCTGCATTTTGCGTAATATTTCAAATTTTCCCAATCTCCTTCCCCCACCTAGCTACGCCAGTGGATATTGAACCATAGTACCAATCAACGTAGCGTGCTGGCTGTTGCCATGTGTGTGTTTAATAAATGGAATGTTTACTGAAGATGTTGACCAATGTTATAATTAGTAGTCAAAGAAAAGTTTAAAATGTTTCATATCGAATGGAGACTAGGAACAGAAGAGACTTGTAAGACAGAAGCAGGTGAAGTAACGGTTTACGAGGGTGTCGTGTGGGCAGCACAACGACCAGCCGCCTTTACGTAACAAAACTAATGTTACTAAATAAGATTGTTAAAAAAAAGTTTATCCAAACAAAGCATGAACTCATGCAAGCGACGAGAGAGAGAGAGAGAGAGAGAGAGAGAGAGAGAGAGAGAGAGAGACTGAGACAGAGAGAGAGAGAGAGAGAGAGAGTGAGAGATAGACTGAGACAGAGAGAGACGAAAGTGTTATCTGGACAGCACAACGATCAACCCCCAACTAAGTCAGTAACTAAGATATGCAATAGTTGAGTACTTATCTAAACTATGCATGAGTTTATGCAAGCTAACTGAAAGAAAGAGTAGATAATTGAACAACGACCCTAGACCTTTAGTTTTCCCCATTAAATTAATGCTGATTATGTATCCAAACTGTGGGAGATGAGTGGGCAGAAAAATATAGAAATGCAGATCTTAGAGAGGAAGTGGAGATGGATTGTTCACACCCTTAGAAAAGATACCAGCAACAGAGCTAGGCAGGCCTAAGAGTGGAACCCCCAGGGAACAAGACGTAGAGGAAGACCAAAACGAACATGGCGACGCAGCATACTATAGGAAGCCGAGAGAGAGAGAGAGAGAGCAGATGATGTAACGGTTAACTGGAATGTCACGTGGTCAGCACAACGACCAGCCACCTTTAATTTTCCTAAACTATTGTCAGTAAAAGAGATTGTTGAGTGTGCACGAAGCATGAATTCTTGAATGCGAGGGTGAATCAGCTTGTGCGTAACATGTACCTAGCTATGAAAGTAGAGACACTGACTGGGAGAGACATTAGAAAGAGAGACATTCTGAAAGACAGAGAGAGAACGAGATAGCAGGACCAGAATGAGATAGACTAACAGAAAGAAAAAGAGAGACAGAAAGAGGGACAGACGAGCAGAGGCGTCACTAGGCAGGTGCGGGGGGGTGCGGTCCGCACCGGGTGACACCCGATAGGGGGTGACACCCAAGTGTAAAAAGGCACTTTAAAAAAATATTAAAAAATACCAACTTTAAAATGTGACAGAAGCAATATCATAAAGCTTAGAAATTGTTGAATAAAATTATTCTAAATGGGAAAACTTCAATAGCAAGATTTTTTCCTATGATAAATAGTGGACATGTCCACGACGAGAAACTCGAGAGAAGACTAAGAACATTTTTCAGGCTTTCAAATAAGGAACATTTTGGGAGCAGGACTTTAGCTTCAAAAAATTGACAAGGACGTCATTACTATGATTGACGAAAACAGAGGAACATCTTGTATTATAGATTGTTTCTAGCAAAGAAAAAGTTGGTATATGGTGGCGAACACCTAACATAGATCTCTGAAGTTGTAATATATATTAACAGTAGCAATGGTAATGTTGAAATGACAGAAATATAGGATATTCCTCTTAAAGTGGACCAAATCTGGTGTATCAGTTCTGATAATTTAAAACGACTGAAAAGAGATGTTTGTAAAATGTTTTGCATGTTTCGGATGTTCCTTCAGAGTTGAAGATAGTTACTTCCTAGTCCAAACCTCCCGCAGGACGACGGGGGATGGGAGCGGGCAGGGTTTGAAACCGGGACCATCGATAAATCCAAACGACAGTCAAGCGTGCAAACCGCTCGACCAGGCAGCCATCCTGGGATGGGCTTAACGTATCAATATGATGAGCTCAGGGACATGGTAATGCAGCTACAATGTCAAGGATTCATGAAGAAGTGCAGGCAGTAATAAATGAAGAACAGAAAAGAAACTTGAATGGATGTGTACACCGTTTACTTAAACTATGTGGTCCAAATTCTTAATCGGAAAATGTTTTCTAATTATACTTTCTTGGTTCTCTAGAAAAAGGGTTTTCTTTCTTTGCCGCTAATACTAATAGATAGGATAATAAAATTAATGACAGCGTGTCATATGAACAACTCGCTGGTGTGCTCATGGTGTTACTGTTAGACCCATGAAAGAACGATTTTATGAAAGTGTGACGGCGAAAATCTTTGCCGTCTCTCTGAAAATACAAACACTAGAGGCGCAGCACAAATATGGTTGCCAGCTGTCTGTGAATACATGTATAACTTTCATTGCTTGCCTTTCTTATTGGCAGTTGTACTCAAAAAAAGTAAACTAAACACAAAAGTACCTTCAAATTAAAGTGTTAGTTATTTTCAAAGTGGTGGCTCAGCTCGAGCACTTAAACATTTACTCTACGAAACATGTGAATTAGTTAGCTCAAAATGTTATTAAGATAACTTTTCTCAAATCAAACTAGCATGTTAGTGCAAAAGAAAAATACGTTTTAACAATATGAAAATATCAGGAAAATATTCTTAAGATTTACTATTCAAATAGAGAGCAAGAAGTTAATATAGAATGCATCAATCTCTTTTATATTGGGCCTGACGACAAGATATGTGAACAGAAATACTAAAACTAGAATCTTAGAATGCAGCAAAGTTTTGAAAGACGACAACGAATCTCTACCAGCCTTTGAATGAAACCTTTAACTGTTTCTTGCCAAATGCATGTATACAAGGCGTCATGTGAAAAGAAGCTTTGCACAACTAAATATAACTAACAATGTTGTCTGATTAAAACATTAACTAACAACGTTCTCTCATTAAAACATCAACTAACAACGTTCTCTCATTAAAACATCAACTAACAACATTCTCTCATTAAAATATCAACTAACAACCTTCTCTTATTAAAACATCAACTAACAACGTTCTCTCATTAAAACATCAACCTTTTCTTATTAAAACATTAACTAACAACGTTATCTCATTTAAACAGCAACAAACAACGTTCTCTCATTAAAAATCAACTAATAACGTTCTCTTATTAAAACATCAACTAACAACGTTCTCTCATTAGAAACATTAACTAACAACGTTCTCTCATTAAAACATCAACTAACAACGTTTTCTCATTTAAACATTAACTAATTTCGTTATCTCATTAAAACATCAACTAACAACGTTCGCTCATTAAAACATTAATTAACAATTATTTTTTGAAATCAAATCGAGCAATTCTGTCCATTGAAAACGAAGTCGCAAGATATATTAAGTTTAAAGTTTTTTTTTATTAGTTTTCTAATTTGAAATCCTGAAAAGGAAATTTAAATATTTATTTTCTAAAGTTATTGTAAACTTATATATGTTAAAACATTTTAAAAAACATTTTTGTACCTATCTGTCACGATGATGTTGATGGTGGTGACACGCCGGGGAAAATTCTACCTTGAACACGTGGTTGATGAAATCTTGAATTGAAGTAACTTAATAAATGTAGATCTAGGATTCACAAAAACGAATACCTCTTGTAGAATAAACTCAAGAAACTTTAATCGAATAGAACGTGAGTACAACTATGTACAATGATAGATCAATGAAGTGAAATCATAATACAAATGCATTTAAACAGAGCTCCTATCAACACGTCTTGTTCCTACAAAGTTATTTCATCGACTGGTGGGCGGATGTACTCCTCTCACGTGCCTCGCCAAATCTCTGGCGCTAACTAAAATGTCTTTATTTATTTTGAAATTAACCAATAGAATTCAAAGTTCAAAATTCAATCATCACTGGGAAAACCTGGAGTCACAACACGTATCTAGTCATGTTAATTAATTCCCGAGACCTATGTCGAGGGTTTATATTTCCATTTACAAATACTCTTTTACATGTGAAATATATACATAAATCTATAATGGCATATGTGACACTATCAATATACTTTTCATTAAGTTGCATTTTTCATTAGTTGTCCTCATGAAACTACCACTATATGTGATATATGTGATTATAATATTCAAAAGTTTCCATTAAGAGCTGTTTAATGTTTACTTAGGAAAGCATGCTCAGTTGGTTTTTAATTTCTTTCAATTAAAAACTCATAGATGTTAATGTATGTCATGATTAACGATAATATGTAAGAGAAAAAAGCATAATCGATACTCATTTAAACTTTGTGTAGCAGCAATCGACGAACTGTATTATTGCGCAAAAAACAACAACTGAACAACGATAGTTATTTTATTTGAAGAATAAGTGGAACGCTGGGGGGGGGGGGTGACACCCTGATTTTACCGCACCGGGTGACACCCACCCTAGTGACGCCTCTGCAGACGAGATAGAGAGAGGAGAGAGAGAGTTACGTATCATACAGTCTGGTTAAAATGTATCCCCCCTTTTTTTCCACGTGTAGAAAACGGATTTTCCCTATTTATAAGCCGCTTTTAGATTCAGTTGTAGAAATATACGAGAGATAAGGGACAGACAAATACAATCCAACATACAAAAACTGAAAGGGGTATATATATATATATATATATATATATATATATATATATATATATTTATATATATATATATATATATAAAGACAAGACAGAAATAATTAAGATTGGCACTCGGAACAACATGTTAAAAGTCGAGGGCACAGATTCTCTTTTTATCACCAACTGCCAGGTTCCTTATATCCATGTAGTTTGACTCAACACTATCTTTCTACCTACACATAAGTCAGCTCTGCAAGGGTCTTTATCTGCAGCTGTGCAGATTAGGCCAGATCCGACCATATCTGACAACGGAGTTAACAAATCTAACTTGACTCTCTAAGTCTCTACTAAAATACTTGACTTAACTAACTGGATCAACTGACTTGAAGTGACCACTTGGTTCAACTCAACTTACTACTTCCTGTTTTCTACATCAGGAGTTACACGTGTCTTTTCCCAGTCTAAAACATAGGTGAACATATCACAATAAAGGCAAACGAGACTGTGACACCCATCTATCAATCTATCTTTCTCTATAGCTACATTTTTCCCACCGCATGTGTCTCTTGAACTGTTTCTCATAATGAGTTAGTTGACAGACGACTCACAGTTCATCATGCCATTATATTACGATTTCCTTAGAAAATCAAATGCTGAAAAAAACTGGACACATTCAAATAGAGAACATAACATGTCAAACATGCTTGGAATCCGACTTACTCTACGTCAGGGGTTCTCTGCTTTTGGGTCGCGACCCACTTGGGGGTCGATTGACGATTTGTCATGGTTAAAATTAAAAATATAGATTTTTGGGTCAATTCTGACATGTTAAACTTGAAACATGCAAAGCTTTTTTTTTAATGGAATCTATTATTTTTATTGTTTTTCTAGGATGTTGCTGACAACTGAATCATAATTGATTTCAAACATTTTAACTATTCCAGAAGAAATATTTTTAATAGTTAAAGTTAATCCGCATTGATCATTATTAATGCGTAACGTATTAGGGCTTCTAGTCGTCTGTAATGTAAGGTCAAGAATCAGTATTAACAGTCACTAAACTATGAAGACATTGTGAAGTTTAGGCTCCCTCTATTTAAATTTGTCACGATCAAATGACTGAAAACTGTAATATTTGAACTACAATGTGTACGTTTTAAAAAAGGTTGAACAACGCATCTATAAATCTAAATTCTCACACATTAACTTTATTTAGAAATACAAAACGTGTAGGACAAAATGAAACTTGGATGAACTTTTAATATCAGCAGGACAAGAGAGCCTCCCGTAGTGCTCTGGTAAGAGACTCTGTTGTTGAACGTAACGCCTCATTGCTCACAGGCAGTTCACTTGTCTCTCCGCAGCCATTGACGGTCTAGTAGACATGCACCACTGTTTCCTCTACCTGCCCCATTAGTTTAAGCAGGAATTGAAAAACTAGTATGTCATTTGTTACGAAGTTCTTTAAGTCTAGTCTATGGAGCCGCAATAACTTCAATGTCATTTTTTCATAGCTAGCATCAGAACTTTGCCGTCATGGATACCCAGTATTTCAGAGCAATGGTCAGACATAAATTTTGGAGATTTAAGCAATTTTGCAATTCACTCAAAACGACTACGACAATATGTGAACGTGCTAGAGAGAATCGTTTCATTTTTGGATTAGGCTTACAATTTAAATTGTAACATTAGCGAAAGAAGACTTACTTATGCTTATGAACGAAAATAATTTACTGTTGGGGGTTGGGGCAAAGTGAGGAATTGTAAAAAATGGGTCGCCGAGCTGAAAAGGTTGAGAACCGCTGCTCTACGTCATAACACAGGCGTGTAACCATGGTCGAGGCAATGTCCCAATGAGCCTGGGTATTTGAATAGGATGTCAGGTTCTCACTTGAAAGCTGATTGTAATAAAAAAAATCGAGCCAACCTGGAAGTATCAGCACATTCCCAAAAGACATTTCATTGTACGTAAAAAAAAAATTAATATAAATAAGACCTCAATCACCAATCTTCAACGAACAACTTTTAGCCACGTGATTCTCTATTTCTTCTATACAAATTACGATCTAATTGTAATCAATAATGGTTATAACGTGACACTTTTTTCGTCGTTTTATCAATATTATCACGTGACCTTTCTTTTTTTTAGTGAATGAGGTCCATTGAAAAAATCCAACGCGTAGGCCTATATTCATTCACTTTCTCTGTCTGTCTGTCTGTCTGTCTGTCAAGATTTTTCGCACATTTTTTTTCTCCCACTTCTCATTCTCCCGGATTAAGTTGAAACTGTTGTTAGTTCTTCACTGTCAATTACACCACAATAATTAATTTTAAAATTTTTTTACATTAATTAGTGGTAATTATTAATAATTATTGTTTTTATTAATTATTTTTATAGAAAAGGTAAATAAATATTACAGTATTGAGAGATATGCCAGTGATAAGGCAGTTTTTCCCTTATAGAGGCTTTCTTTTTAAAAAAAATAATTTTTTTCATAGTTTGCTTGTCTGCTTGAAAATATTAAAACAAATTATATCATATTTCATATTCCAATTACATTAATTAGATATTGGAACCTTCGAAACTGTACCAAAAAAAAAATCCATTTTGAAGCAGATATAACTCTTTTTTTCATCTGCAGAAAGGCAAGAATAATATATCATTGTGCTGTGAAAACTGCTTAGCTATATCGACTGCATAGATCACGTACTGTAAAGACAATAAACATTTAATGAATGTATTAATGTTTTTAGAAATTCACATTGATCTGTTCAGAATCAGCTGCAATGATAATTGGAATATTTGGGACGTCATGGCTGAGTGGTTAAGCGCTTGGCTTCCGAGCTGGGAATCCCGGGTTCGAATCCTGGTGAAGACTGATCTTTAATTTCTCAATCTTTGGTCACCTTAGAGACCATACAGCTGTGAAGGAGGTTACATGATATTAGTTGGGTTAAAAGTAAAGGCGGTTGGTTGTTGTGCTGGCAATATGACACCCTCGTTAACCGTGGGCCACATAAATAGATGACCTTTAAATCATCTGCCCTATAGACCCAAAGTTTACAAAGTTAACTTTACTTTATTTTAAATATTATTGGCAGAGGCTTCATCCCAATGGCTAATTACACCGACACCCCACAAGGCATCCGCATAGGGCCTCCGATTGGTAGGGGCCTCTCACAGGATTCAAAACATTTTTTTAGAAGAAATAGTGAAACTTGTCCTCAATGTTATTGTTGGAGTACATTAAGTTTTTAATAAAATGAGTAATTATAGATTTTCCCGCTGTTTTTTAGCGGCCCCCGAAAGGGGAAAAGACGCTATTAGTTTTGTGTGGCCTGTCTGTCCGTCTGTCTGTCTGTCTGTCCGTCTGTCTGTCTGTCTGTCTGTCTGTCCGTCCGTCCCGTTTAGTGCTCAGAAAGTAGAAGAGAAAATGAAAATCTGACATCACGATAATATAGATCATTCAAAGTTCTGATGCAACGGCTACTTTTTTTTTTCTAAAACCTCAAAATCTAATTTTTAAAAATATTTTATGCAAGCAGTATTTAAAGAGAAAAAACCTAATTAGTATGCAATATAAATGAAACCTAATTTAAGACAATTAATAATGTTATACATCACAATACTTTTCACGTTTTATTTTGTTCCAACTTATGAGTATTTCAGTAATCAAAGTAATCTAAGTAATCAACTCATAAAAGAGGTGTGGCAGTTGCCTTGAACATCGGCTTTACAAGGCTAATGTTGAGAGATCAAAGCTCGGAAAATGTATATTTTGACCGCTGGGGCACTAAATAAGATCTGTAATTTATCTTTGATATAATTTTTTTAATGAACTTTTAGCAGCGACTTTCGTGTACTAGCGTAAAGCCCGGCCATGACATGATTCTAAATTAATTTCTTAAACTTTTTAAAAAATCAGATTTAAAAAAATGTTTTTTATTGTCCCCATTAGAATGAAAGAAGCATATTTGTGTGCGTTTTAACTGTTGGTTGGTCTGTCCGTCACGGTTAGATAAAAAAAAAAAAACTAAAGGCTTTTGAAAATATGATTTAACCTTTACTGTTCAGTCAGAAATATTGCGATAGTTTAAAATATCTTTAATAAATTGTTCCTGATGTTTATGTCTAGATCTACATTGAAATGTTAAAATAAACTAAAACTAATCTTCTATTTTTAAATTAAATATTGCATTCATTATATTGATTATCTGGGCTTTTTATTTTAATTTTACCTAAATTTTATCTAAATCCAAATTATTAATAATAATAATTAATAAGATATATATTAAGAGTTTTAAATCAGAAGTTTAGTTTATGTACATCTACATCTCAACAGATCATTGCTGAAAGATTATTTAAAATCGCTTGTGTGACATATTGTATATATCATGCTATTAGTTTGTAACCGGTTAGAGTGCTGAACTGATTATCTCGACGCTCCCGGGTTATGTGTCTGTTTGTTTTACATGTTTCGATTGTTTCTTCAGAGATAAAGATAGTTTACTTCCTATTTCAAACCTTCCACAGGAGGGGATGGGAGCATGCAGGAATTGAGCCAGGGACCAACGATAAATCCGAACTACAGTCTAGTGCGCAAACATCAAGATAAGGCAGGTTTATATCCTGCTCGCCATCCTCCGTCGTCCAGCGAGAAGTTAATTATTTTCAACTTTGAAGGAACATCCGAAACATCTTGCGAATAGGCGGATCTGACAGGGATCCGACTCCGACGGGGGCCGCCTCTGAGTTTGTGTATCGCACAAACTCTCTTTGTAATCTTGTTTTTTATTTTTCTATTTCAGTTCAGCAGCCACTGGAAATACTGTATTCCTCACTAATCTTCGGACTCGAAGACAAGCCTTATTATTATTTCAGTTGGGGCCACCAAATTCACTTCGCCTAGGGATTCTAATCATCTATCTGCATGTATCAAAACAGAGACATTGCGACGTACTTGCCAACTTGTACAGCTAATGGTGCCTTGACACTCATTGCTTGTAGGCCTAACTCAAATATTATAGAAGACCATCTTTTAATGTACTATTAGTAGGGACCCAAAACCGAAGCAAAAATCGCACTTTTTAAAAATTGCGTAACATTTTTCTACTTTTAGGCGTTCTTCACCCTGCAATATCTTAAGGTATAAACATCCGATTACAGTAAAAATGGTACCGTTAGAAAGGGTATTTTAAGCCCTTCAATAATATATATAGCCTTTTTTCTATAGATCAAAAAATAAGGGTGATAATCCTTTACGCGTAACATCACCGCACCGAAAAATCGTGCTAGCGGCTGTGATCGTTTTCTACCTTGTTTGTTATTTCGTAAAATGGGGAATACATCAACACATGATTTTTTTTTTTGAACATATGTATTTAATAGAAAAATGAACGAGCTTTACAATGGTACCAATAACTAAATGATTAACATTGTTTTTATATAACTAAATTTACAAAATAAAAAACTATATTGAATTTCATTATGATAAAGACACGTAATCGTTTAGTTAATGTCACCATTAAAAAGCCCGTCTATTTTTCATTAAAAGTGTGTAAATTTTATTTTAAAAACAAGCGTTGACATGCTCCCCATTTTAAACCGAACAAGACGCATAAAATAGCGATTTCGCCTGTGTGCGTAGTCTGCTAGAATGTGCCAAAATGGTCCTTAGCAACACATGAGTCGTGAAAGAAAAATGATTTTTATTAAATCTACATCGTATAATTTATAAGAAAAATGTCTGAGATGGGTCAATAAGATGTTAACCATTAGATATTTATTGTTTTTTTACCTTCTGTTATTCCAAATTTTAAAAAATAATTTATATTCCAACGTTAATGAAAGGTTAATGTGTAACAAATCTGTAAGTATTTTGTGTTTCTAAGGGGTCATGTCTTCGAAAGTAAACCTAATTTTTTTAAAAACGTATTATGTAAAAGTGATTGATACAAATTAAAGAGGAGGATTTACAGTTTATAAAAAAGTAATGGTTCAAGATATTTAATTAATAATTATAATTGTAATAAATGTATAG
The DNA here is from genome assembly GCA_021533235.1 of Biomphalaria straminea. Taxonomy (NCBI): domain Eukaryota; kingdom Metazoa; phylum Mollusca; class Gastropoda; family Planorbidae; genus Biomphalaria; species Biomphalaria straminea. The sequence goes on along the minus strand of JADKLZ010005465.1, from coordinate 2,467,330 downwards.
AAACGCATCACATATTGGCCTTATCCGTTGCTAATATCAACAAATTGTGGCATCGAATGAAGCTATTCTATTATAGAGTAGATCTGGTCTTTTAACTAGATCTAGACCTAGATCTATATTATATATATAAAATAGATAAAATATAACACTAAATTAAATCTATAGACTTCAATACATAAAGATAAAGCCTTAAATTAGATCTAGACCTATTTCTCGTGTTATAGACCTATAGGGACTTCAAATTAGATCTACTCGGAGGCACAGTTTTGACAAATGCATATAAATAATATAGAGTCAATAGAGACTAGACCTATATCTAGATCTTGGTCTAGAGTACTCTAGAGTCTAGATCTAATCTTGATCAAAACATCTGGAACGAGGGTCCTTCATGTTATTCGTTAAAACTTAAAACGAAATAGCTTCTTTAAAAAGAAGCCATATCTATAATTTAAGGCTTAGGTATAATAACTTAGGCCGATAGTTTATAGGGCAAGCTATTTAGATCTACAATATAATACACATATATCAAGATATGAGTCTAATTGTCTTATAATATCTAGAAAGATATCTAGATCTGGATCTATGTGTATGTTGCAATAAAAGATCTTCCTTTATTATTAATGAAGTAGCCCTTAGTCAATAGGTATTATATTTAGACTTCTGATCTCAGTTCAAAGTTCTCAATATCACAAGTCTAAACCTCGCTAGTAATCTTCAATCAACTAAATATCCACAAAAAAGAACCCACCAAAGATTTGATAACATTAATTCATTTTAATTCTTATTAAATTAAAAATAGATTACAATCCTATAACATCATATTTTTAAGACATCTAACTATTTATACTAATTATTGATGCCTTACAAGACAGTATTTTCCAATAATAAATAAAACAATGATAAACTTAGGACCTAATTATTATATTATTTTTCAAAAAGTAGTTATAGCTGCATAAACTATTTTAAAAAACATTTAATATTTTTTTTAAGAAAAACAAGTTTTGGAACTTTTGACATCTAAAAGATTTAGGCTACATAAAAGTCTATAAGGTTGATCATGTTGAAGGAAAAAAGTGACTAAGCTGGATGTGTTGAAAGTAGCTAACTAAAATGAATCTTTCTATTTTGATCAACATGTCATTGAGATACTTGCTTTGATGCAAGTATTATAAATACTTATGTTTCTCTTTTTCTGATAGGCAAACTTCTCACAGCTTGATGGCTGAGATTGTAATAAAAGCACATTGGTATTGGGATGTATTCATATTTTTATATTAAATTTATTTATTTAAAATATATTTGAAGAAGTTAATTTTAGTTAAAAATTTGTGAATTTTGGAAAAAAAAAATTAAAGCTTGATACTATATTTCTAGTTCATGCAACCTAATCAGTGTAAATTTGCTACATAAAGATAATGAAAATAATGACAAATATATGTGTTTCTATGGTAAAATTCAGTAGCCTGGGGAATTACAGATTATATCCTATATTTCCATGTAGAATTCTTTGTTTAGACAGTGAATATGACAAAAATTATGTGTTTAGAATAGTTGAGCTTTACTGAAAATAATTTATTGGTCATTACATAGCAGATACAAAATTTAAAATTATTTCTGCACACAAATTGAGTTCTGATTTTCAGTTTCTCAAATCAGCTTATAGAGTTTAATGATTCAATAAGAAATAATTGAATAGCATTCAGCTAAATGGCTGTAAAGATTATTATGTCAAGAATTCTAAGTAAATATACGGACTATATGTCTTTTTTTACCATCATTGGTTCGCAATACACTTACACAGGTCCCTATAAATAAATATATGTTTTTCAATATTATTATGGAAGAAGGGAGAATAATTTAAATTATGATCTATAAATTGTTCTTATTGCTATACTAGTGTCATATTTTTAGCTCATTAAAGTTTAGCTTATTTGAGAGTTTTAGTAAACCATTGCATATTACTGTATAAGTACAGCAAAATATTGAAATAAAATATTATTTATAGTAGCTTATTCTTGTAGATCTATAAATTCCCCACATTTTGACATATAGTACATTCATGTAGCATTTATAGATTTTTTGTTACAAAATTTAAAAAATGCACATTTTTTGTGTTTTTTACCTCCCTTTTTGAAAAATGCCAAAAATGATAAAATGCAACATTCGGCACAAGTAAAAAAACTCAAATAATGTTTTGACAAGCTTGAAAAAAATTGAGCTTGTTCTATGTGTGCACATGAATGTTTTTACTGAGTTTCATCTCTGGGGGCATTATAGTTTCTATTAAAATGTCCTTCAAAAACACGGGTTTGGAAGGCCAAAAAAAATATCCAAAAAAACGCGTTTTTAAAAATTTGTAACTTTCTTAATATTTAAGCTACAGATATAAATTTGGTATCCTCGGTCTTAGAATCACGAGTTCTATCCAAATAAATTAAAAAATAAGCTGCGTGACCATTTTAAAAAATCGGTTTTGGGTCCCTACTATTAGTCATAGGTACATTCGCATTGAACTACTTTACGCTATAATCGCTAAACCACACTGTATAATATACATATTCTAAAATCTATGTAATCGGTTTACAAAATTCACAGTCCGAAGCTAATTAATGTGAAGGTTTACAAACGCAGATGAAATACATTTTCTGAGAAATTGTGTCCCTTTATTTTCTTTAGCCAGTGATTTGACAGTGTGTCAAGGCCAATCCGTTGGCACTTAAGTAGGCGGTATGTGTGTGTGGCTGAAGGCGTGAGCAGGATGTGTGTTATCCTCTGCTCACAATGTTAACGGTGGCTCCATTGCCAGGCTGTAGTGGCGTGATATGTGCACTCGTAACATCAGATGATGTTTAACACTTATTGGTAAGTTTCCTTAAGTCTGCTACATCGTGTTATTATCTGGTAGATGTATCAAAAACCTATATAGGATTAAGTGTAGACTAAATTGTGATTTAGGAATTGTGATTTCTGTTAAGCATTCAATGAAGTTATGTGATGCTATGTCTAGGTCTGTATAGATCTACTTTGTCTTGGGTAAAGATTTCTTTAGCTGATCTTGCAATATAAGACTTGAATGATGGTATGTAAAACTAGATATAGCCTAAACATAGGCCTACGCATTTTATGTAATTCTTCACTAAGCTGATATTACTCAACTCTTTCTTTCCTAATTGACCATGCCAACGTTGATTTGACCCCATTAAACCAAATAGATTTTGAATTTATAAACCATAATTTGTTGTGTGTAAAAAGAACATGCATTCTCATATGAGTCAATACCTAAAATAACATTTTCTGATAACAAACAAAAAAAGTTATTGAAATTAAGTCAAAACAGGATAGTGAAATAGAAATGAATAAAATGAATGATGCTATCAGAAAAAGGAAAACAACTACGGAGAGAAAGAGTTAAAACATTGAAAGATAGCAGGGACGGCCTTACGAATAGCGGGACCAAACTTAATTTAATGGATGCATCATGCATGCGAATTTACAATAATTATCACTTTTAATTATATCACTATATCAACATTTATTATACAACACACATAACAAGCAATTCAAATGCAATAGGTGCCAGTGTGTTAATGAAAGCTATGTCAATCGTACGATACACTAAATATATTAACCCTTTAAGTCATGTGATTAGAGGCATGACAGATTTTGATTACGGGCCCCTCCCAGTCATGGAGTCCTATTCGGAGTAATCGGTTTAGGCGGCCCTGAAAGATGGTATGTGGACCTAGAACTATTTGCAGCTTTTTAGAGACCTCCTTGTTTATGTGATTCTTCATTTATTTGAGCTTACATTTCTAAAGTTGATCTTATCTTATCTTATAAAATATATGCGTTACTTAAGAAAAAGAAGTTAATTTTGTCCTTTGCATCTAATCATAAATGATAACCAATGATTTAAATTCTGCCAAGTCATCGGTTTTCCTGGCTAGCCCAGGCAACCCATTCCATGCTCTAATACCGCTAGGGAAGAAGGAGCCTTTGTACAAATTTGTCCTAGCATATGGAACGAGGAATGTGCCTTTACCTTTGTGTTTTTCTGAGTATTTTATTAGCTAAGGTCGTCTTTGGCAAAATATTTCCACCAAACTAGACTAGGAGTCCTGTCTACCGAAGTTGTCAAAGAACAAGCAGTCCCTCTACTTATCTTATCTTATGCTTTTATCTTATCTTATATATTTTAGACGTAACTAAAAAAGCGAAACTGCGGGAAAAATCTTATAAACAATAGGAAGTCTACTGCCGACTGCCGAGGATAAGCGTAAGATGCCGTAAACGCAACATTCTCCGCTACATGTTTGTAATTGTGTTGCTAAGTTCATATAAAGATAGATTAACCAATATTTTGTTTTCACATAAGGCTTAGAGTTGAACAGTTGTTTTTTTGTTTGTTAGCGGCACCCGAAAGTGGAATAGCCGCTTTTAGTTGTGGGAGGTCTGTTAGTCCGTCAGTCTCGTTTAGAGATCACATAACATAAACTAGAAAAGATGTATTTTAAAACTTCTTCAATAATTACTCAGGCTTTATTGATAATTCGCGCATTGGTGAAAATAAAAAAACCAAAAGAAAACATCAATGTTTTCTTGAGTTGAGGGGGTCCCAAACTGTGTGTGTGTATTCTATTATTGGCCTAGCCAAGGTTACATAACATTTTAGTTTTATGTTCTTATTCGGTTTATAGAAATTGTATTAAATTAAATTTTAGAGAGGAATGGAGAAAGATGGTCTACAAGTCTTGCTTGGTGCCCCAACGGGTATTAAATTAACCCTAATGCCTTGTTTGATTTTTTTTTAATAGTTTCATCAATATTTAGTCTGTGTTCTTAGTTTCATTGTCATGGGCGTACATTATCGAAAAGTTGTTTTTGAGGAGAACATCTTTAAGTTGGGAAATAAAAATAGACTGAAGTATTTCAATTTAGGAATAACAACTTTCAGTTGCACAAGGAAATGACTTGACTCTTTCAATCAGTCCATTCGATGTTTTGGGTGCCTAAAACCTGGCAGTAACTCATGTTGCCTCTCTCTCAATCTCTGTTCCTTTTTTGTGTATGTAGTAAACACACTTACACACACACACAAACCGAAAGACTTGGGAAAAAATACAAGCCACGTTCGCCTTTCCACATCAGACTGTAAATAAAACACGCCATTAATTTATTGCACCAGCGCTAAAACAGGTATTCTAAAAACTGGAATGTTTATGCAATTAGAGCAAAACTATAAAGATATACGACTTTTAGAAAATATTTTGTAGTCTCTATGTCTATCTCCAGTGACAATGCACTTCAAAAGCATGAAATACGCCTAATAATTATATAAAGTCTTGAAAATTAGTTAATTTTAACACTGCTGAACATCCCTACACTTTGAGACTCCCTCTGTAAAGTAAACAAAAGTTTACAAGCTGGCAACAAATGCTAAGTTTAGAGGTATGTGGATTTCTCCTTTTACATTGCGTAAGTTGTTTAGTTCAGATTTCGGTATTTATACTGAAAGAGAAATGGTCAGACTGTACTGTGTTCTAAATTTAAACAGTGTAGGTCACTATTAAAGTATATAACAATATAGTGTATCAACGGGCCAACTAAATATTTTTTGTTCTATTAGAGCAACATTATAGACGTTGGCTAGCATATGCTTTTATTTTGTATGTAGACCTATTGTTATATTATATACGATCTGCTATCTTTAGTATGATCTCTTTCAATGTTAATATTGTTAACTTTCATTGTGTAAGCATGCAAGAGAATAAACCTTTATAGTTTCTTAAGTCTTCACAATAAGTTTACATTGTAATGTTTCCTGTCACTTTGATTTTGAAAGATATTTTAAAATGTGACATTTAATGTATGTTTCTTGAGTTTGAAGCTTTTTGTGCTGAAACAAATTATGAACGAACATGAGGTGTAGCCATAGTATTAAATAAATATAAACTTGCCAATAAGACTATTTTATGAAACGAAAATTTCTAAAATTGCAATTGTGTGTACTTTATTTATGGGTTTTGTTTAATCTCTAAGACTAAAGATGCAATTTTTGAATTTTTCATAATTCGGAAATCCGAATACAATAGATATACATGTTTTCAGGTTACATGAAGTTACTTCCTTTTTCCAATCTATATTTATTTATGTCTATGGGTGTAGTATACGATGTTAGCGGGCCTAAGGGATCAAGGATATTGAGAGAAGAAAGTAAAGAAAATATCGCGAAATATACATAAACAATGAGGTGATCTTGAACCACATAACTCGAAACCATCTATCTTGTACCTTTTTGTACATATTGTTTTCACTTTCTTCTTTCAGTCACCTTGGTATCTTACCGCTCTTATTATTACATGTCATGTTTTCTTGCGATGTTTAGCTTTGTGCCTTGCGAAACGTTAAGACGAACTCTTCATTTCTTCTTTGTTTTGTGTATAAAATGTTAACAATTTTAAAAGAGTGTTACTGGAAGACGTAGTGGCTGACAGGCGACCAGCTTATATCTTATACAATACAGACGTTACTTCAAAAAAGAAGATGATTACGCCCTACGCGTCATGCATTCAGTCATGCATATTAACCAATGACTTAAATTCTGCCAAGTCACAGGCTTTCCTGGCTAGCTCAGGCAATCCATTCCATGCTCTAATGGCACTAGGGTAGAAGGAACTTTTATACAAATTTGTCTCAGCATATGGGACGAGGAATGTATCTTTTTCTTTGTGTCTTTCTGAGTATTTTATTAAATTTTGTTTTTGAATTTGAAGATTATGGTTTAGTGTTATGTATAATTACTACTTTACTTTTGAGTCTTCTGTCCTGAAGGTTTTCTAAATTTTGTGATTTGACGTAGTGGCAGACAGGCGCCCAGCTCTCTAGAATGTGCTGTCCCCCAATGGTAGTAAGTCTTTTTATTCTTCTGATGCCAGGCAATCAGTTACCCTTTTGGTTTTGTCGTCTTTGCAGCTCTTTGGGTTAATATTATTTCAATGTTAAACCTGCATTAGTGATTAATGCTTCTAGGATTGTTCAAGCTCTTCTACAATTAGCGCCATCCCGAAAGCTATCGATTTCATAGACATAGTGCCCTAAGCTAGAACTTGTGTTGCCTATTGAAAACCCAGCACTGCAGGCAGGCTTGTCTAATTACAGCTGTGGAAATACGAGCCATTATGCCACACGTCTGAGTAACTTACCAATACTTACAAGACTTTTATCAACTCACACTCACTGTCTGTCTGTGTCTGTCTATCCAAAAGTTTGTACACGTTATTTCTCCGACACCCAATCTCGAATCACGCTAAAATGTTGCACAATTTTTTTTATTTAATCTAACAACATACAAATCAATAAAAAATATACATTATATAATCCAGCTAATTAACTATTGGTAATTATTAGTTTTTCCCCTAGTATCTCAAACAAGGGAAAGAAATAGTACTTGACTGAAATGGTGGTATAAGCTGAATTAGTCCCATTTATTGATTGTCGTCTGAGACAAATTACAAATTTAATTACATGATTGATTCAAACTAGTTGATACACTTAATATAAGCTTTTTTTATGTGTGTCTTTTTCCTATTTGGAAATGATCTCAGATTCAAGCTGTCGTTCTAGATAGTCAGTTGGCTAGTTGGCTAATAATTATATATAATCTTGACATTTTGTATGCGATGTTCACTAGTTTGTTTCATAAGTGCTACTACTTGTAGTCTATTCGATTATCTCATGGTGAAATAAATATGTTATTTGTAGTAGGCTTACTATTGTCGTACTTTAATATGACAAAGACAGTATTAACATCTAAAGCTTTATTACACTGAATGACGACAATAACTACACACATAGCAAAGGTCAAGACAGGGAATATGGTCACACATTGAAATCACAAATCACAATCACACATGAATCACAAATGTAAACACAAGGGAAAACAATCAAATTCACGACCACTACATTTTGTCAAATATCAATTATGTTTGCGTATAACCGTTTGGATCATGTTTTGTTCATGGCTTCAAATTTTAAGATTTAAGAAAAGAATACGAAGTTGTGCAAACTATTATTAATTATACGTTTTTACAACCTTTAGAAACATCAAATTAAGTTTCTATATATCATCAAAATATTTCCTCTATTTCAGATATATTATAATGCAATCTATTAATTAAAATGTCGGATAAAAATTCCTTTAATTGGGCTCGATTTCCAGGTAAACATTATCATTATGTAATTATTATATTATATTAAATACCCTACATATAATTATTAATAATTATGTGTTTTGATTTACTATTGTATAAACATCTTTTGCATCAGTTGTAAACAGATTTAATGTATTTGACATAATTTGGATTAACTGTTTTTATTCATAATCCCCCTAATCTAATTTTACATTGTATATTTAAAATTTGTTGATGATTTTCAATAAGTCCATGTCCTATTACAATCACAGTAATTAGAATTTGATAGAGACCTTGATTTACAGCAAATTTATTAGTTTAGTTTAGGAATAAATATTAATTCTACTCGCATTTATATTTCTACAGCTCAACATGAAATTGAAGAATCTGAAAGTGAGGCTGACGTTTCCAGGAAATTTTATGAATGCGCGAAGAATCCTGGACACGTCAACTTCGTAAAAATCAACGAGTTCAATCTTAATCACCTGCCAGAGCACTGCAGAGATGAGGATCTAGTGCGTATAGTTAAATGCCTGGCCGCCCAGACAGTAAAACTGCAGATCGGCTGGGTCAGCCGTGAGAGGCCAGAGTGTGACCCCAACACCAAAAGTAAATATCCTTTTAATGATAAACGAGGAAGTAAAAGTCTCCGTTTGGGAACTGGGAGAATCAGACGTGTGGCCAGATTTGAGAAAGGGATAGATAAGTACGGAATGTCACATTACTTACAGTTTGATTACTGCCCCTGTGAGAAATGTGAGTCGTCTGGAGAGCGCCGCGAAGTTTGGTGGGAGATTCAGATCCTAACGGCTAGGCATGTGGTGTACGACAACTCGGAAGCGGCATGCACTTCCTGCGTTTTGTTTTATGATGAAGATGAAAACTCAAACGGTAACGTCGTTATTAAAGGTATCTACGCCGTTTACAGCGACACTCTGCGAGACAGCTGCGAGATGACTTGTATCACATGCGACCAGGAGTTGGCGGAAAGGCTGGAGAGACTCCTGAAGGAGTACGACCAACTCAAGGAATCCGTCCACGCCAAATATAAGCGCCACAACGGCAAGCTGACCATCATCATCTCTCACCCTCATGGCATGGCCAAGAGGGTCACCCTGGGCTCCTGGCTAGAGAGGTCATCAGGGGCGAGCGATCAGAACGTCAGCCAGTTCACCTACTCCAACAACACCTGCCCAGGGAGCAGCGGCGCCCTGGTGTACATTCCTGGTCTGGTTTCTTCAAGATTGTACTACCACCATGCCCATAGGGGATGCGACGACAATGGACTAAGTCATAGTGGAATCGGTGAAGAGGAATTCCCTTACTTACAGGCTTAATGATTATTTCCAAGCAAACAAAATAATGGCATTAAACAGGATTCCTTTATTTCGGCTATGTTCAGACATAGAGCATATGTTTCTATAGCTACGCCTGCTACGGCATACAATATCATTATCATAAAACTTTATTTACGTTAATGTCTTAGCACTTACATCATCTTTTCAAAAATCTTGGAATAATGGCAATAAATATTTTTTTGTTCTGGTATAAAAATCAAACTGCTAAATATAAGAACATATCTGAACATTTTCTTCTGATGATTAGATCAGAACTCAATGCAGCTCGACTATAAACTTCCATTTATTATGCTTTCTAATTGTAAACAGTAAACTTATAACAAATTAGCTTTCATATCCCAGTCAATATGTTTCATATGTAACATTCACACACGCACACATACAAACACTAACCCACACACATTTACACACATACATATATATATATATATATATATATATATATATATTAGGGGTGTACCGGATAGTACTTTTTGATATTCGGCCGGAGCCGGATATGACCGGATAATAGAATTTGATATTCGGCCGGAGCCGGAGCCGGAGCCGAATACCTAAATATCTTGTAAATAACTTGTATTGCTGAACATTTTACGAAACTGTTATATAACATACCTATATTTGTTGGTATTATTTTTTTCCTTTTATATACCTTATTGTTTTAAACTCTGTTACTGATTGATTTTTTAAAGATTAATAGTATTTATAAACAGAAATTAATCTGTGTAGCATCATCACGAATAGCATGAACGTGTCTGTGTGTATGCACGAAGCCACCAACCATATAGGCTGTGTGTTGGAGGGTCACTGTAAAATATGTTAGTATATATTTTACTCTCATCTGGCTTGTATGGTGGTTGAATGTATGTGTTCTAGAATTTCGAACAACAATCGGTCATCAGACTTGTTTTTTTAAGTCCAAAGACTGTTTCTGGTTCTGGCTTCAAGAACTTAATACTGATAGCTGTTAGTTAATAGTTGGAATCTGAAGCGTAGTAGGTCATATATTTATTAATCCGTTTGCGGCAAAAAGATATTTTATTAACAGCAAATAGATCAAAGAGTATTAGGAAACCAAATATAGACGAAAACTCATCCACACCATACCTACCAAAAAAGAAACATAAATGGATTTTGTGTTCAATTGATTGTAACAACCTGGTCAGATATACGTAATGAACCTACATATGTTGTCCTAGTGTAGTGTGTATAGATGATTGTGTTGACCTTCACGCGTTTTTTTTTCCTTTAGGCATACGCAATAGTGTTTAGTGTGCAGGCAAAAAAAAAAAAGATAACACATTGGCATGGTCAGTCAAGCAAATAGATAGGCAAATTTATCGGTACACTGGTTACAGAGGTCAAGTGTTTCTTAACATTCCAGCATATTATGGTGCTTTAGATCAATTTATTTTCTGCGATCAATTTATTTTCTGTGATGTTAAATTTTACTGTAAGGTTTTCCTTTAAGCCCTATATATTAAGTCAATAGGATTAAGCAATGAAATTACCTTTCTTTCTAAAGGTTTTAAGACTAGGAAAAAACTACATACACCCATACATTTCTCTCCAAGTAAACAAACTTAGTGTCATCATCTGTTGACCTATAGACAATGTCAATATGTCTTAACAATTTGCGTTAATCCATTCTGGCTTAAGAATGGTCAATGTCTATCAATACATTGTCATGGGTTAAACAAATAAGAAGTTAAGGGTGTTGAGTCTCTTGTGCCCTCCCTTAAAGATACCACTGGTCAGTGTCTGTTTGGCTCGTAGTCCAGCCTCCTAATTGAGACTTATCACTTAACTCAAAGTAAACAAACTTATTACCCGGCCAATAGTATAAAAGGTGTGGCTTGTGGTCCTTTGACCCTTTGACTGACAACCTATCTCATAATAAACAAACCCAAACCAGATTAACCTTATAGAGAGATGGTTGTAGTCCCGCCCCCTAATAAAAATTCTTCTCCAAGTAAACAAACTTAGTTCCCTCTTAAGATAGACCTCTAGACAGTGTCAACACGTTGACATCTGGCTTCATGTGGTCAGCTGCCTATCTGTGATCTCAATGTTATGGACTAAACAAACAAAAGGAGGTGGGGGTTGCTCATCTCTACCTCTGCAGATATACCCACACATCTAGACAGATTATCAGCGTGACGTAGTTAATGAATATTACATGTTTACTAGAACACTCAAAGGTCCAAACAAGCTTTTAAAATGTGCCAGACATCGCTGCTATGTCTGTAATGCGATCTTACAATGTACAGTTTTATTTCTATTTAGATTAACACGCCTTGTCTTTGTACTAAATAAGATTTGGTGCAGAGTCATTGTTTATTGTTTTAAAAAACACATTATTTATTTGAAACAAAAAAAAAGTAAGTGTATTTCAGAACTGACATTATTTAATCATGTCCACTTTGTGAATATTTGTATATTTTTATCAACATGGAGATTTAGTTTAAACATCTTGTTGGACATCGCTTATCAGCGTCGACACCTTTTGTATTGTTTGTCTTTCGCCTGTGTTGTTTCGATATTTAAGTGTTACCTCCGAATGGCGTATCTGGAAAAGACTTAGCGCGCGGAGGCGCCTAACAATATTAAAAGAAATACAGGTACTACGCTGTAGTTTTTACTATCCGGTTTACTATCCGGTAGTGATATTCGACCGGAGCCGAATAGTGCCGGATAATGAAAAAATGCCGAATATTCGGCCGGAGCCGGAGCCGGAGCGACTATCCGGTACACCCCTAATATATATATATATATATATATATATATAGGGCCTATTCATTTATTTATTTATTTATACAGTCTCAATATGTATTATGTGACAATAATGTCTCATGTCTTCCGTGGCAATAGTTTAAATATATTTATCAATCTTTGGTGAGTTTTTGTTGTTATAACAGTTGCTTTTGTGTAAAAAAAAAAAAAAGACGAAGTCTTTCACTACGAAATGGCAAGCAACTGTGTTACTTTTTAAATTAATCTATTTTTTTTATGTAAATAAAATATGAAGGTTCTAAAAAATATATCTTGCAATAATTGTTTTCCTTTCACAATTTTTTTGCGTTTTTTTTAAATGTTTTTTTTTTTGGGGGGTTCTACTTTGTTAAATTTTTATTGTTAATTATACAATCTTCTTTAGTGATAAGTACTCACTAGCAGAAGGTTTAGCCCCTTTGGCTAAACCACAAGTTTTAGCTATGATCGTTCACGTTTTTTTTTCTTCGGTAAATGCTTTAAAAAAGAAATTACGATAAAATCGATAAATATATCATCTTCTTTCTCACCCCCCCCCCTCCTTTTTGCAACTGGTTCCAATAAGTAATAGGAACATTGCGTATTTAGAAAGCTAAAAGTATATAATAACGCTAAAACAATATTTAAAAAATATTTATATTAGCACAGATTTAGTATCTAAGTTAAATCTTTTTTAGACAGACTTATAGGGGATATACATAGAAGTGCGGCAAAAATGCATTCCCTAGTAGTCAGTGGCGTAGAAATATCCTTATAGTTCTACAGTTACGCTGGGCAGAGCATATATCCTGCATTAGAAACGACATTGCGCAAAGGTAATTAAGCTGAAACTTGATAAGCGTAACAAAGGTGACTCTAGTAAACGTTACAAGACCAGCTTAGGCGCCATCTTGCTATAATTTACATAGAAGAGAGAAACATAGATGCAGGCAGCTTATGAACAAGGTCGTTGGAGTTATAGCCAGTGGGCAGTGTACGATGGCAAATAATTGATGCGGCCCTATACTTCACTTTGATATTAAAAGCTAAAAGAAGTAAATCAATTGAATGCTTTAAATAGGTGCACATCACCTATATTTAAAAATTTACATTTTTTATTAAATCAATTTTTTAAATTATATTAATATTTTTTTAAGCTATATTTCTCCAATCTAAATAAAAATATTGAAAGCTTTTGTAAAAAAAAAACTAGAACTGCTATAGTCATGTTTTCAATTTAATTTATTGCAATTATTCATAAGCACATGTAATCATAATTAAAGACTTGCCATGCATACTATAGAAAGTTTTACGAGTCTTGGAATGGTTCAGTTGCAAACAAATTACATCCTTAACTAAGTCTTTATAAAGCAATTTTAAATTGAGACAAATTAAATTTAGTTGCAGGACAAAATTAAAATAATAAAACAAGAAGACTTGCTTATTTTCTGTTACACAAACTTTGTTGGCGGCCCCATACAAAAATTAAATATTCAGAAAACCAAAAGGCTGTCGCTGCATCTGCTTTTGAGAATAATGACAATTTTTTTTTTAAATCAAATTGTACAACACACACGGCAAACAGGCAAAGTACGGAAGTCAACAGCTTTTTAAAGTTTTTTTTTTTTTTTTTAATAAATTTAAAGAATGTTTGATGTAAAGTTACAAAATAAATATTGTCAGAACATCGAAAGTGCCCTGTGCACCTATTTCGATTTTATTTGTATTTTTTTAGAGACACTATAACGCCTTAGCACAAAAAGACTTTCCAAATAGAACAAACATATTAGCAGGTCACTAATACGGAAAACATACGGGATACGTGCCCTGTTCAGCCTAGGCCTAACCGTCGTACCACAAGAATTCCCTCTATAACTAGATCTATTAAATTACATGACTGATCCAAGCTAATTGCTACAATTACACTTCGTATTCGTTTTTTTTTTTTTTTTTTTTTTTTTTTTTTTTTTTTTTTTTTTTTTTTGTAAGTTATAATTTGTTTAAAATATAGGCTAATTAGCATAGACATAAATTATAAATATAGACTGGCCAAAAAGAGAGTTTAATGAAACCAAAATTTGTGAATTGCAATTATGTGTAGGCCCTAATTTATTTTATGTCTATAAATTCTGTTTAATCTCTAGGACTGAAGTTCATGCAATTTTTAAATTTTTCATAATACGGAAATCCGAATACAATAGATATAGGCCTACATGTTTTCAAGTTACATGAAGTTACTTCCTTTTTCCAGTCTATATTTATTTTTGTCTATGGGCTTAAGTTTATTTCATTGTATCTCAAGTTGAATTTGTTTCCATAATAAAAGCTCTATTTAGTTTTGCTCACCAATAAGTTATTAAAGTTATTTTTTAGTTATGAAAGATATATAATAATATCTCGTTAACACGACTGCAGTTTGGTGTTACGCAAGTCAACATTTAAACCGTCAAAAACATTCAAAGCTGGCAGAGACACTTATTGTAGAGAGCAGTACAAGGAAAAAGAAAAAAACATTTTTTTAAGACAATACTTCCTTTATACAACTTATAAGAGTGATGACTTTATCTCATAATGACTAACGAAGCAATGAAACAATATTTACTCCACACCATCCCCTATATCCCCCCCCCCGGGGGGGGGGGGGGGTTGAGGGAATATTAAGTTCTATAGTAGGCCTACACTTTATGATATCTCAGTGATAGGCCTTCAGATCTTGACTTAGAAGACGATGCGCAAAATTTTCCTGAACATTCATTTATTAAACTCTTGAATATATAAATGACTTATATTCGGAAATCCAAGAACGCGATAATGTCCCTTTCAAAACCAATGTTGGATCTAGACCTAGACCTACATAGGCCTATATAGTTCTTTAGCCGTTAATGTAGTTTTTCTTTTCTAATTTGTTTTTGCATCATGTTATTCGTTGTGCTACCATTTGACATTTTTCAGAACCAAATCCAACCATGCAGTCACATACTTGACGGGATTTGCAGAAACCTCGAGCTGTTAAAGTTTATGTAGTATTAATTTAAGAGCTTACATAGTAGATCCCTATTTGGTATCATGTTGATGCATGGAAAATTTTCAAAGATATTTAGTAACAAGTCCTAGTTTATGAGAACTGATCTGGTTTTCGAAGATCACGATGACAAAGGAATCTCCGATCGCGGAGCCTGGGACGGTTGCCCCGCTTGCCACCACTACTGCTGTGGGCCCCTAATGGTCGTTTTTAAACATTGAACCCCTTCGTACCATGGATGTCACTGGATGTCACTACATCATACACGTGATAAGAATCGATACCTTCGATACAGATCACGGAGGTCACGCCTGAATAGATACCGATATACAGATTTTTAACGGGCCTTTCAGAGAAAGAAATTTAAAGGTAATTTTAAAATGTAAAACAAAAATGATAGGTGATAAGTATTTATGTATTTACACTTATTCTTAAAAAAATAATATGCATACTTTAATGATGCTACTCTTTTTAAAAATTCAACAAGATATGAGATTCTAAAATAAAAAAAGAAAATATCTGGTGAGGATCTAGATCTAATAGTCGAAATTATAATAAATCTATTTAACAATATATTGATACTGTTTGACATAGAGTTCATTTCCGGTGTACTTAATAACAAAACTCTACATCTAGATTATATAGATCTACTGATAGATAAGTAGATCTAGACGAAGTCGGAAGTGTCTTAATTTTCATCCCAATAAACCAGGTTATGTCGGAAATGGTTAAATCTTCTGGATCTAGAATCTAGGTAAATCTCTAAATATCTTTATTATTAGATCTAGATCTATACCTTCAACCTTGCTCATAGACAGAACCAATGACTGGGACTGAATGTGAATGAGTCAAAAATAGTCAAATGACATAGTCATAGGCGGTCATAGTATAGGTCATAGCCGACTGATTCAGAATTTCAGTGATTACAATTTACATGATGATGTAGTATTGATAGCAGCCAATACTTGCCAATGCATGGCAATACTGCCAATAGCTCAATAGCAGATTGTAAGGATGTATGATAGCGTAACACTTACAGTTACACTACGATAAACTACGTACGTGAAGCGACACTAGGACACTAGGCAAACAGCATTGTTGTAACCATAATAGGAAAAAAGTTGTAAAATGGTCCACTTTCACATAAACTTTTGTTAAGAAAAATTTAACAGATTGGCTTCAAAAGCAAATAAAAATGATCTCTGATATCTTATGTTTACAAAAAGTAATCACAATTAGTCCTGAAATCCAATACAATGTGCTAAAACTTTGATGGAAATGACCACCCCTAAAAAAGGCTAAAATGTGCTGACACACTTTTCAGCCATTTTTTGGGAGGAAAAAAAATGGATCTAGGTCAGTTTATCGAAGTACCTACACTAGCAAAGCCAAAGGGTAGCTGAAGAGTCTGAGCTGAGACGTTCTCTTATAAATCTTATTATAATATTTTATTGACCTATCTGGCTACCAGAATCTATCTCTAGTCTACACTAGACACTTAAATGCCGTTATGGCACTAGTCTAGTGACTAGTCAAGACAGTCAATTCTATACTATATCTAGATTAATAGTTTTCATCCGTTGTGGTTTGATGATGACCCCTTTGTCATCCAGAAGCTGAGACTGAGGGCTTTTGTGCCTCCTCATGTAAATGTTGCTGGTAAGACCTGACTATGTGAGCCCAGAATGTTCGGCTGCACTCTGGGAAGGTTATTCCAGCTGGAGCTAGTGTCATTGGCCTTGCTTTTCTTCTCTGGTGTTTTTCTTCTGCCAGCATTGTTCTATTTTACTCAGCAACCTGTGTGCCAGTTTTCACAGCGCGACGCCATGATGTTCTGTCATGTGCCTCTGTCTCCCAGGTGCCTGGGTCTATGCTAAATGCCTTCTGAGAAGCTATGAGGTTGTCCCTGAAGCACTTTCTTTGGCCACCTTGCGAGCACTTTCCTTCACTTAGTTGGCCATACAAGGGATGTTGTGGTCTTCCATTCTGCAGACCTGCCCATTGCAGCTGGTGACCTAGTCTGTACTATTTACATGCAACACATAGATGATACAAGTATAAATCATTATCTAGACCTATACAAATTCTTTCTAACCAGAGATCAGTAGTATTGGTGAGGTACCATTCCTGGAAAAGTGCATTCCCTTTGAAATGTAACACTCCAATGTTAAGAAAAACAACACATTTTATGAGTTCTCTAATTGGATTTAGAGATGAATACATTTTTAAAAATATATATATATCAATATATATGTGTTTTTTCTTTAGTCTACAATGTTATATTTTAAAAGTAGGCTCATAATTTTTTTTTTTTTTAATTTTTGTTCTATCTTTACAGGAATGGTCAGCCCAAATGATAATGGTATGACCAAAGTCAATAGCACCTGTAGATATAATTGGAATGAAATTGTACTGCAACTAATGTATGTAGCTGCTTGGAATCCCTTACAATGTTTGGCCTCAGCAAACTCAATCGTACCAACCGTTTGTTACTAGGTGTCATTGCTCTCCTGATTGTGGATGTCATATGGGTTGCATCAGAGGAAATAACAAAGGTTCATTTTATGCTCATTTGTATCTTTTTCATTAGTGGTTATTGAGGTAATTCCAACAGAAGACTTTTTATAAGGGCTACACCTTTAGATAGTTGTGCACTAAAAACTAAAAAATAAGCATTTTGGAGACCTTACAACAAAATTTATTTTTTCTTATATTGTTGATGTGTTGTTATTTTTAGAACAATATTATATGTTGTTAAGTTTTAATTAACATTAATAGAAAAGGCAATATTTGCATCTGATTATAATTAGAATTATTGTATAAAGATTTTAAGATACTTTTCAAAAAGGAACTTCATTGTTATCTTATGTAATTAATTCTGTACTGTGAACTGTATATAAATATCAAATATCAATGTCTTAATTTATATTTTAGGCTTAAGTTGATAGACAAGTTTTAAAGGCACTCAATATTTACTAACTTTACAATATCTATAGTTGATCATAACTTGGCTGCATATATTTTATATGTATACAATATTTGTTTCTCCAGTATTTGTTTCAAGAGCCCAAGTTTGATAAGCCGTTCTTCACCACCTATGTGCAAACTGTCATGTTTTCAACCTATCTTTTGGGATTCATTGTGTGGAAACCATGGAGAGACCAGTGTTGTTATAAAAAGGTTAAGAGCTTAAAAGAAAAAGAATTGTATATTTATTCATTTTTAGAGAATATAATATTTTGTTCTAGTATTTGTAGTCATCATACATAATGCAGGTTAAAAAATTTTCAAAAGTTGATTCCTTTCAAAGTGCATGTGTGGCTCTTTGGCTTATTAGAGGGTTTTGAGTTTGAAATCTGACTTTAGCTGTAGGCCTCATGGAAACATTATACAAACCAACTAAAGTTGAATATCAATATTTCCCTCATTCCATTTTAATCATCTACCATATATATTTATTTAATCGATTCCATTGAACCTTCACCTATCCCTTGGTCTGTTAAACCATTGGGGCATCACATATGATTTGTTGATTTCCCACCATTCCTATATATGTCTTTTTCCATGACAGGCCTATCTGTTCTTTCATGTTGTCTTCCCATGGCATTCTCTGTCTGCCTCTTCTTTTTTTCTGTTACTGTTCCCTTAAGGAAGGACTTTGCAACCCCCTGAGGTCCTTGTGATAGTCTTTAAACTTTAAGTTTGCATTTTTTGACAGCTTTCAGCGAATTATAATGGGCTCTATTGCCATTGTGATACTCTTTTTGAATTGGTGTTGCCACTTAGTATCATTCTTTAGTATCTCAATGAAGCGTAATGATTTTATTTTATTTTTTTCATATTTTATTTTATATTTATTTTGTCTATCTCATAATTTATGGCAATAATTGCTAATTGTTCTATTCCAGCTTGCATTAGGAGATGAAATAGCTCCTGCCCCATCCCCCGTTGAGCTGGAGTCTATGTTGGTAATATTGATTTTTAATCGCATTATAGGAATTTTTCTTTTTTTACTTTATTTTGAATTTGGATATTTTAATATCACTCATAACTTGTTTGTATGTTTTTAAATTAAAATCAATGTTTGATTATTTGTTGATTGTCAAAAGTTGTGGGAAGCGTGGTCGAGAGGCCAAGTGCGGCTTGATCTTGGCTTGCTTGGTTACCTAGAAGGGGGCTCGAGGTTCGACACCCGACTCGGGCAGAGTTGTGTTTACTGAGCGCCCAAAGGCAGCACGGGAAACCAACTCCTAGATACCCCCTCCCCCCCCACTGGTCCACAAATGAGATTGGACCAAAGCGCTCTTAGCATGCTATAAGCATGAAAGTAGCGCTATATAAAAGCTATAATAATAAAAAGTTTATATTAAATTTTTTTCAGAGCTCTCCTATTTATGTCCCCTTGAAATATGACAGTCATACAAGTGGTGGAGAGTCTGATGATGCCAGCAGTAGGTCACTTTTTTAAAACATTTATTGTTTTAATGTTTGGACTGTCTCAGTTTTTTTTTCTTATATCTTACAACTTAACATTAGTTTGTACTTTCTATGTATTGTCTGTTGCCACCAGAAGACTATTGTCTGCATCGAATGTGACAGAATATGCTATTAACAGATAGGTCTGTATAAAGATAGGAAAATTTTTGAGTCATCTTAAGGCTGGTAGTTATACTTTTAAAAAAAAAAATATGTGTTGTTTTTTTTTAATAATATTTTTGTTACTTATTTCTTGTTCTGTAAAATTAAACCCTTTTTTGATATTCCAAACTTAACGTCTGCTTCACATCTGTGAAGTCAATCTTTGTGCTGGTCTCCTATAAGTAAAGTAAGAAAAAAGGTTAGGGGGCGTGGTGGTTGAATGTGTAAGTGCTTGGCTTGCAAACCTGAGGTCCTGGGTTTGAATCCCGGTGAAGACTGTGGTTTTGAAATTCGGGATTTTTAGGGCGCCCCTGATTCCACCCAACTCTAATGGGTACCTGACTTCAGTTGGAGAAAGTAAAGGCAGTTGGTCTTTGTGCTGGCCACATAACATCCTGTTCGTTGGCCAAAGAAACAGATGATCTTAACATCTGCCCCATAGATCGCAAGGTGTAAAGGGGACACTTTACTTTTTTTTTTCACTAATCTTTGTGCTGGTCATATAATGCTCTCCTATAAACATTACTCAAATTTTCCTGGCCCCTTGTAAGCCTCATAGGGACATAGACATAAAAAGAGCATGAATTCATTTTCCATACATTGCCGATCCACTCATTACATCCTTATATCTTTTCATTAGGTGGAGGGACAAGCAAGTCTGTTAGGTTTAGTAATTTATCTGAAGTTCGTCAGCTCTCAGGTAATTTTTGCTTTTATTAAATAAACTGTGTCAGAATTTCTTATGTTACAAATCATTTTTACTAAAACTTATGTTTTTTTGTACCGGTAGTAAAGTAGTGGATTTTTTTTAAAATTCCATTATACAATATTTACGTTGGATATTTCTAGGAGTAAAAAATTATTATTATAAGTTGTTATTGTGTGAAGATGTAAATTTAAAAAAAGAATATTTAATGAGGGGAATAAAATATAAAAAAATCCCAGTTTGTTCTAAATTTAAAAAGAGCGTATAGGCCATATTATACAGATTGAGAGGAAGTCTGTACATCCAACTTTTACTGGTCCTCTTTTAAATGTGGTATGGGTTCAAATAGCACAAGGCTTTCATTACATTTGTGGAATTTTTAGCATAAACTGCTTGGCTACCTACCAAGGGGGCACAAGTTTGAATTCTGGCTTGAGTTGTGTTGTATTTGCTGAGCGCCTAAAAGCCCCCCTTGTCCACAAAAGACATTAGACCATAGCACATTTGGCACTGGGCAGGATTTATTATGAATAATGTGCTTTACAAAGTAATTTAAAAAGTAAGAAGACAAACAATGAACACATGTTGATAGTTCAAACATCTGTTTTTGGAAATTAAAAACCAAATTTTCAGATTATGCAGTTAAAAAGAACAGTATATCAGGATGGAGGATCAATGCTCTGGGTGGATGGGTGAGAAAATATTGGAAAAAATGAGTGCAGGTTTACTCTATGCATCGCTTCCATATATTTCTAAATATATCTATGTACATTAGTTGTCCCCTGTAGCAGTAAAACATCATATAATTTTACTCAATTGAGATTTTACTTTAGCAAAACCTAAGCTGTTTTTACTGTTTATTGTGTTCTCTACAAGCATATCAAGAATGTCTAGGAATGATGTAACCATAACATTCAAACTAACTGAACTGAAGATTGAGTTTTAAAATAGGATTTTATTATTACATCAGGTTTCTTTACATAAACAAATCTTTATAAATGTTCTCTCCTTTGCTACCTTCCTTTCTGTCTTTCACCATTCTTTGAAATTTTCATAAACATCCATATCTAATGTTAAGTTGTTCACTCTAACAGAAACCTATGCCATTGAACACAACTTGGCCAGGTTGTCATTTCAAGCCAGTGCTCAAGCTGCTGAGAAGTTAAACATTCTACAAAACAGATTGCCCCTCATTCAAGTCATCAAACTGGCTTGTTATTTCTCTGTCTTTGTACGTAGGATTTCACTTCATAAAACTGAGACACAGTTTAATTGTAGATGTAAATTTAGATGAATATTGTAGATTGTATTTAAAATTCTTTCTACAAACACCTTGACTTAAATCATATAAAAGATATACAATGGCATGAAAGAAAATTAAGACCTGACAGTGGCAGGAAAGCATAAATAATTTGGACATTAATGCATGTATAGAGTTTCAATAAATGCTTCTATAGAGTTTAAGAATCCATTATTTTTTAGTGTTAATATTGTTGACATTGTTAAATAGGTACAAGCAAAGGTAAAGCTGATATGTAAATTGTAATTTATTTTAAAGTAGGTAAACCAGTCTTGTCAAGGCTTTATCAGACTTTTAATTTCAACATATTCCCTGGTTTTAGTAATTTGAAAATAAAGTATTTTTTTACATTTTTTTTTAAATACAGCCATTATAGTCATTGACAACAACAATACTGTTTGTGCCTCGATTTGAAAAGAACAAAGAAAAAGCTTTATCTGATTTAAAAAATAAAATATTTTTGTTTATTTGACATGCAGTTTTATCCATTTTCCATCATAAAAAGGATACAAGTTATCAGTTACAAAAATTGACATGAAACCATTTTTGTTGTTTCACTAATATTACTTTTAAATTAAAAATTTACATCATTAGATCCACATTTATTTTACTTATTTGAATATTAAGCATGTCATATATTTAGACATTGTAATATACAATACACTAATTTCCATCTCATTATTTCCTATTTTCTCATTATTGTAATATAAAAAGTACTAATTGTCAGTTTTCTGTTTATCATGCTAAAAGTATAGAAACTACTAGTAAGGCTCTTAGTGTTCTTCAGTTTATACATAGTATTGACATTTAGTAGATAGCACTGAAATAGCAGCACATATCTCTAATAAAATGACATCTTGTCTTTCTCCAGTGGTTCTTTGCTACCTACACCTACCAGCTAGCCATGGACCAAACAGAAGCTGGCATGGTCAGTGTTTTTTCATCTACCTCAGGTCTTTTTGTTCTTGTGGCCTCCTCTCTCTTTCCCAGTGGAACCACAGACAAGTTTACACTGTCCAAGCTTGTAGCTGTCTTTATCAGGTATATTAGATTTGTCTAGTGATAGGACATATAATCAAAAGAACATCAAATCTAAATATCTAGCTTGTTATAAATATAAATACTATTTTAAGTTCTTTATATATTGTTATGATTCTGTTCATACATGTACTTACAAGATGTGTACCAGCACTGTTAGACACAAGACATATACAGTCTAGAGATAAATGTGGACATTATAGAAGAAAGAAGAGAGTTCCACTTATAATAATAATAATAATTTTATTTATTGAGTGCTGTTAACAAACAAAATGTAGGCTCAAGGTGCTGTAATAACATTACAAACACAAGAGCTAAAATGACAAACTAATCATGTGTTATAATCAAAAAGAAATGCATCAATTTTCTTTATATTTCAATAGCTATATACAAAACTTTTTTTGTCACATTAGTGACAATTAGCTTTGAGTGTATTTGATGTTTTTAATAAAAGTAAAATTCTAAGAGACAATTATATATTAGTTGAGAAATTAGGTTTT
Source organism: Biomphalaria straminea (assembly GCA_021533235.1). NCBI lineage: Eukaryota > Metazoa > Mollusca > Gastropoda > Planorbidae > Biomphalaria > Biomphalaria straminea. The sequence goes on along the minus strand of JADKLZ010005465.1, from coordinate 2,443,831 downwards.
ATTATTAGACATAAGTACTGTATAGTGGAGGCGCGGTGGCTGAGTGGTAAAGCGCTTGGCTTCTGAACCGGGAGTCTCAGGTTCGAATCCTGGTGAAGACTGGGATTTTTATTTCGGGATCCTTGGGCGCCTCTGAGTCCACCCAGCTCTAAAGGGTACCTGACATTAGTTGTGGAAAAGTAAAGGCGGTTGGTAATTGTGCTGGCCACATGACACCCTCCTTAACCGCAGGCCACAGAATCAGATGACCTTTACATCATCTGCCTAAAAGGGGAACTTTACTTTACTGTATAGTGCATACTTTTAGTTATTAGCTTATTGTATTCTAAATTTATCCTAGAAAATGTGCAGCTTTCCAAACTAAATTGGCACAAATTAAAAGTAAAGTTTCCCTTTCAGACCTTGTGATCTATGGGGCAGATGATGTTACGGCCTCTGTTTCTATGACTTTCAGTTAATGAGCAATGCTAGCACAAGGACCAACCGCTTTTGCTTTCCCCAGCTTGAGTCAGGTGCCCATTAGAGTTGGGTGGACTCAGGGGCACCTTAAAAATCAAGAAATTCTAAATTCCAGTCTTTATCAAGATTCACACCCAGAACCCCGGGTTCAGAAGCCAAGTGCTTAACCACTCAGCCACAGCCCATAACACTAATTTAAATTAAGTAAACATATATTATTGGATGCAAGTGACTTGTCAACTTTTGTTGTTTGAGCTCAAAATATTCAGGTCAGAACTGGGTTTGCATAGTCATAGAAAACACTGCATTTAAATCAGTCACTTTATCATTATCATTATCAAATGTAGGATAATATAAAACATATATAATACATAAAACATAGGAACCTAATAATACTTACATATATTTTGTTATGTTTTCATATTACTTTTTTTTTTATTGTATTGTGCTCCTATCTTTCATTGTGTAGACCTGATGGAAAATGTTCTTCTAAATGAGTGTTAATTTTTTTTTTAAATTATCAACTATAACTTTAAAAGTGCTATCTTTAACTGGAACAAATTACACATAACCTTTTTTTGTGTCAGTATTTTAGGTATAGTCCTGGTATTTGAGTCAGGGAGGTTACAAGAAGATATTCCTACTGGTGCACTATGGGCCATCTTCAGTTCTATATGCTACTCCATATACTTGGTGCTCTTACGACGCAAGGTGGACAATGAGGACAAAATAGACATTCCAATGTTTCTGGGTCAGTGTTAGTTCTTAATTAGTAGAATAAAACCAGCTTTTAATCTGGTGGAAATTATACTCAGTTATAACTTTATTCATCATCATCACTCCAAAAGAGTGTTTTTTACATTAAATAATAAGCAATATACATGGGCTCCAAAGATGTCAAGCACACAGGCCCCCAAATGATGTTGAAGTCCTATCTACACCGTTGTTCCCACTAATTAATCTTAATCTGCTTTTCACTCTCAGCTACCTGATAAGTTCTTATAGACTTTGGATCACATAAAATTTGTGTTATGCATGATTAGTTTCCTGCAACTGAAATGTAACTATTGCCATGACTTGTGACTTAACATTTTTCACTGTTTGATCCCATCCAGGTTTTGTAGGCATCCTATGTGCTGTGTCTATGTGGCCAGGGTTCTTAATACTTCACTATTCGAAACAGGAGCCCTTCGAGTGGCCCAACAAGAAGCAGTGGATGTACATCTTATTAAATGGAGCTATAGGGACTGTGTTTTCTGAGTTCTTATGGCTTTTGTGAGTAGGCTTGTATCTTTTCATATTGTTTGTGATTTGATGCTTATCTTAATATTGTTAAACCCACATAGTTTTATTTATGTATGTGACTTTCATTTGTCTTGATCTGTGTCTCACCTGCATAGTTCATTATCTATGTAGATATCCATATTAATGCACTTAAACAAAATTTCTTATATAATATGCAACAAGTTTAAAACTAATTTCAACTTATAAATTTATTGATTCAATTCAATTACCTATTGCCCAGATTTCACAATAATAAGAAGAAAATATTATGTACATATCATCACAATGCAATGTCAATTACATAAGTGATTAAAATTGAGTACTGAAGAAAATTAATTTTTATTTTACTTTAATTGTGTACAATCAAGTCGTTTCTGTCAACTGAAAGAAATTAACTTCAGTTTTTTTTTTCTTTGCAATATTTTAATTTTTTTTTCTTAAAACATTTAGTTGGAAAATGTTATTACTCTAGGTAATACTATTTTACATAATGACCCTAATAAAAACCTAGACAAAATTATTCTTCCTTTTTTTATGACAAAGTTAGTCTATCCTTTTTTTTATGTTTTTCTCAGTATATTTTTGTGCTGTACTAATCTGTTGAACATGTTCTAAATTGAAATGTGGAGGGGGAAAAAAAGTTTCTCTTCAATTTTTTTTAATGTTCAAAGTTGTTTGCAAGCTTTTAAATTTATTGATGTTAAAGTTAATATTTTGATTAATGTATTTGGAGTAGTCAACTTAATCTCTTGGTTGCTTGAGCTTATATTCATGTTAGTATTTGTAATTGTGTTTGTAACAGCATTCCTACTGTAGTCTGTTTATCGTAGCCATGTGGGGCTGTCACCTCTCCATCCTGTACTTATTGAAAAAAGTCTTACTTATATTAGTTATTACATTATTTCATTGTAATTCAGTATTAATTTAACTCATAAACTTTTATGCTTACTTTCCAATTTTATCATTTATGATATAAAGTATTTGTTTTTGTCTTAACTTGCAGAGGATGTTTTCTAACATCATCTTTAATAGGAACTTTGTCCCTTAGTCTACTTTTACCAATGAGCATGTTAGCTGATGGAGCAGTCAAAGATGTAAGTATCTGTCTCAATGCTCTACTAAAATCTTTCCAGAAAGAATTTAAATTTCCTAGTAGATTTCTCTATATAGTCATCTTTGTAGTATGTGCTCAACAGAATAAACAATGTAAAACTTTTATATAGTGCTAATTTCATGCTTATAGCATGCTTAAAACTCAAAACACCTACCTCTAAAGACACTGCACCCACCCTAATGAAACAGTTAATCATACCCTCTTCAATGTTAGTTTTCAATGCCCTGATATTCACCTTAGTGAGACCCTACATAGCATTTATTAATATATAGATTTAATCATACCCTCTTCAATGTTACTTTTCAATGCTCCAATATTCACCTTAGTGAGACCCTACATAGCATTTATTAATATATAGATCTAATCATATCCTCTTCAATGTTACTTTTCAATGCCCCAATATTCACCTTAGTGAGACCCTCATCTCATCATCTCAGCCTGTGGTCCCTACTGGGGCATAGGCCACCAACCAGCTTTCTCCAGGCATCTCGGTTCTGGGCAAGTCTCTCCAACTGTCCCCATGTCTTGCCCATCTGCTTGGCTTCTGTTTCCAGATCGCGGCGCCATGTGTTCCTGGGCCGTCCTCTATTCCTCTTTCCTTGGGGGTTCCAGGTTAGGGCTTGCCTTGTTATGTTGGATGCCGGCTTGCGCAGGGTGTGACCTATCCATCTCCAGTGTCTCTGAAGGATATCTATTTCAATGGGCTGCTGTTTTGTTCTTTGCCACAGTTCCTCATTCGAGATTTTGTCTGGCCAGCGGATCATAAGAATCTTCCTCAGGCAGGTGTTGATGAATACCTGGATTTTTTTGATGGTGGTGACAGTGGTTCTCCAGGTCTCTGCTCCATAAAGTAGTATCGGCTTAACAATGGTGTTAAATAGCCTTATCTTGGTGGTGGTGCTTAATTCCCTAGATCCCCAGGTGTTCTTCAGCTGATGGAAGGCTGCTCGAGCTTTACCAATGCGGGTTTGACATCGGCATCTGTTCCGCATGGTGATCTATAATGCTGCCTAGATAGGTGAAGCTTTCAACCTCTTCCAGCGCCTCACCTTGGATTATAATTGGTGTAGTGTTTGATGCCTTTATTTTGAACACCTTGCTCTTTCCTCTGCATATGGTAAGACCCATTCTAGCGGAATTGTCTGCAACAATATTTATCTTTTCCTGCATCTGCTGCTGTGTATGAGAAAGAAGAGCTAAGTCATCTGCAAAGTCGAGATCATCTAACTGTTTCCACAGTGTCCACTGTATACCGTTTCGCTTCTGGTCTGTTGCTGTCTTCATGACCCAATCTATGGCTAGTAGGAATAAGAAGGGAGAGAGTAAACAGCCTTGTCTCACTCCTGTTTGGATTTCAAATGCCTCTGTCAGTTGTCTGCCATGCACTACTCTGCAAGTCATCCCTTCATATGACTTCTTGATGATGTTAGTAATTTCCTCAGGCACTCCATAGTGTCTTAACAGTCTCCAGAGGGTCTGTCTGTCCACACTGTCAAATGCCTTTTCATAATCTATAAAACTGACGTAGAGAGGGGAGTTCCATTCCATAGACTTTTCCAAAATTATGCGCAGTGTTGCTATCTGATCTGTGCATGATCTCTCCTTTCGAAAGCCGGCTTGTTGGTCACGAAGATGTGGGTCTACAGAATCTTTCATTCAGTTTAACAGGATGCGATTAAACACTTTCCCTGGAACGGACAGTAGCGTTATCCCTCGATAGTTGGAGCAGGAACTAAGATCGCCTTTCTTTGGGAGTTTGATGAGGTAGCCCTCCTTCCATTCTGGTGGCACTTCTTCATTTTCCCATATCTTGCAGAAGAGAGGGTAGAGTAACTTCACACTTGTTTCAATGTCTGCCTTTAGTGCTTCAACTGGGATGCTGTCAGGTCCTGCAGATTTGCCATTCTTCGATTGCTCTGCGAATTTCTTCCTTGGTGGGTGCACTGCACTTAATAGGTAAGTCTCTTGTAGCTGGGGGTATTTCTGGTGGGTTTACAGGTGAAGGTCTGTTTAGCAGCTCCTGGAAATGTTCAATCCATCTCTTCTTTTGTCCTTCTTCGTCTGTTATTGCGTTACCATTTTTGTCCTTTACTGGTCTCTCTGACATGGCAAATTTTCCAGATAGCTTTTTGATGATTGAGTACAGGTCCTTGGTGCTGTTCTGATGGGCTGCTTCTTTTGCCAGCGCTTCAATGTAGCTCCTCTTGTCTGTTCTGATGCTACGCTTAACATTCCTATCTATTTCAGTATATTCTTTTTGTGCCTTTCTTTTTGCTGCCCTTGTTTTACTGTTGTTCACATCTGCTTTCTTCTCTCTTCTTTCCTTGATCTTCTGAAGAGTTTCTGATGAAATCCACTCCTTGTGGGTGTATGACTTGGGACCAAGGATTTCTAGGCATGTGGAGGTTACTGTTTCTTTTACTTTCTGCCACGTCAGTTCTACTGTCTCTTCTTCTAGCAGCTCTTCTAGGAGCTGGAACTTGTTAGATAAGGTGACTTTGAACTCTTCCTGTTTTATGCAGTCTTTCAGCTCAACAGTATTGTAGTGTTGTGGTTGGCTGGGCCCACTTGCCCAAGTCTTTTTCAGCTTCAGTTTCACTCGAGCGCACAGAAGATGATGATCTGAAGAAACATCTGCTCCTCGTTTTACACGTACATCTTGAAGAGATCGACGGAACTTCTTCACAATACAGACATGGTCCTCTTCAATGTTACTTTTCAATGCCCCAATATTCACCTTAGTGAGACCCTACATAGCATTTATTAATATATAGATCTAATCATATCCTCTTCAATGTTACTTTTCAATGCTCCAATATTCACCTTAGTGAGACCCTACATAGCATTTGTTAATATATAGATCTAATAAACAATGACATTGCAAAACATCTGAAAAAGAAAAGAGCACACTTTCCTTGGCACAAACAGCAAAAGACTTGTAGCTTAGCAGCAAAAGACTTGTAGCTTAGCAGCAAAAGACTTGTAGCTTAGCAGTAAAAGACTTGTAGCTTAGCAGCAAAAAAGCTGTCTAGATAAAATAGTATGAGCTGATTAAATACTTTATAGAATAATGTCTAGCAGTCCTTGTAGTTGAGATATTAACAATTATTATATTGAAACTGCTGTTGTCTTGGCCATTTTTGATTTTGCTTATACAAAGTTCAAGGAGGCATGGTGTCTGAGAGGTTAAGTGCTTGGCTTCCAAACCAAGAGCGGTCCCAGTCTCCTGGTGAAGATTAGGATTTTTAATTTTGGGATCTTTAGGGCAACTCCAAGTCCACCCAGCTCTAATATTTACCTGGCATTAATTGAGGAATAGAAAAAGCGGTTGTTCATTGTGCTGGTCACATGATACCCTCTGTGAAGCCACAGAAACACATGATGTTCACATCATCTGTCCTATGAATCACTAGGTCTGAAAGGGGAATTTTTTTTTATATACAAAGTTCATACATACTCATAAATAAACAGCATACACTAGTACATAAAGTAAAGTAAAGTTTCCCTTTCAGACCTTGTGGTCTATAGGCCAGATTATGTAAAAATCATCTGATTCTGTGGCCTACGGTTAATGAGGGTGTCATGTGGCCAGCACAACGACCAACTGTCTGTACTTTTCCCCAACTAATGTCAGGTACCCATTAGAGCTGGTTGGACTCAGAGGCGTTCAAGGATCCCGAAAATAAAAATCCCAGCCTTCAGCTGGATTCAAACCTAGGACCTCTGGTTCAGAAGCAAAGCGCTTTGCCGCTCAGCCACCTCACCTCCATACACTAGCACGTGGTCATCAAATAATTTTTTTTTCTGTCTGTGAATTACTAATGTTTACTCTTTAGGTTTGAAGTGGACTTCTAAATCTTCTAAATTATAATTTAAATCTTTTCACTCCTCAGATTCATTTCAATGTATTGTATTACCTGGGGTCACTTCCCATAGTCCTAGCTTTCATTGTGGTCAGTCTACTTACCCACTGGGAAAATTGGGATCCAGTCATGCTTGGGGTCAAGAAAGCTTTACAGTTTCTGTGTCGCAGACGAACAGTGATCAGGTTTGACTTCATTCATTCATTTACAAAGCTTGTCTATAGTTAAGCATTTCTACCTGCCTTAACTTGGAAAAAATTAAATAAATAAGCCCACATTTTGACTTCAAACTAAGTTGTAGTGTTTATCTAGACATGCTAGTGTTGTGGCAAACTTTAATTCACTCAAGAAAAGTCTCTACTGCTTGTTGCCTGTTCCAGTCTTAAAGAATTCTAGTTTGACTTTGTTGTGACTTGTTGTTACCTGCACTTCATGAAAATACCAAACTGTTTATAAGGAAGACTTAAAGGCTCCCAAGCTTTCATCCAACTAAGTTTGTGTAGTCATGTGAAACACTGCAGTCATCTTAAATCTTCAGAATAGGACATTACCATTATTATTATTGGCCTTCATTCAGAATTTTATGGTGATGCATGTTATAAGTACCTACTGATCTGTCAGACTTCACAATACAAACGGGTTATAAGTTTTAAAAGCCATGAGTAACTTCAAAATATTCTCTGATTGCAAAACTTTTGAGGTCTCACAGAATTTTGAACAATCCAGAATCGGCCAAAAGTGCACCAAAATCTGAACCAAATGTATTTCCTTATCAAAGTTTTGTGGAGAGTTATAATATAAATGTATTGTTTATAAGTAAAGTGTCATTCACATTTGATTAATTTCTTACATCTGATCTACAGTTTGATTTGGAATGTAAAGGAATTATTTTTGTAATAATTTAGATCAATTATAACACTGTATGTAAGATAATTTCATTGATCCAAATAAATGAAAATTCAGTTTTACTACAATTGTAAACTACTACTGTAACAATAACAATACTCTAAGACATCTTTGTGCATTCAATTCACAGAGTCAGAGATTTGGACAGAGAACAGACAACTAGTTTGATAACAGAGGAGTCCAATCACTGATGGTCAATTACTGCATTGGAGACACTTTGTACTAACCTACAGAACAGCCAGAATAAAACATTGAGCAAGCAACAAAATATATCACAGATATGTACATCATCCAATCTGTTTGATGGCAGTGTTGTATATAGATTGCAGTGCTGTATGTTGATGACAATGTTGTATGATAATAACAGCGTTGTATGTAGATGACAGTGTTGTATGTTGATCTTGTTTGTTGAAATAGAACCACAGCATTGTACCAGTAACATCCTACACCCAAGCATGGTGCACTATGTGGATGGATTGAGTGGCTACTGCCTTGTAAATAGTAAATAGACTGAGTGATGACTTTGTTAACTATTGTTGGTGTATGGTATTTATTTATTAGGGTTACATCCCTTGTTGATTTCCTGGTCATTTTATCCTCTGTGTCAATGTTGAAAGAACTTCATTTCATTTTTTCTGAGGTTGTGAGATTTTTGTATTGGTCATTTGCATTGTTTGTAACTTGGAACAAAATTTATTTTAATCCCTGCAAAGATTTTTAGACTGAATTGACCTTCAGGAATAAAAGGTTCTATGAACATCAGTGGTTTGAAATGACCTTGAGGCTCGAATCAAAAGTACCCGAGGTTGTTAGGCATAAACTTTTTTAATTAAAAAGAAATAAACAAGGAGTCTGATAATTTAAGATGAAAATTAGCGAGAAACAATCCAGATTATAAAAATTCAAGATTCTAGTTTTTAATCATTCACTGAAGTACAGCTGAATCTGGTTAATGGGACCACATCACAACCATTGTGTTCTAATAGACCTTTGGGTCAGTTACACACACATACATGATATATGCTACAAAAAAGGGGCATGCTGGGCATGCTAAATTTTTTGAAAGATATAAAATGTTTTGTTTTGCTATGTACACATAGCTTACCACATACACTTGCTCATGAAAGCTACAACAATATAGTTACTCAAAGTGTGAAGCATAATAAAAAAAAATTCTTTCTAAATTTCAATAATGTTAAAAAAAAAAAAACATAAAAGTTTATAAAAACAAACTTTAATTTAGTTAGGTCAAGTCAATGATGATATCGTTAATTAGGAGAGAAAGAGTTTAGAGAAAGTTAATGCACAAAATCATTAATGACATTGTCATGGTCTTCTGATACAGCCATACGTTTTTCTGCAATGTCTACAGCATTGTCATTCCCATTTTCATCATTTAGTGAAGCTCGTTGTCAAGAAATAAAAATTCTTCATAATTTTCAATCATTAAAGTTTCATTTCCATCATTTTCACTTACATTTATCATGTCAGCATCCATCAAAGACCAAACACTTAAAGACCCAGGTAGAAAAACAGTTCTGAATTGTCTCATTTTGGTCCAAATAAGCAAATAAAATTACACATCTGAAATGAGATTTGTTTTGGTACTTTAGGATTCATTCCTTTTAAGAGGCTGGTTCAATTTACCAGTGGTCCAATTAACTAAATTCAACTGCAACAGATATATAAATATGTTTATAATTTTGGTATTGATTGCTAGAGTAATCACTTTTGTAACATAAGAAGCAAGTTTGGATGTGCGTAGTGTTCTTTGGTAACTGAAAAGTTGGAAGACAACAAATAACTAACACATCGTTCTCAATATGTTTTACCAGCGCAGTTGTCCATGAAATAGCCATTGAGCCCAAACTCACAATCATCTATTTAATCAAATATTTATGTATGAAAGTTATAAGTAAAGGGGCTTTAGACTAGTGTGAGCTGAATCAACGTTTACTTCCTGTATTTCAACACTTCCAGAACTCCATTTCCTTGCTGTAAAGTTTTAGGCAGAGGCATAGCTAACCCCAAATGAGTGTTTGTTATACTAAATATTATGCAAAATGCAAGAGCCCCCCCCCCCAAACAGGTCAAGCCCCCTGCGCCTCCAAATGATGGCAAATTACTAGCTACTGGTTGTAGGTTTCATGGAACCAATTTTTAACAAAACAAATGACAAGTAAGAAAGTCGTAATATAAAAAGAGTGGATCAATTTAAATTATTGTTGTTGATGTTTTGCTCATATAAATATTTATGTCATAATACTTCCTGACATTGTAGTGATTTTTTTGTAGTTGTAATATTATATGCCTTTTTTCATTTTATTTTGGTGTCCAATCTGGTGGCTGTGTGTTTTCTTTAAAGAGACATTTTCACATTGACTTTATATTTTTGTGTATTTTTCTAAGCAAATTTATTTTTCTGTGTATTTTTTTTCTGTATGTTTCATTTTCTTCCAAAGATTTTTCAATTATTGCATTATTCTTTTTTTGTCTACTGTTTGATAACTAAATATATTTTTCTATGATTTAATACACTTCAGTTAGAAAAATAGTCCCTTTCTATCAATCTAAATCTTGTAATATAAAAAAAAAATGTATCTGAGAAAATGGTTTTAAAAATTGTTAATTTTAAATTAGTCATTGGGGTTTGAGTTGTTATATAGAGGAGTAGAAACTCAGAGGTCAGGCTGTCTTTTCCTCTTAAAGAAGGTAGTTTGACTCACTTTAGGTCCACCTTCCACACATAATCACCTGAGTAGCTTAACCACGTGCATCAAAGGACCAGTCAAGATAACAGCTTTGACTGGCAGTTCAACATTGTTGACATGAAGTTTTGATATCTGTAACTTTAAGTTTTTTTTTTACTTGTATCTAATGTTCTTACTAAGTTTCACTCGACACATTCTTAGAAGCATGAGCAGTGAGCATGTTCTCCTCCTGGCTCTGGGTTTAGTCTCTTAGAATGTTAGGCCAGTGTCTTTCAACTTGTACTGTCTGGTTAGTCTTGAAGATACTAAACACAGATATCATGTGTTTTTTTTTTTAAGTTCTCTTTTTATTTTTGTGAATCTTCTTGTCTGACATGACCGTAAATCTTCTTCTTTTAGAATTATTTTTTTTACTGCAAAATTTTCATTAACACATTTTAAGTGTTTCTATTACTGTGTTAGAAGCTTTTTTTTTTTATAGCATTGTGTACATTACTTCTCTTTTTTTTAAAAATTATTTTGTAAATTTGTTTTGCTTGACATTATAGAGTTGCTTTTTAGACAGTGTGCTGACTCTATGCACAGCTAAATGCTTAAACCATCTTTTTAAGAGAAGCTACCAAAATCCAGTTTTAAAACAAAGCATTTAGTTTTATCCTGAAGCATTTATTACCTCCCCTGAGATATGAAAGCTGAATGCATATAATTTTTTTATATTTTTGTTAGTTACTATTGTAAAGATGAAAATTGATAAATAAAATTATTAAAGCAATTTAACATAACCCTTGGAGATAGCGAAAGTCTGAGTAGCCTTTTGGTAAGAGATAGAGTAACAAAGCTGCCGTTTGGGTTAGTCTTAATACAGAATATTCCGATGCATGAACTAAAGTCAAATATGGCCTGGTCATTATAAATGTTATGATGATGGAGCCTCGTGTAGGTTAGTTGTTTTAATTCAGGAATTATTGACTTCATTCTAGGAAATATTTTTGTTTTATTATTTGAATTTATTATATTATTTCAATGGTTCAAATTATAATTAGGACAATATTCTTCCTCTCACCTTGACATTGATAATACAATATAATGATTTGATTCAGCCATGACATTTAATTAGTACATTTTTGTTTGTAAAGAAACATAATGTCAAAATGTGGGTTATATGCGCAAAAATATGGTATTTCTGTCTGACATGTTATAAAGTAAATAAAATCCTTTTATATTTTTGTTCCTTTATTTGATATTAACACACAGGTCAATACAATGAAATGTCATACTGAAGGTTCAAAGATGAACAAAATTTGGCTTGGTAGACTTTTAGTGTAATAATATTGTTGGCAATTTTCTGGCATCAATCTTCTTTTAGCAATCATTCAACAAATAATTGTTGCCATATACACACAAGCAGCACTCCTGTATTGCAGTGTGGGATAGCTGAGAAGATGACCAAGTTGATTTTTCCTTGGTGCAATCTGTAAATGAGCCTACTTTCCAGCAGCTTGAAGCTTGCTAGACCAAGAAGGATTTCATCAAACATATTAATCAACATATAGGCCTATCAGCTATCTGTCTGTGTGTGTAATGTTTACCAATTCTGTTTTTATTATTGAAATCTCTGTTATCATTGTGGTATCCATCATATTGCATTATGTCAGTGTTCCCAAGCTGTGTTCCATGAAACCTTAGTGTCCTGCGAGGTCTGGATATGTGTTCCATAAACTACTGGAATAATTAACGAGTTAGCCACTATTTGAATTAATCTTCCCAAAAAAAAAAAAAAAAAAAAAAAGAAAATTGTTCCGCTAAATACTCAGAATGTTCAAAGTGCTGCGTTAAGGAAAAAGTTTGGGAAGCACAACATTATGTGAGTGAAGATTTCATATCCTGTTGTCATGTTGTATCATTGAGCTGTCGTTACTTTAGGTCCAGTTCTTAATGTCATGTTGTGTCATTGAGCTGTCGTTACTTTAGGTCCAGTTCTTAATGTCATGTTGTGGCATTGAGCCGTCATTGCTTTAGGTCCAGTTCTTAATGTCATGTTGTGTCATTGAGCCGTCGTTACTTTAGGTCCAGTTCTTGATGTCATGTTGTGTCATTGAGCCGTCGTTACTTTAGGTCCAGTTCTTAATGTCATGTTGTGTCAATGAGCCGTTGTTACTTTAAGTCCAGTTCTTAATGTCATTGATTTCCTGTTAAATGACAATTTTGAAGACAATCTTTTGAGACAATTTAATAAGAAATAATTGATCTCCCTTGTTCTTTTTTTTTTTTTTTGTTTTTTTTTAGTGTGACTGGTTATAATATTTTGTACAGTAAAATAAAACAGCTTAAAATTGAAGTTAAGTTATTTTATTTATTTTGTTTTAATTTTTTTTTAAAGACACACATTTTTTCATTTTTGTTATTTTCAGAAATGTTCTTATTTATCCCCATTTTTTTTTATCAGCTGAACATTCTTTATTTAATGTTATGGCCTTGTTTGTAATTACTTAATGAACAATTTATAGTCATAATTTATTCTTTCGATGGTGATACATGTCAATTGGATTCCTAGTTTTTGTCATCTATTCCTATGTATAGATATTTTAATGCCAAGCAACCTTTTTTTTAAAATTATATATATATATATATAAGGTGTTTTGTTATAGAATATTGTATTGTCCAATTAGTCAATCAACAAAGTGATGAATGACACTGTATCCTTTTCTCACTGCTTTGAACATTTCAAACAAAACATTTGCGTCCATGGCAAACTTTTACCTCGTGATCTATGAGGCAGATGATGTTTATAAAGCTGGTCTGAAAACTAGGGTGTGATGCGACCAGCATAACAACCAATTTCCAGTTGGTTGGACTCAGCGGTGTCCTCAAAAATTCCCGAAGCTTAAAGTTTCAGTGTTTACTAAGATTTGAACTTGAAATCCCTTTCAATTTAGAAAACAATGAATTTCACTTCTCAGCTACCACACATCCCATATTTATACTTGGCTTGTAAAATGCTCTGATGTTACACAGTTACATAAACTATGCTATGGCACACATCTCTACCTATCATGCGTCTTAATCCGCCATATTAGGAACAAATAACTACACTCTGATAAGCAGAAAAAAAAGACACCTGAACAATAAATGCAATGATGGCAGCCTCCTCAATGATATAAAAGTTGTAGACATAGAATTTACAATATCCAAAGTTTTGTAAAACTGGTATTCAATTTACAATATACAAATATTTATTAAACTGGACTTACCTCTTGTGAAATAAAATGTATATGGCTTGATAAAAACTAATTGTCATATACTTGTTCGAAACTATAAAAATATGCTTTTTTTTTTTTTTTTATATATGTTTTTTTTTATTGTACCCAAACTTCTAGTGAAATTTCCACTGAGGAAAAAAAATGGATTTTATTTTTTTTTTTTTTCTGCTCAGAACGCGAGAAACATGTTATACTTATCGTATTTTCGCGCGTATAACCCGCGGGTTACACAAGCTCTTACCAACTTTTACTCTTAAACACAGCATAAGGAAAGTGAGGACACACCGGCTGGTCTTTATACTCCCTGTAGTTCGCTGTGTGGTTTTGAAATTTAGGCCTACCTACATTGGAAAATTTTATCAACATTTAAGCTTCAAGAAAAAACAAATAGTACCTATGAAAGTACTTTATGTGCCGGTAGTTTACGGCAAGGCAAGTCTCGTTTTGCACGTGCGGGGTATATAAGGGTGCGGGCTTTACGGATGTGTTTTTACTTAGCGTAGTTTGTAATTTGTGCGTGTTTTACGTGTATGCGGGTTATATGCGTGAAAATACGGTACTAGTTATAAATAGGTAATAAAAGGAACCTTAAGGTTTGTTTTTTTTTAAATCTATTTGATAAATCTTTTTTTTTTACCTATTGTGTGTGTGTAGATTGTATTTTCACGGGGAAAGTGAAATGTCAGATTTTTTTGTTTTGTAAGTGCTGTGAACAATGTTTGCTGTGGTGTCTGGAGATTTATTTTATGGCTCCGTTTACAATAAAAAAAATATTCAATGAATTTTTATTGATTTTTTTTTATTTCCCATTATTGCTTTGCTCTGGACACTCTTCCTAGACTCAACAAGGCGTCCGTGGGAAAACGTAAAAATTAAAAAAAAAAAAGGAATTTGGCAATATAGCACAATATAGGGCCTCCGTCAGTTGCGACTATGGATCATCTCATGGAAATGCCTGCCATTAGCTATGTTTGGAGCGATATCGTTCATATAACAGCCGCCTCCCACTTTTCATGTCGCTGATTCACATGGGCTAGCTACTTTTTTGCACCATCAGGTCAATTAAAATTTAAGTAGCAACTAAACAAGTAGTGCTTCTACTGGTGACTGAAGTACAGTTGTAGTAGACTAGCCTAGACTTATCAGGCATTGATGGCTGACCATTCGCATGCACTCCTCTGAATTCTGGGTAGCCAACTTTTAGCCATTTTTTTACACCATCAAATGAATTAACTTCTGCTAGCTTCCATTAAAATAAAAGTAAAAGAATAAGCTAATGGCGTAATAAACTGTAACATGCAAATCTGTAGTTGATGCCCGACCATTTACGCTTGCAATTCAATATTCTATAGCACGTTAGTCGTACCGATTTGCTTTCATTTACATATAATTTATAGTTATCATTATATATAAGTGTTGTTTTTATTTTTTTGTCTTGAAGTAAAAAAAAACCTTGCCAGTATTTGATATATGTGAAAATTTCTTTGAACAAGATTGAGGAGTACAGTCATTTTGGTAAATGTATTTACCTCTTACGGAGTTGCGGTCAGTGTTAGCTCTCAATAAAATAAATCAGGTCCACCAGTTTATGATGGAAGTAGCGTAATGAATTATTTGCGCTTTTTTGGTTAATTTCGTTAACTCTTTCTCTCCTAACTGACGATATCATCGTTGATTTCATTAGAATGTGGTAAATAATTACGAAAGAAAGAGTTAATGAAATACATTTATTTCAGAAACTAAACAGATGTGTTTGAGCGTTGGATTTGTTGATGTCGATTGTATTCAATTAGAATTCATTGGTTTTGTCATTATTGTTTAGAGAGACGCACTGCCTGTGTCCAACTTCATAGTGAGCGAATACATTATGTACAGTTTTCACCTGGACAAACTACTCGACCAAGGTTACGATGGCTGCCCTGTGATGGGTAGCATTTAAAAATGTGTTCATGCAAGGATTTATGAAAAATATCCTAAAGCAGACATTGTCCGTTGCGAGTCCCACAGACTTAAATTTGTTATTATTGATCCGAATAGTGATGCATCCAAAGGAGCGGGATGTAGAGATAGCTTCAAGTTGATCCTAGAATGAGAGTGAGAGAAGTAGCAGGTATAACTATCTAAGTAGACCAAACCCTACATATTTGTAAATATAAGGCTAGTGTTCGAGTCCGAAGATTAGTGAGGAATACGGTATTTCCCGTGGCTGCGCAGCCCCAGCCGTGACCTACATATTTTGCCACCTCCAGGGCAAGCATAACCATTGTCCGTCCGCAGGTGGTCGATTTAGATTTTCTTTTCGTCGTCAGCGTTTGTCCTCGGCAGCAGAGTTTCGTTTGGTCTCAAATGAAGTATTAATTTCCCTTGTTGGTTTCAAGCAAAATAATAAATTACCAGTAATTAAAATTAATTTTCTTTAAATGATTCATGTTTTGTGAAAGTTTGAACTTAACTCGTTAATGGGTGTCGGAGAAATAACGTGTAAAAACCTTTTACTAGACAGACAGAAAGAATGAATTGACATAAGCTTTGTAAAAAAAAATATTTTTTGAAAAACAACTGTTAATTACGTGTAATTGAATCGATTAGTTTGCATCAGTCATGTGATTAGGCCTAAAAATCTAGATTAACCATAATAAATCTGTACTATTAGATTTTTTTTTAAACAAATGTTTTTGTTTAGCCTAGTGTCATGCTTTCAGTTTTCTCAATTAGATATAATCTTATCTCTTGTCTTGACCAGTTTTGGAAAGGAGAAGGGGTGGAAGAAGGGGGTATTTGGATCGATGTTATCTTGTTCGTATAATAATAATAAAAAAAAAGAGCTCAATCAGGACGTCTGCTCAAGTGGACTAATTCAACTTACACTACCAGATCTGACAAGTGAAATTTCTTTTGTGGGTAAAACATTTTACCAGACTGAGGCAGTGAATATAAGCTTTGTTAAAAGAAAATTCATAATTTGTTTTAATGCAGCTTGTCTATCCGAATAATGTTTTTTTTTTTTTAAATGTCATGATAACGTGCTCAAAAGATTTGCTAAACTTTTGTTGTATAAAAATTTAAATGTGCAAAATGTTTATATAAATAAATATATATATTTATATATTATATATATATTAGTTACTTAATTAGTAATTTATCAAAATATATTACTTCAATAATGAAGTTGTTATTAACATTTTTAATTTTTTATAACAACAAGAAGAATATAACAAGAAGTATAAGAAAACCGCGTGTGTTTTAAATACATAGATAAACAAAACAATGTCAGGGACTCTATATATTCAACGATCACTGTCGTCTGCTGTTTGCCGATGTGAATGTTAAGGTCATTACATATCTAACAAACACACATGTTAAAGCACGCTTCAATTTCCTTGGAAAACCATTACTTGTAATGCTGATCGAATATGACCTAGATTTACAATGTGCTGCTTCTGAAATTTCTGTTGTGAAATGTAAATAAATGTAGAGCAGTTGAGGGCGGAAAATCCCAGTAATAGGCCCCTAATAATTATATATCTATATAACTATAGCTCTTTTAGGCGCTTCCTAATTTATTTATACAAGTTCCTCGTGATTTAGTTTTTATACACTAGTAAAAATTTATGTTAAGTTTATTTCTTTCTTTAAATTAAGTTTCAATTCGTATTAGACTTGTTAAATATTGATCAAGGCCCAAACACATGAACACCAATGATATGATAGATACATGGAATTAATGGACTTTCTAACACTGATATAGAAGGACACATATACATAGACGGACAAAAACACCTTTATGGACACTTTGTATGACTGTCATGGACGCATATAGATAAAATGACATTGTTTAAAAAAAGGACTCATCTAGCATTTCCCAACCAGATATAGGTCAGATGAAAGGCAACCTTTCGATGAAGATGTAGTTGGGGTACTTAAACTTTAGTCATAACTAAAGAAGACATCTGAAACAAAGAACTGTTCAAATTCATGTTAAACACAATATTTTAAGTCTAAAATAAACTATACATTTAAACTAAAAAAACATTTGAGGACCGCTGCCTAGAACTAATAAGAACATAGTCTAGTTTTTTTTTTCTCTAGATGGAAAAAAAAACAGTAGGAGTTTTCCAGGAAATAACAAATACGAACGTTTATTTTTATTTTTTTAAACAGAGCTTAATATTGTGTAAATGTAAAACCAAAGCAGTGTGCATTACCAATTACATTGAAATATTTGTAAAAGTATTTTACATTAAATAGTTTCAAACATCTGTGCACAAGGATAGTTTAAATCAATAATATGGCTGAAGCAGCCGAGTAAGTTGATCATTCAATATATGTTTAGTTTCTTTCTGTCTATCGTTTTAAATACGTTTATTTTATGTATGCTTTGACTTGGCAGTCTTGAAACGACAGTCTTGATTTAAAAGTCTATGGTTTATGATTGGTAATTCTAAATCTCGACTTAACAGTTTTAATATAGTGAATTAAAAACATACACAAAGTAGGTGGGTTTACGTTTATAATTATTATAGCTTTTATATAGCGCTACTTTCATGCTTATAGCATGCTCAGAGCGCTTTGGTCCAATCTCATTTGTGGACCGGTGGGGGGAGGGGGTATCTAGGAATTGGTTTCCCGTGCTGTCTTTGGACGCTCAGTAAACACAACTCTGCCCGAGTCGGGTGTCGAACCTCGAGCCCCCTTCTAGGTAGCCAAGCAAGCCAAGCTCAAGCCGCACTTAGCCTCTCGACCACGCTTCTTCAAAAAAGATTTTTTTTTTAAATAAAGATGAACTCTACAATGAAGACGTACACTTCTCACAGTGTCCTGGAAAGCAGCTATATTAAAACATTATTCCTCGGCATAGTGCCTTATTTTTGGCGAATCAAATATCTCATTTTTTTTTTTACAAAAAAGGTAATTATATGTCTGGTTGCAACACTAACGTCCTCTGACTGGTAAGTAAAATAAGGATAGCGAGCATGTCTTTAGGGTCCGAGATGAAAATCATATAATATATATATATATATATATATATATATATATATATATATAA
>JADKLZ010005465.1:2395091-2417588 GCA_021533235.1 Biomphalaria straminea | reverse complement strand
CCATCCATCCATCCATCCATCCATCCATCCATCCATCCATCCATCCATCCATCCATCCATCCATCCATCCATCCATCCATCCATCCATCCATCCATGTAAGTGGCGCTACAGCCCTTGGAGGGCTCTGGCCTGCTTCAACACATCCTTCCATTTGGATCTCTCCTAGGCTTTCGTCTCCAATCCCTAATATGCCAGCGGTTCTCAAATTATTTTGACTTGGGGATCTATTTTTATATAGTCACAACATGACCACGGATCCCTAATTGAAAAAGGCTATATAAATGAATATTTTTTAAATTAAATGTGCAAAAAAAAATCGTTGAAAGAGTGTTTGTGCGTGGTGGCCGAGGGTGGCCGAGGGTAAAGAGTTTGACTTCCAAAACCGGGGATTCGGTTTCGAACCTTGGTGAACACTGGGATTTTTTATTTCGGGATCTTTAAGATCCTCTGAGTAAAGAGCCCTTTTCAGAGCTTGCTTCTCTGTAGCTAAAATGATATAAAGTCATCCTTTTTTTGTGGCCCAAGGTTAAGGAGGGTGTCATGTAGTCAGCACAATGACCAGATGCATTTACTATTCTCCAACTAATGTCAGGCACCATTTGAATACGATTCGTACGATTTGTTATTGCTCCAGATGACAATCTTGTTAAACCGTCACCCTTTAAATCAGATGACCTGGACATCATTTACAAAGTGTCAAAAATGTTTTTCCCCTAATAGTAATATAACAAAATGATCAAGCAAAAAATAAATATCTTGCATATCTAGATTGACACATCGATTACAAGTAGGGCGTATTATCTTCTTTAAAGGAACTGTGGGAATGACAGTGGTTGGAACACGAAAAGATCACATAACCACACGAGCATGAAAGTACATTAAATCATAGTAAGTCAATAGCTTGTGTACTCAAAGATATCGATAACAGTCTATTAACAAAATCTTTTTTTTGTAAAAAAATACTTCACTATTCTTCTAGTTATGCTATGAATAAATATAGAATAGTTCTACAGTAAAACACACAGACACAAACATATAAATATTTTTTTTTTCAAGAAATGTTACAAGTAACTAGTTTTCGATTTTTTTCCCCAAGTTTTCCTAGAAAAAAAAAGTTGTTAACTCACTTTGAGTTACAATTTGAAAAAAATACCCAGAATATTAAGTATTCCAACACAGAGAAACAATAATAAGATTTTATAAATCATTCAGGTTTATGTGATTGAGAGAGGGCTGTTCTCTTATTTATGTATGCGTTATCACGGAAATCAGTAGTAGTTTAAGGAAAAAAAATACAATAATTAGAAAACAAAATGTACAACACAAACCTAGGATAAAATACTCATCAATAAAATCACTGCGCTGTGAACTTTGTACAGTGTTCACATTCTGACCTAGCAAGACTCCATCCTTTGGGCCACTAAACACGGCGCAACAGATGCTACCAGATACTGGTCGATGTAACTGAGTAGTTCTTATCACATTTGGATATTTATGTAACTCATTCAATAATACATTTATAATCAGTGATTTAGAAATTGTATTTTTTTTTTCAATAACATTTAAAATAGAAGTTGAAAAAAACACAACTTTCTATCACCTTCTTAAGATCTTTTTAGACATTCAATGCTGACAAGCAAAAAAAAAAGACTTTAAAAAGTTTATAATAAGACAAAGAAAGTACATAGATCTCAATATTGTAAGATGTATTTCCCTTTGTCCATATAATAAAATCGCTACTAATTAATTTTTTTTTTTGATTGAGTCATGGTTTTCAATGAACAATGAATAATTTTGCAAAGTTTTAACTTGATCTAAAAATGAAAAACTGGCAGAAATATATTGCACAAAATGTGTGTCAGTTAGACAGATGGATTGAATTAATAGGAGCTTTGTAAAAATGTCTTAAGTGTGGCACAGTCAATGGAATATGACATAATAAGTATCTACTCATTATTAATGCCAAATAGGCCTATAGGAAAGTTATACATTAGCTCTAATGCTTTCTTAACTAGTACTTTTCCTACTTCTGAAATCAATTAAATTAAGTGTGAGGGAAATGCCCAGGTTGGGACAGCATTAATTTCTGGTACGACTGTCGCCGAGAGCTGAACGTGTCATGGCGAAAAGATAAAAGAAGACTGTCCTTTTCGATAGTCTTTAAACAGATGTATTACGATTCAAACAGAAGCCTAGACAAATAAGTCATCTGGGCGATGCGCCCAGACGTCTGTCGCCGAGATATAACACTAGCAGTACACACCGGCTACGCCCGTTGTTTTTGGCCTTGGCAATCTAATTTTTGTTTTTTCGGAATATTTTTGTTTTGGGACGTAAGATGTTCATGTGAATGTAATCTCATGCGAATCTTTTTAATACTTTCAAAAGATATATTGATACTTACAAAAAAAAAAAAACGAAAAAAAAAAAAGGAACGAAGCTACATCGGAAAAAGAAAGCTGCCCTGTCAGCCTGACCTAGGACAGATGCATAAACAAGCACGAACTGTCACAAACTCTGCCGCTCCTGAATTAGCTTGATCTGTCAATCCAGATTCTGCCCCGTCAGGAGACGAAACCAAAGCCAGTGACTCAAATTGGCGCTTCCATTGTCTTCTGAGACAGAAGGAGCGATATATATATGTTATATATATGTTATAATATATATGTTATATATATGTTATATATATGTTATATATAAGTTATATATATGTTGTTATGACTTCGCCTTGCGTACCGCAGAGATGCGCACTATTAGTGAATAGACTGAATTCGGATGTTGACATGAGAAGAGACTAAGGACTTCCGCCCAAAGCTAGAGAGTGGAAAATGAAGACACTGTGTTAAAGAGAAGATGTCTTGTGTAACTGTGTCTTGTGAATAAACATATATGTCCTCGTTGAGTTTGCCTTCCCTTAAATTATTACAATATATATATATATATATATATATATGTGTGTGTGTGTGTGTGTGTGGTTATAATTGTTCACATCACTGTGACGTGGATTTGATTTGGTCTACTGGATAAAATATAAATAGGATATAAATGTTAATTAGGCCCTGAAGCTTGACTACTTCAACAGAGAAGTTGCTATCTCGTATTTTATCTCGAACTTCGAAGTTCAAACTTTTCACAATTATTAACTGTACCTTACAAAAAAAAAAAAAACACGAATCGATAACAAAAATTAAATACTTTATTTATGGTAATCAATTATTTTTGGTTGAAACATAAGAATAAGAGGGAAATGAATCTTCCAGCATGGAGATATAACTGTAAATATGCAGTTCTTTACAAGTTTTTTTGTTATATTTTGCTTGTTTGTATGAATAGGTCCAAGTAACGGGAGTAACGGCTCTTATCTACTTCAGTAGTCGTTACTGAATAGCTTGTATAAGTATGATTCATTTCATTGTCTTTTTTTAATGTATACTGATACCAGCAGGTTGATTCGATTTGGATTCTACCTCACTCTGTTTTCGGCAAAGGGCCCAATATCAACACATTAAAATAGTTATTATATGTTTATGTTTGTGTAACTTAATGAGAATGTGTTCACAGTATTGATGTAGTGTGCCACTGTTAAAGTCTCTCCCGTCAGCTTATGTATCGTTCTAGTTTAATAAAGCCTTGTTTTAGGTTACTTTTCAGTGTTTCTTTATTTCTTATTACAATAACATTATTGTGCACGGGTCCACAAGTAGGTCTACTACGAATATAGGTCTATGATGGCTACCTACTTACCTACGGAAAATGTATTGGCTACCTAACTACCTACAAAACTTTGTTAAATAAATCGAGTAGATGTCATATTCACTCTAATTGATGATTTGGATCAATCGATTTGTTTTAGCTATCCCGAGTAGGGGAAAAGCCGCTGTTAGTTTCGAGTAGTGTCTGTCTGTCCGTCTGTCCCGTTTAGATCAACATAACTAGAAAAAGTTCTTGAAAATCTGAATTCACTTAGCGGCAAGAAAATTTTATGAAATAGAATTCAGATAGCTCGTTATCGAAAATAGGTTGTCTAATAACTTTCTCTTTCTTAAACAGTACAACAAGACGACATAAAATTTCAACACATATCGGTTGTTAAATGTTATAAAAGTTTTAATGTTAATTTTTTTACTGTGATAAATACCAACACCAAAACAAAATCATATAAAGACAAAGACAAATATTTTTCGAAGCTAAGTGAAGTTAGTAACGACCAAATTGGGATCGAAACATAAAATATCATACATTTCATTTACCATGTTCGTTTAACTTAATTTACATTTTGTGTGAGTTTTGTATTGCTTACTGCACTCAGTCTTAATCTTCAGAATCGAAGAAATTATCATCATTATTATTATTATGATAAAAGAACGAGTATTCTTTCTCTGGCGCAGCCAGGGTCGAGTTTCGTTAAAGGGAAACAAAATTCATCGTAGTCCCTTTATCAGTTTCCACTGAGGAATTATTAATATTATTATTATTATTACTGGTCTTATGCAAATTTGGATTAATTATGAAATTGGGATAAAGTGAAGGCCGACATGTCCTACTGCCTTAGCCGTTTGCACTCATTGCACGGCACTGTAAATAAATTATTTTCGTTTGATACGTACATATTAATATAATCACTAAAGCATGACATTTTCTGATCAAAAAATATACTTAAAATTAAGGCCAAAACCAGAAATATGTGGGCACATTACATACAAAAGGAAATGTGTAAAGCTTTATTTATGCAACATAATATTAATTGTATGTACAAATGTGTATCAATATTTTATTTATTTATCAAATCCAATATAATTATCCACACATAAAACTTTTGATAAAGGATTACTATTAATCAACTTTTCAAATAATTTGATCTTTCTGAAGCATTCGTATAAATGGGAACGTTTCATTTTTCTTCAAAACTTCCTTCTATTATTACATTGTTGCAGATAGGAACCAAAATATATAAAAACAAAGCCCCTGCTGCTATACATGCATATTTCACTGATATCACCATCGAGCCATTTCTCATCTCTCGGAATACAAAAAGAATCCAGAACGTCAAACCAGTCAACCAGAATAAACCTAAAAATAGGGAATATTCAAAAAAAAGTAAGCCTAAAAACATCCAAACTGTCCCAGCTATAAAGGCTACACTTCCTTTATCAGAAGCTGGCCTACTATAGCAAAACCTAGGAGTATCACAGTATGGTATAGTAACTCTGGTCTGTTCTCTTGCAATAAGTTCCATTCTTCCAGGAAGTGCATCATAAAAGTCGCGCAGAGTGAAGGGACGTCTAATGTTTTCAACATGCCTCAGCACCTCAGTATACTGCTTGAGTTGTTTCTGCTGCTCTTGGCTTTTGTTATCCACCAGAACAATTCTGTAGTTGGCCTCTTCAAAGACATTGTGTACGTCTCCAGTCTGTTCTCTGCACCAGTCCTCAAAGCAGTCATCCTCAAATAGATCCCCGAATGTCATCACAATTATCCCGTGTGAACGGAACACGCTCTCACCAAACATCAGCTTTGTGATTGCCACGGCGTCCTTTTCCTGCTTGGTGAACCTGACTCCGTACTTCAGTACCAGAACAATAGCAGCCATACCTTCTTGGTTAGCTTGAAGTGTGTCCTGGACCAGGTTAATAACTGTTTGGATAGATTCCGTACGGTCCTCTTGGATGTCCCCCACACCGACACATGGAATGGCTTCTATTTCACTTGAAACCATATGCAAAGACCTGGCCGTAGATGCTTTACCATTGCCTTCTCTGCCTACCAGCAATATTTTTCTCATATTTATTTATGAATATGGACTATCTCAGTGATTATCTGTAAAATAGAAACATATAATCATTTATTGTTTTCAACGCTAATGATATCTGTCTATATGAAACTATTCTTTTATTGGAAGTGGTAGATAAATATTCAAATTTAGACTTAGTTTAAGTCTACTCTATGAGAATATTATAGGAATAAAAGTTATATTACAAGAGTGAAATAGTCAGTGTACGCACTATCTTTTCATAATTTCTTATTGAGGATTGAAAGAGTTTTATTTCATAAAGAACAAGACTTCAGTCGGTTTGTCATCTTAACAAGTAACTCTGGCAACAGAGTTTCATTTGCCCTATCTAACGTTATTATTATGAAAATATCAAGTTGTACTAAGCCACACAATCCAGATATACACAAACATTGTTACAGACGTCTCATAGGTCATATTACATAATACATATGAAATAGTTTTAGTTGAAAGATTCAGATCCATATATATTTGCTTTACAAGTCATCAATACTATGCTTTCAAACGTATTTATTTAAATAAAGAATAAAACAATGGGTTCATGAACATGACACAAAAGAAACACTTTTAAAATGTATGAGTTAGAAGTAAATTCGAATAATCTCTTTGTATGATATAGATGAAACATGTATCTTATAGACTAGACAGTTGAGCCTAAACTACGACCTATCTTAACTGTTGACTGTTCACAGTAAAGACGTAACGGATCGGTCCCACTGAAGAGTGACACATTTTTTTTTACAAAGTTTATAACTATGAGCGACTGGGCGATAACATCGACCGGTTAATTTCTGTAGGCCTACAATTCATCCCATTAACTGTATATCAAATGATGGGCCTCAAATTATCAATAATAATCAACTGACCTCAAAATCACTATGTTAAATTTGATCGATTACTATACGCATGCATGCAGTAAACTCTATATCTTTAAAAGAAACATGAACCTTACGTTGCTTTTTAATCGATCAGTGTTTAGGTCCTAAAAGGATTGAACCTACATTTGCATACTGGCATTCATGCGGTACTTTGGATACCGCCAACAGAACAATCGACAGAATGCCCATAGAGCTAGTCCGCTCCTGTTAAAAAGTTTGTACACAAGACGACATTCTGCTCCTACTCTTATGTGCACAGTCCATTGGCTTCCTGTGAAAGCGATAATCGACTACAAGGTGGATACACTTTGTTATTAGTGCATCATCTATAAAGAAATCCCCTTGTACCTTAGCGAACTGATTACTCCATATTTCCCCTCAGATAGACCTGCGCTCGAGGGACTCAACACTTCTAGTGGTGCTAAGTTTCTCCCTCAAAAGCTACGGTCTGCGTGCTTTTACAGTGCACGGACCAAAAGTTTGGAACTCACTGCCAATGGATCTCAGCCAGACAATAT
Organism: Biomphalaria straminea; assembly: GCA_021533235.1. Taxonomy (NCBI): domain Eukaryota; kingdom Metazoa; phylum Mollusca; class Gastropoda; family Planorbidae; genus Biomphalaria; species Biomphalaria straminea. The sequence continues at coordinate 2,410,400 of JADKLZ010005465.1, read as the reverse complement.
GCCTCACAACATTCAAGAAGAACTATAAGAACTATCTGTTCAAAACTTGTTTCGATTCGTTTGTCATTTAAGCAGTCGTGTTTATGTGTGTAATGTTATCACATGCCAAACATGTACAATGTTCCCTTGACACTTATGTTTTATTTTGTAATGAAAATAGAAGTAGAGTGTGATTTATCAGTTTAGCGACATATTAGTATGATCAAATATAAATCTTAATCTTAAACAACATTATGATATGTTTTTTAATTAAATTATTAGGCCTATTATTAAACCGTAATTAAACGTTATTTCTTCTATACCAAATTTCGGATCAAGTGGAACATTTACATAATTACTTCTTTTTATATGACAAAACAAGAATCAATTAAAAAATACAAATACATAATTAATTAACTATTGTTAATTAATTACTTTTTTTGTTATCAATCAAGGGAAAGAAATTTTATTTGACTGATGAGGTAGCATAAGTGAAATAAGCTCCCTTAGTAGTTTGTACGTTGCCGTTTTAAAAGCTAACACTAGATAACAATAAAACCTTCTATTTTCATAAGCGATTCGCTAGATCAGTGGTTAATGAGTTAACTTGAGGACGCTTGAGTACACGAATTCAGATTCTTTCAACTTTTTTTAAAATTTCATAAATGTATTTATAAAAGATTTCACGGATGAATTCAACCAGATGCTTCCTTCTTCACACTCACTGTGCCCAAATGACCCAGACAACTGATAGGATCATATCGTATTGGGTAAGGTAAAAAAATCACGAAATTGCGCTAAACAAAAACATTTGGTAACAAATATTTTTAATTGCATAGCTTTATTATTGTTAGTCTAGTCTAGATCTGATGCAAATTTTGATATAAGACTGGTCCAAACTAAAACACGAAAAAAGTTGAAAAAAAATGAGTTCTCACAAAAATAGATTCGTATTTCTTGATTTAATTGTTTATGTCACTTTAGGTTTACAAAACATGAACAACAAAATTAAATGTCATCCTTGTAATATCTACTAATTCTTTTATATTGTCAAAAAGCTTGGAGAAAGGTGTTTTTTCTCCAATGACAGCTACCACATTTGTTGGCGCTTGATTTAGTAACAGTCTTTCATCTATAGTTAAATTAACATGTTCCACTTTTTGAATGTTAGACTTTAACTGCAGCCACTGTTGAGTTTTTCTTTCTATATCTACAGTTTTATTATCAAACAGGACACATCTGTAGTCCACTTCCTCAAAGAGAGTTTTCACGTCACCAGTCTGGTCTCTGCACCAGACCATAAAATGTTCGTCCAGATCTGTAGCTTCTGTCACGTCTTTGCGAAACAGATCCCCGTACGTAAATACTATCACCACCTTAGATCTGAATACATTCTCCCCAAACGTCGACTTCGCCACTGAGACTGCGTCTTTCTCTTGTTGCGTGAACCGTATTCCATACTTCATGATAAACAGGATGGCGTGTATCTGACGTAGTTGATCTCGCAAGTTGAAATAGTGTTGTCTTCTTTCTAGCAGTGTGATGTCTTGACCTGCATCTCCAATCCCCTTGCAGTCAATGACACGATACTCGTTGCCTTCGTGGATTCTCTGCTCCACACTAGTCAATCCGTTTCCAGATCGTCCAAGTATAATTAAATCTTTCAAGTTGTCACTGTCTGTAAAAGTTAAAAGAAGTAATAATACATGGATACATTTTACATATAAAAGTAAAAAAAAAGTAAAGTTCCCCTTTCAGACCTCCTGATCTATAGGGCAGATGATGTAAAGGTCATTTGATTCTGTGGCCTACGGTTAACGAGGGTGTCATGTGGCCAGCACAACGACCAACCGCCTTTACTTTTCGCCAACTAATGTTAGGTACCCGTTAGAGCTGGGTGGACTCAGAGGCGCCCAAGTAACCCGAAATAAAAATCCCAGCCATCACCAGGATTCGAGCCCAGGATCCCCGGTTCAGAAGCCAAGCGCTTTACCACTCAGCCACCGCTATCTTACATATAAGATAATATAATTTGTATTGGTCCGATCCAATGGAACTTCCGTCTTACTAACATTAACCACCTTAGCGTAACTACTGTGGCAATAACAACATAGATGCAAATACGAACAACATTCACACATGAAACACATACACACTCACAACCAGCGCTTTATGAATTGGACTTCTATGTACTTCTTGACAGATGACCTAGTAATACTCTGACCGAAAGTGAGATAAAGGAGTTTTTAAATCTTTCTGTTGTAGTCTTAATGGAAAGGAGACGACCACTTCGTTCAGATCTTATGTAACAGTGGTTTAATGGGTGCAGGTTGTCTTTAAGAATCCTGAGTGATTTTCTTGATATCTCATAATTTTTAGTTATAAGACTAGAATCTATCAAAAGTACCAATATTTTCGTTTAATAAGTAAAATCATCTAACAAAATAGATAAAGGTGAATTTTTCTTTGCATATGCTAGTAAGAAATCTTATAAGTGTTTTGCTTTCCTATTGCTATGAATGATTCTTTGCCTGACAGCCAAAAAAAAAGCAATGACATCTCTGAGTTGCAAATCTGTAATCAACAAACACGACTTGGTTTGTATATAAATACGCGTAGAACTTTCTCTTTGTTTTATTTTAAAGGAAATTTCTAATTGATAAGATAATAAAGATACAATGAATTTTGAGATAAAATATTTTTGTATTCTTTACTTGACAAGATGGTCGGCTATCTAAAATCAAGCATACTGAACAGATTAAACAGATTAGATCTTGGCCTATCAGCTTGTAGTTTTTTTTATCAAGACGCCCCTTCCCCTTTGTTAGCAACTATTCATATATTAATTAAAAAATATATTCCTGTATTTGACTGATATTTATGTATACAAAAATATATGCCTATTTATATATTAAGTGCGTCCTAAAGGCATTCATTTGTGATTCATGACAGTAACAGAGTAGGCCTAATAAAAAAAATTGAGCAGCTGTAAGGCTTCGAGGCAAAGAATACAAAACATTCACAATTATGAATAAATAAGAGCTATACGTATAGACACAAATTTACACTTCTGCTTACCATCTCTCTGAATCAAAACACCTTCCAGTGTATCCTCCATTTTGTATGTTGTATACTGAATAAGGTTGTCAAACGATGAGAGTCATATTTAGTATACATTTACCACAGATAAAAGGCCTACCATGTCAGTTCTAATAAGAGTTCGTCTAGCACTAGATCTATAGGCATAGTAATACAGTAATAGATTTATTGTGTGATTAATTTTCAATAAACACGCATAAAAATAAGAATATCATTTTATCAATAAAAAGAAACCATTATTATTAAAATCGAAAAGTAGGCTATGTGTTGGCCCACACCATTAGACCTAGGTCATCTAAAAACATCACATGATTCATAGTTGTTTGTTTTCCTCGGGAAATGCTTGACCTAAATCTATATCTGCACAACAGCGTGTATCGTTTCTAGACTGTGGAAATCTCCCATTATTAATGAGTGACAGTTTTACCAAACAAAAACAAAACAAGATTTAATTGAAAATATTTTAAGTAGCATTTTTAGCGGCCCCCGAAAGGGGAAAAGACGCTATTAGTTTTGTGTGGCCTGTCTGTCCGTCTGTCTGTCTGTCTGTCTGTCTGTCTGTCTGTCCGTCTGTCCGTCCGTCCGTCCCGTTTAGTGCTCAGAAAGTAGAAGAGAAAATGAAAATCTGACATCACGATAATATAGAGCATTCAAAGTTCTGATGCAACGGCTACTTTTTTTTTTCTAAAAGCTCAAAATCTAATTTTTAAAAATATTTTATGCAAACAGTATTTAAAGAGAAAAAACCTAATTAGTATGCAATATAAATGAAACCTACTTTAAGACAATTAATAATCTAATATACTGCACATGCTTTCACATTTTTTTTGTTCCAATATACGAGTAACATACCAGTATTTACTCGTAAAGTAATCAACTCATAAACAAGTGTGGCAATTGCCTTGAACATCGGCTTTACAAGGCTAACGTTGAGAGATCAAAGCACGGAAGATGTATATTAGTTATGTGTGGCCTGTCTGTCCGTCTGTCTGTCTGTCCGTCCGTTGAGAGATCAAAGCGGATCTGACAGGGATCCGACTCCGACGGGGGCCGCCTCTGAGTTTGTGTATCACACAAACTCTCTTTGTAATCTTGTTATTTTAGTAATTAACACACACCCTGAGTTTATCAATAATAGTCGCTTGCACGGTGGCTGAGTAATAAAGTCTGAGCTTCAAAACCAATGCTCCGCGGATTAAATTCTGGTGAAGACAGGCATTGTTTAAAAAGAGATAATTACGTCCTATGGGTCATGCATGTTAGCGTCCATTCTGCAAAGACATTGGTTTTCCTGGCTGGTTCAGGCAGCCAATTCTGTGGTCTAATAGCACTAAAGAAGAACATTATTTTTACATATGTTACTAGGAGAGTGCTATTATCTTTGTCTTTCTGAGTATATTATTAGATTTTCTAATATGCTTTGTTTAATTGTCCTAATTGTAGTAGAATATTCTCTTACAAAACAAGTGTCATAAAACTGCCATTGCTACCTACTTTAGTATGAGCAGTGTTTAGAGAATGTTTGAATTGAAAGGCATCAGACACAACTTAGCGCTTGTATACAGGTGGATGGCTGCCTGGTCGAGCGGTTTGCACTCTGGACTGTCGTTTGGATTTATCGATGGTCCCGGGTTCGAACCCTGCTCGCTCCCATCCCCAGTCGTCCTGCAGGAGGTTTGGACTAGGAAGTAACTATCTTCAACTCTGAAGGAACATCCGAAACATGTAAAACATTTTAAAACAACACTTTACAAGGTAAATATTTTCAGAGGCTGTGCATCTGTTTAGGCCCAACAAGGTACAAAATATGTTTAGACTTAGAGAATGCCGGCCAATCAAGCAGCCAAGAGTGCTTTGTATACAAACATGGAAATGTTTTAATAATAGAGTGAACCAAAAAATCAACGGTACTTTTCTTGGCGTCACTGCTCTGTATGTTTTGAGGGATAGCAGTTCTTTTTATGGAGCTCTCTGTTTTTGTTTCCTTTCACAGCATTGGGTAAGTTAGTTTATTTTTACTTATAGCTCTAAAATGGTTAGTATTATAGTATTATGTATGGCGGTCACAGGGAGTCTGCATTTTTCTTGTTTAGGGATGCAGGCTTGGGAATCTGCTGGAGTCAAGCCTGATCTGTAGGCTTTGTTATGGTATGGATCCTACTTGGCTTTAATCCATGGCATTGGGCTGTGAGCTTCGCGAGCCCTAACTGTGGCACTGGGCTTAAGGTGTGCTATATTTATGTTGAATAATTTGAATAACTTATAGTGACTTGTTCTTTACCTTGTAAATACTATTGGTACTTACTCATCATTCATGTCATATTACATCATCTACTCATTAAACTGTTGTACTTAAACTCTTGTTGTTAAATGATATATGTTAACATTATTATTACTTGTTCTGTATAATAACTACATATCAATTACACCAGGAGTGCCCGGGCAGACGAGCCACGGCCTAACCATAACCCCAACAAGAAGTTAATCATCAGCAGTTCTCAACCTCTTATGCTCGCGACCCCTTTTTACAATCCCCTAATCTGCCGCGACCACCCCACACACAGAAATAGTAGAATAAATAATAAAAATCCATATTTATGCGACCCCTGGCAAATCGTCAATCGAACACCAAGGGGGTAGCGATCCACAGGCTGCGAATCCCTGCCCTAGATAGACTTGTAAAGCTACCTTGACAGTACTCACCACTTTGCTAGTGTTCGTCTATGCTTTAGAAATTTTCATTAGGAAAATAATGTTATAAATAATTGATTTTTAAACAAATAGTTTATTAGTCAAGTCATCAAACAATTGATTAATTTTTGCTTTATAGAAAGTCTGAAATACTGAAACATTTTTATTATAAGAGATGTTTATTTCAGATATACTTTAAAGGAATGCCATGTAGAAACGTGGTCTAATAATAAGCAACAATGTTAGCGTCTAAGATGAGGAACATAATAACACAAGATGAGCATACAGATAGATTTCTAGAATATACATTGTTATTAAAAGGCACATATCTTTTGGTATTTCTAGGTATCAATATCTTTAGGTATTTCGTTGGCCTGTGGATGTCAAAGTAATTCACAGTTTCTGACGGAGTAGATACTAAAGCTTTGATACATAAGTTCTCTTAGAAAGGTGTCACAGTGTTCAATACTTCTTTTGTTTCGAGGATAGGAAAGCTAAAAGTTCAAAGGTTATAGAAACATGAGGCTTAATTTACCTTCTCTTTATATTGGGTGTTTGTGATTCAAATAGGACTTGACAGACATCTCACATTACTAAGAGTTCCTAAAAAAGCCTAAGATGTTATGTTGCTTCCAGGCTGTTCATTGGCTTCGTTGCCGTTTATTTTAATTACGAAAAAGATGAAAACTACGACAAAAACGCAGATGCATGCTACGTACATATTAGGCAGCCTTATCACCATCAACCCTTTTCTCACTTGCAAGTGGACGAAGAGTATCACCAATAACAAAAACGCAGTCCAGACTAGTCCTAATATAAAAGAGTATGAAATGATAAATAACATTAAACATATCCACATTGTCAGAAAGGTAAAGAAAATGTTTCCGTTGATGTTTCCGTTGATAACAGTGCGATGATCTTTTGGTTCTGGGTTGTTTCCAGGGTTTTCTCGTAAAATAAGTTTTTTCTGTCCATATTCTGCTCTTCGATAGTCTTCTGTTGTGTATTTCTTATCGATCAGCTTGACACATCTCTGTATATTTCTGGCTTGTGTTATCTGTTTTTCCCGGCTTTTATTATCCATCAAAACAATTCTGTGGTTGACTTCCTCAAACAATCTCTGTATGTCCCCAGTCTGCTCCCTGCACCAGCTTTCAAACGTTATACCGTCTTCCTCGCTGTCCGTCTCAAAGAGATCTCCGTAGGTCATGATGATCATCCCGTGACTCCGGAACACGTTCTCGCCAAACATGAGTTTAACTATTTCCACGGCGTCCTTCTCTTGCTTGGTGAACCTGACGCCATACTTTAGAACCAGAACGATGGCGTCAAAGCCTTCGGGTGTGTTCTGGATAGTTGCTTGGACGCGGTTTATAACTGTGAGGATGTTTTCTTGGCGGTCTTCTTTGCAGTCGCCCACACCTTGTGTCGCGATAGCTTCAATGTCGTTGTATTCTGATGAGTCGCTTCTCAAAGACTTGACAATAGACCTTTTACCATTACCTTCTCTCCCTACCAGTAAAAGTCTTTTCTTGTTTGGGTAATAATCTGTAAAATATTGACATTGCACCATAAAACTTTCGAAATTTTCACTTTTAATTTAAAAATAACAGCAATATATATATGTAAATATTTCTTTATGTAACTAGCTACACCTGGTTAATGAATAATACAGGAAGAGAGAATAACATTTTACACAGAATGAATTAACCGTAAGTTTCCCCTTTCGCTATGGAAAAAGGAGCTTTTCTACAAATTTGTACTAGCATATGGAACGAGGAATGTGCCTTTATCTTTGTCTTTCTGAGTATTTTTTTAATTCTGTTTTTGTATTTGAACATTATGATTCATTGTTTTATGTATAATTGCTACTTTTTTTTTAAATCTTCTATCCTAAAGGCTTTTTTAAATTTAGTGATTTTACTAAAGGTGTTAATCTAATCAAATGTGAATATTGATTTGTTATGAATCTAATTGCTCTATTTTGTGTCTGTTCCAGTTTCTTAATGTTTTCTTGAGGGGTGAATATTAGGTGCTACCTGATATTGACTGGTAAAGCTATGTATTTCAACTAGTATAATAATATTGAACAGCTAATGATAAAATGATAAGTCTAACTCTGAAGAATCTAACTAAGATTTCGCTTAAATAAATGTAGGCTAATAGAAGCTAAACCAATTAAAAAATACTTAGCAATTAGAATTAAAAATCAACCTTGTGTACATGAAAACTTAACATTCTTAATATGTTAATTAATTTCTGCTAATGATACACAAATATTACAATTACTTACCAGATTTTGGCATTGTAAAACAAAATTCTCCCAGTTCGGATTAAATTTAAAACGGTTTGGGCCTGCAATGCAACTAAATTTTGATCAGAAAACATTTTTCCCAGAAATAGTTTTCGGGGATTCCCCAATAGATGTTGCACTTTTTAAAAATTTATTAAACTTAAGAATAGAAATCATACAAATAAGACTATATGCATGCTTACTTGTGAGTGCAGACAGTGTTCACGTGTGTATAAATTAGTTGATATGCGAGATATTTAGTTACATTTTATTAGTGTGCACAATTTCCGAGGAAAACAATTCAATAGCAGCAAATTTCCTCTAAAATTCCTTGACCTAGATATCTGACCTACATTAGACAAGATAATACGCTTGTGTGCAGAAGATAACACAACGGATCTGTAGGCTTAGTGTGTCAAACTTGAGCATATAATAAGGAGATGAATGAAGGCACAAATATATGCACTTACTGCGTTCTGGCGTCCTAAAAGCAAAGGTTATTTATAATTTATATTTGTGAAATACCATTGTGACTGATTGATCAAGAGATCAAATCAACTGATGGCTGCCTGGTTGTGCGGTTTGCGCGCCGGACAGTTGTTCAAATTTATCGATGGTCCAGGGTTCAAACCCTGCCCGCTCCCATACCCCGTCGTCCTGCGGGAGGTTTGGACTAGGTAGTAACTATCTTCAATTTCTGAAGGAACATCCCAAAGATGTGAAATATTTTTACTGTTCTACGAATTCACGTGTAATTTCGTACACAGAGTTCTTTTACTTCCTAAGCGCTCGCTAAGAACCGCAGATTCACAGCCTGACCACAGAAATTCGAAAAAAAATCAATAAAAAAAAAACATTTTTTTTTATTAAACTTTTGTATTTTAATTTGTTTTCCCAAAAGGCCGCAGTCCATATAGAAAACATAAATAGAAAGAGCACAAATTCCGTATTTTCAAATCAAATTCTTTCTTTTTTTTTTCCCGCTAGTTCATATCTGAAAGAGACGAATTCAAACACACGACATTGTTATTGCCAGAGCAGGCGTTAAATGATCACGTGATAAAAATCTATCGTTAAATTGAAATCTTTTGTTGGTCGCATGAGTCAACAACATTTTTTATTCGAAAGATTTGACATCTGCATATGACGCATTCCATAGCAATCAGTTTGAATAAACTGATATACGCGTCACATTCAGACTTTGAAATCCCAAGCTAAGAATAGATAACCCTTGACGGATACAACAAGATTTGCTTTGAAAAGAATTTTAAGAATTATGGAATGAAAGGCTGGTTATTCTTGAGTGTGCGCAGATTTTGTAAAATACAAATGAGAGAGAAAGAGAGACAGATCGAAAAAGGGAAAAAAACAAGTCTCGATAATCAATAGCGAGAGATTGAAAGCCAGAAAGAGTGATCAAAAAGTAAAAGCATTAATGTTTGTGAGAGATAAAAAAGAAAATACAAAGACAAAAAAACTTTAAAGAGTGGGAAAGTAACAAAGACAGAAGAAATACAAGAAATTAAATATATAGATATATAGGCACATATAAGAAGAGTCAATATTTGAAACTCAACAAATCATAAAGAAAGAATACAGATATTGAGCCTGACATTTATAATAATCATATATGTCACAGTGTTGAGTGTATGAGTGTTATTAATTAGCTTTTATAACTATTATCAAGGCTCACTGATAGACTGAACAGAGACCAGACAGAGGTTAGGACAATGTTTGTCTTGTAGAGCGACTGATACTTGGGTCTCGACAGACACGGACAATTATTAATGTTAGTTAGGTGGGAAGCTAGTTACTTAGCCTATATATATAGAAGTTTGGGGCAGACCGGGACACATCGCCATGTAGACTAGCAGGGGCGCGTGTCAGGCGTTTTCTGGCGAACGACAATACAAACTTTGGGAGCAAGTCGCCGAGGTTGGCTTGCGATCTTGGCTCCAAGAGGTGTGAGTTGTCTGCCAGAGACAAAATGTAGGAATTAGTTCTATAGGACCAGGGTAAGAAAATGTTTCTTTTAGTTATTTATTTAGCTTTAGATGTTAGGTGATTATGAAGTAATAGAATGGCGCTTTAGCTAGTTGTTAGCGATATTTGGATTATTTCTTTATCTAGAGTGACAGTCATGGTGTTGGCAGTCTTGGTGACAGAGTGACAGGAAGTCTTAGTCGAGAGTTGCAGCAATAGTCAGAGACAGAGACGGTACTTATACATGTGGTGTAACATTTGCCTACTACGCAAGTAAATATCACTCTAGTGTTGAGCGGACTGTGACGTTGGGCTACAGGTTCCGTGCAGAGACTAGAGAGAGAGAGAAGCGAGAGAGAGAGAGAGTTCGTCGTGACCTACAGCCAAGTATCTATGTCTATGTGATTATTAAATGTTAATTCTTAAATCACATTAGTTAAACTTTATAGTACCATAGTATTTAAATGATAACTTCTTTTGTTTATGTGTTATACTATCCTTTTATATGAAACTATAGATGTTAATTAAATATTAATTTTTAGAATGCAAATTTGTGTTCAGAGGTCATAATTTATAACATTATTGAATATTGTGGTCTTAATTTTGTCGTAATCTTTAAGGTGTGTTTATCAGTGAGAATCATCCTAGACTAAAAGCTATCAAGAGCTAATAAGATTATGAGGTCTTGACAATATATATATATATATATAGGCCTATATTTCATGTGTACGACTTAATCCACTGTTTTTAAGGAACTTGCGTAATTGAAAGAGTCTAAGAGGAAAATTTAAAAAAAATAGAGAACTAATAAAAGAGAAAGAGAGACTGTTATAAACGTATTGAAGTGAAAGACTGAGAAAGAGCAAAGTCAAAAATAGGGTGCAAGAATATGAGAGGAATTGAGTTGAATTTCAAATGAGAATGAAAGAAAGAAAACTGGTAAGAGAGAAAGAAGACACAGGGAAAGAAAGAAAAGAGTGAAAGAAAACTCGAGTAGTGAAAGGAAATAAAAAAGAATGAGAGAAAATGATAGTAAAAAAAAGTTATAGAACAAACAAACAACACAATTACAACGTTAATTTGAATTTGTGCCTTATGTACAACACAAAAAAAAAATTGATTGAAGTGGAAATATTTTATTTTAGAAAAAGACCCCTTAACTCAAGAAAACATTAGGAAATTAAAACAGACACAAAATAGACATAGAGATTCATAAGAAAAAAATATTCACAATTAATTGCAGTAACAGCTTTTTAAAAAAACAACAAAAAAAAAGTTTTTAAAATCACAGTTTTTATTTCTACAATTATTTTTTATATGAAATTGTGAATCGGAAAATGCCGTTTACTTGAAGTAAGCTAGTCCCTAAAAAAAATACACAGATCTTGGTTAAAGGACTGATCAATTATGGAATAGTAAATGTGAAGTTTCACGTGCTAGTTTTAGGTATTTTATTTGTATAGCTTCTATCGGGTTTTATCCACACTACAAAGACATTTGTGCAGATTTTTTTTCTCTATCAGGCACACTTATATTTATAGCATAATAATGTCAGTTCAATTTAAAAAGAGAACTAAAAAAATGCAAAAAGATGTATAAGGAAATAGTTCCTTTGAGATTATAGTGAGAAGGACAGAGGCTTTACTAGAAAAAATATAGTTTGAGCTTAATCTCTCTCATAGCATGATAAAGGGAATCAAACTGATGTTCCCTGACTTACAGAACGTATCTTCTGTGGCAGATCGAAAGCTACTGTTATAGTTACTTGCGACTAGCTAGTTTCCATTAGTTATGAAGTTCAAAGAATGACATCAGGGGCATTCGAAGCTGTGTATTGAAAAGCCTTCATTATATTATTGCTGACAAAAAATATTATATTTTTATTATTTCTCTCACTTCTTGTTATGTTTTATAAAATAACTTCTAACACCAGAATAAATAGCTTTATCTTACAACTAGTATTCATCAGAATCAATAGCTCAGCCCTTATATTAGAAACAAGTTCAATGTCTAATTAGGAATATCAGCCTAAAAAAAAAAGTTTAACATTTTTGTTAGTGATTTTCAAGTGACAAGAACAGCATTATTCTAACACCTTCTAGAAAAGTCTAAGACAAAGACTAAAAGTGTAAATATCTTCACAAATGTCTTATATAACTTTATGCTATGTTAACTTTAGGATTGCTGCGTTTCATGTATGTTACGTGCTTAAATGGATTTTTGGTCTTTTCAGAGTTTTATTTCTTTATATTTAGAGGAAATACACATTTGCCCCTCAAAATACAAATTTCCAGGTCTGGGAATACACATTTCCGTTTTGGCATGTTGGCATCTCTGTAGCATTGAAAAGTACTGGATATTATTAGGCCTTTGGGTAAATGTCTCGACTTATTGCCGATTAAAATAATTTTCGTTTTCTTTTTGTTTTCTTTTTTATTTCGTTAAAAATACATCTTTTTACAAAGCTGTTTGTCTGGTAAAAAGTGTGTAAAAAGGTATGTGAAGCTACACATTTAAATTACTTTCTAATTCGGCTAATTCTTTTTGGTATTTCATCCCTTCCGCAATTTGCTTAATCGTGTTTTTTTTCCTAATATTTACATCTTATTTCTCCAAGCAGCCTTTGTGAGACTTTGGCAGAACAAATTACTTACTATTTATTACATATGAAAGAAAACCGTATATCTTCAATATGATCGACATGTTATTTAAAGATATATTTTTCATTACGAGACTGTAACTAAAAAATATATATTTGCAGAAATAGACGTAATTTTCATTATTTCTGTAAGACAAAGTCTTATGATAACTCTTTTCCCTTCTTGTACCATTTTTTTCTAGAAAATAATAATCACATAGAATTATATAAGAAAAACAAGTCTTACATGATTACAAAGAAAGTGTGTTTTTGCACAAAATTTGAGAATGCACCCTAAGGGTCTAACTTAATACTCTATTAGTTAAGAAATAAATGTGGAATGCCAGGCTTCGATATTCGAAAGATAGATTTAGATGTACCAAATTTCAACATAAACTTAATTTTCAAGCTCCACTCAAGCGCCGTTTGCACTAATGTGCTTCATGGGCTATAGGAGGCTCTATTCGGCTGCATAATGTTAGGTGCTTCCTTGCAAGGTCTAATACAGATAAACCAAACGGAGTTAAACCTTAATATCAACATCCAATAACACAGGCTAAAGGCCAACCATATAATTTGGTCGAACAAAATGATTAATAATAACGGAATGGTATATCACAGTATAACATTAATACATAATTTTAACATCTACTTTTTTATTCATGGGTAAAACACAAATAATAAAAAATAAAAAAAATAAAAGTAGCAGAAATTTCATACAGTAACTGCTCTTCACAAAATCAAAAAGACACTAAACAACATATATATTCTAGAACCAGCCTAAATACATTACAAAAATAATAATAATACAAAAATAGATCTGAGAGTGCCATATATATATATATATTTAAATAAGGAAAGTGGTAGATCGGTTTGAAAATGTTTCATTATCATTAATTTTGGCTAGAAAGTTTTATGAATGGAAACTTTCCATGACGTGTACGTCACTAGGATTACAGCAGTACACTAAAACATGCCTTCGCAAACATGAACAACTTTTAATGAATCACCAGACCTAATAAAACATTTAGCACCATCTTATTGTAAGCTCTATTTGAGTTGTCACAAAGTAAAAGTCACCTAAACGGCTCTCCGCAATTAATTGCCTCCTCCTATACGAACTCACTATCTTTCGTTCAACCATTCTACATTACTCCAACTCTCTAGCGACATGCCCATGTTTGTGGTAGTTGAAATAAATTATTTCTTTCAAATGTTTGTTCCACTTCTTGTCGCTATACCTTATTTGCTAACTTTTAGCTTGTTTGTTAGTAGCGGTTCTGATACATTTTGCATTCCCTAACAGAACATCCTATGATAACCTCGGCATAACTACACCCTCACAGTACCAAGTATACAACGGAAATCTAATAAAAACTTTGCAAGATTGGAATCTTTTAACTTCACCGTCCGCAATACTAACCGTTTTTTAATATTCTAGATAATCTCTAGCTTTAACTAACCCTTTTTTAACAGCGAGAGTACTGCTAGCTGTGTCACGAATCATATTTACTTGTTTAATATTATTATTATGCCAGGCAATATTTTTAAATTTATTTTCCCCAATGTCAACAAGATTGATTTCTTCATCAGGTTTACTGTCATCACTATTGCTATGAAAATAAATGCTCTTAGCAAAATGCAGCTTCTGTAGTGTCCGATTATCACTCTCTTGTCTACGATTTCTCGGATTACTTCCCTTGTTACAAAAATCTGTCACTGGTAATAACCTCCTCTAAGTGGAAAATGTGGTGCCAAATTGTACTAGGATGTCCCTGTTTGCACATTCCTCGTAATAGCTTCTATGTCATCGAAACTTTTATGCGTAATTCATTTTGTCGAAGAACATGTCAAGCAAACCTTATGCGACGCTCTGTCACAACTTTACTAATGGGTAGATTTCCGAGTTCGGCATAGGATTTTCTGGATTGAGACTTCATCTTTATAACTGACTCCTAAATTTCGTCTTATCCATCTTTGTTGAGCAGCATTTAGTCTTTTTCAATCTCTGCAGATGACTATTCACTGCATTTTATAAATAGAGCCCAGCCACTGGTAGAGATGTGTAATCTCTCTTGGCAACGCTTTTGGAATTAGGTGCATGTAGTTCCCTTCAGATTTTACATCGAAAAGGGATGTTGGGTCGTCAAAATCATCCGTTAAGGAGTTTTAAACTAAAAAATCTCGGGAGTTTTTTTTTTTTAACAAATCCAAAACCCTATTTAGCTACCCTTATAGAATTTGGTCTTAAACCTCAAAATTTTTTATCTTCTATCGCTTGTTGGAATTAAAGAATTTTAGAATTCACCTTCTAAATAACTTTGACTTAATGCTTCTTTAAATTTTGTGTTAAGAAATGTTATTTGTTTGACATGATGAATTTTACTTTCGCCTAAAGAACATTTCCCCTTTTGACATGATGACTTTTTCGTTTCACTTTCAGAACTATAGCCTGTTGAAATTAATAAATTTCTACGATTTTAAAGGTTATCTGTTTGACATGATGACTTTTCAGTTTCACTTTCTGAACTTTTGCCTGTTTTAATTGATACATTTTCACCATTTGAAATAATGTCTGTTTGAATTAATGACTTTTCAGTTTCACTTTGTGAACTATTGTCTGTTT
>JADKLZ010005465.1:2328354-2342888 GCA_021533235.1 Biomphalaria straminea | reverse complement strand
ATCAACTTTACAAAGCTTATATCAACTTTACAAAGCTTATATCAACTCACTCTTTGTCTGGTAAAAAGTTTGTTCACGTTATTTCTCCAAAACCTTTTCTCGGATCAAACTGAAACTTTGCACAGATATTCATTGACATAGACAAGAGAAAAATCAATAAAAAAATAAGTTGACAATTAATTTCTGTTAATTTATTATTTTGTTTAATAGCAATAGGGGAAACTAATATTTCAGTATTTTCAGATATGGCTAAATTTGTTGGGTGCTATAATTGTTCACATATTATACTTTGATGAACTAAGGAAGCATGAACGTTACAAGATTAGAATTAAAAAAAAAAAGAATGTGGCCGTTTCATGTATGTTTAGCAGGTTTCAGAATAATGTACAATTGCATTTTGAATAACACTTTTAATTTTTGAGATGCATACGTGACAGACAGACAACACAAAAATAATAGCGGCTTTGATACGCTTAAAATAATTACTGCAGCGCAATTTTTCTCAAATATGAATAAAGAAAACAAAAAAGATCAAACATATTTGAAAAGGAATTTATACTTCGCTTAATTTGTTCCATTTTAAATATCTTCTTATTCAAAAGCACGATACACCATGCGATGCCGAAAAGAAGCCACCTGAGATGAAAGAGGATAAACATGTAAGTTTGATATTGATGTATAAAAGAGAAGTCAAAAGAAAGGGAGGAAAAAAAATTCCTTGGCTTCGTACGATGTGCTAGTTTAATCTGAATATTTTCTTGAGATGCATACTCTATATAGCATTTTAGTTTTACGTTCCCGTTTGATTTATAGAAATTTCTTCTTATAAACCCTAATGATTTCAATGATTTTTTGATAGTTTCATCAATATGGGCATTCCATAGCATTATTTTTTTTTATTAAAACACCTAGGTATTATTAGTTTTTGGTTTGAGTTACTGGTTTACAATGATTAATATAAGATGAGTTTATTTGTTTTAGTTTTCCGATACTCTTAATACCTGTAATTTGTATGGGTGGAAATAAATGCTCCAATTTGAGTCCCATTTCAGTAATTCATCTCATTCTCTTTTTAAAATGTCTGTATCTTGTGTTGTTTTTATTGTTCTATGTATTAAACGATTGTCTTCGAATAATCGGACTTTTGCTTTTGTTTTTGAACAAATGCGATTGGGTAAATCATTTATGTAAATTAAAAATACTAGTGGACCTAAGACTGCTCTTTAAAGTACACATGAGTTAACTGTTAACTATTAATACTAGTGCCATTAGAGCATAGAATGGGTTGCCGAGCTAGCCAGGAAAACCAGTGACTTGGCATAATTTAAGTCATTGGTCAATATGCATGACTTAATGCATGACGCGTAGGACGTAATCATCTTCTTTTTTAAAGTAACTTCTGTATTATATAAGATAAGATAAGATAAAATACAGTTTGTTCTCTCCTTATCAGAAAATCTAAATCCACTGATGCAATGGACCATCAATGCCAAAATGTTTTAGTTGTTTAGCAAACTATGATTGTGAACTTTTTTTAAAAGCCTTGGAAAATTCTAATAAGATAGCATTTATTTCCACAATATTATCTGTTTCTCATCTATATAATATTCCTCAAAGTAAGAGGTCAAACGAGCAACAACATGCAACAACATGCAAGCAACAACAAGGAAATAGGGAAGATCCCATGGCGTACGCACGCGGTGTGAATGGAAATTTGTGCATCCCAATGCGCACTATTTTGTGAATGAAAGTGGTGTTTACATAATTCTCTTCTTCTCAGATAATTAAGTCATATTATCAAAAGTATTTCCAGATTATTGTGTCGTTAGACTATTGAAACTAGAACAACAATACACAGATAGAGTATACTTTCAGGTTTCACTTTAGAAAGTACTTTAATTATGCAAATTCGTACATTAGACATGATTACGAAAGGTAACTCATCTCTCTATTCCTAGAATTAGATCTAGATCTAAAACTTGAATTCAACTCTAAGAAGATTATAGAACTTTTCTTCGCAAGTATAGTTTTATGCTTTAGCACATGAACATACTAATTATAGTCCATTTAATCAAATTAACATTCAAATTTGTTTTTCTAAACCATTGTTACATGAGTGCAGCTATATTCTTAATATCGCGTAAATTAAGGTCAATTAGCCATTTTTTTTAAAACTCCATTCATAGTATTTTTCATTCATGAATTCACGCATTCGCTTTACTTATATCTAGCAATTGGGAAGATCCCATGGCGCCGCAAGTTGTGAATGGGAAATAATATATCCAAATCTGCACTATTTTCATTCACAAAATAGCATAGCATATTTTTTTTTTTACTTTAAAACGATTTTAATAATTTCCAGGACTTTTTCGACCGGCGGCATAGCATTTAATAACATTTCAGGAGATTTCCAGGGGGCTCCTGGTCAATCAAGAGTCCGCGGGAAATCTGTTATGTTTTATAAAATGGTTCAATTTAATAATTTTTACACCTAAAAATTAGCACGGGTCCAATGAAAGTGCGGGACCCACTGCGGTCGCATATGTTGCAGTGCCTAAGGCCTGCCATGGAAAATAGCGGCGTATGCTATGCCGCCGGTCGACTAGTTATCTATATTCCATAAAGTCATGTTATGTTATGTGTTCTACAATATTACATGTGATGCGGGTTATCGTTTAGTCCTTTTAGTTGTGTTTCACATGATCTATATTTCCTTAAGTCATATTTTTATGATGTGAGGGCATTATTTTTGGTTTAATGTGTTTCATTTGTTCTGTTGCTAAATATTATGTGTTCTAGGATTATACATGTAATGCTGGATAGTGATACTAATCCGTAGGTTTTCTAGGTCAGATTTTTCTACTTTTTTAAACTCTACTAAAGAATTTGTATTTATAAAATTCCATACAAATGTATTGTGATATTAGTGAAAATAAGGATTTAGAGAGACCAGGTAGGTCTAGATTTGGCATAAGATAAAACAGATTTGGATATTATTAGTCTTTGCTTATAGATCTAGTATTGCCCTAATGCGGCTAAAACTAGGTCTGGAATGTAGAACATCTACATCTAGCTACATCTATAGACCTAAGACTTTTGTATATAAATGAAAACAACAGAAATGATAGATCTACATCCAAAAAATATTAAGAATTAACTATTCCTTAGCAATTATGTTTATTATTGTTAAACTGTAAAAATCATCATCGCCAAGGCTTTATTTGTTGATATTGCATTCGAACTTTATGTAGTCCAAAAGGTTTACTGCTAAAACAAAAAGTGAATTATAAAACTATTCTATATACATAATATATCATAATGAAAAAGTAATAATAGAAATCTAGTCTATATTTAGATCTTAGGTAAACTGAATTCGTATTACTATTAGAGTTGTCCGTCATGCGCCAGTTATGGCTAGTTCGAGAACCACGCTTTGATCTCTCGCTAGCCTACGTCTCGCACTGGTGTGGTAACGCTGCCCTGGCTCATCGTGGCGCCCGGGTGGAAACGTATGATGGGACGACTAGGCCAAATGGGTGGCGAAACAAAGCTTCCGTGAGAGTGCCTAAGAGACTACGAGAGTAACTCATTTCACTGGCGTTATTCTAATAGGCTGTTTCAACAGTAACGCAAAGATGAATATCTAGATTTAGGTCTCAGAAGTAATAAAGCTGGCATCTATTTTTATTTGATAAGGTCATAGGCCTATTGTTTGGATTATAATTTGTATCATATATTTAAATGGAAAGTTGCTTACATCTTTAAATTTTCAATTCAACTAAATTTAATTTGATACTAAAAATGTTACTATGTTGCATCATTGGTTTTCATATTACAAATTTTTGTTATAGTCATGTTTCGAATTTATTTGTTTAAAGCAGCATTTAAAAACAAACAAATACCGCAGTCAACGAGATTGAAAGCGTGTATACGGTATAATTAATTAGGTAAATCTGTGTTTAAATCTTATTTTGTAAACTCAACAATACGAAACCAACAAAATGTGTTAAACTGTAAATAACTAGTATAAATTATTTTGATTAGAGTAATTAATTGCACATTAAATTTGTTGTAAATTTTGCCAACACGCTAAAATTAAGGAGTCATTGAAAGAATAATCCAATTTGGTCTCCTGTGCTTATCTTTGCTTATATTTGATCTTGTTTTACCAATTTACATTTTTAATATTATTCTAATTCATATTGTTATCCTTGGTTCTTAAGAATAGGAAATGGCCTATTACCAAGAAAATGGAAGTTATAGCTGAATATGAAGCTGGCGCGACTGTAACGGAACTTGCTAAGAAACACGATATTCCAAGATCAACGATTTCTCCTTGGCTATCGAAAATAGAAGAAATAAAAAAAAAGTTTGCTGAAAGCAAAGAGGTATATAAATAGATACATATATAGCTGCATATATTAATACATAAATAGAAAGTGAAATACACTAAGCTAGAACCTCCTATTGGAACCATCACCTAGCAACGACAAGATACCATAATACCATCTTTAGGGGTGAATAATATTTTTCTCACTGTCGTAACAAGCAGGTATTACAAGTGTATATGTTCTGTGTTGTGTCTAGTCTGGGGTATAATTGTATCAGTCTGCATTGTGCTAAGTCACAACATGTAAATGGAAAACGGGCATGCCACAAACAGACAATATACAAAGGTACAGTACTTAGTAATGAGTTGTGTGGCCGAAGATCTAAGTGCTCACTTTTTTTTGGCATTGCTATTTAGTTGCATCCTCCGAGCGAAATGACCAATGACAATACTAAGAGTGCTCGAGAAGCTAAGTCCATTTAACGTGGCTAGCTATAAATTATAAAAGGGGCTCGACGTCCGACTCGAGGAGAGTTGTGTTTAGTGAATTATAGGCAGCATGGAAACGTTATCCCAGATACCCCCCCCCCCACCCACTAGTCCATAAAAGAGACTGGACCATTGTGCTCTTAGCATGATATTAGCATTTACGTAGCGTTTTAGAAAAGCTCTAATTACTATCATAACACAGTAATGTCTATAGTTACTTTGAAATCTTATAATACATATTTTATTTTTATCTATTTATAAATATATATCTACTACTCTTTATAAGGTTTTCAGTAAACATTGAATCCTCGTCTTAGAAAACTCTGGTTACAAATATCAAGTTTTATTATTGGGTCTAATAAATGAAAAGCCAATCTATATATATGTATGTAAAATTTGTCACAATTTGTCAGGAAGTCAAGTTCCAATGGATAGATAGATCGGAGGACATTGGCTACCGTCGCCTCAGCGTGGCGCCTCCGTGGAAACGTCCATCTAGGGAAGTGGATAGGCGAAGAATGGTAGCACACATAGCTCTCAGTGAGCTACCACACGTATCCTCGAGAGAGCGTACATTACACGTGGTAGAGATGTAAGAAAGGCCCGCTAACCAGTCCGAAACCCCCACCGATCCGTTCCCTAACGGGGCCATACGGGCGGTGATGGACCCTCGCACGGGTTCGGTGGGACATCATAGGCATATGGAGGGCCCCCCCGTGGGCTCGGCCTCCGGCCTCGCACGGGAGGGGGCACTCGTGCGGGCTCATGGAGCCGTGTCCTACGACCAAACGGGTGTGACCCTTGATCACCTAGTTGCAGGGGGTCTCCAGACAGAGAGATCGGTGAAGAGCCAATCTCTCATCCTGGCCACGGGATAAAATCCTTTCCCTGGTCACATGCTTCATTAAAGGGACGAAGTCTCGAACCATTTGGACATCTGATTCAGTTCCAAGGGAAGTAATGCAAATGAAACTTGTACTGTATAATTGGCAACACGAAATGTCTAACTTTACAATTGTTTCTTTTTAAAAAACTGTACACGGGCTGTACCAAACTTGTATTGAACTGTCCCAACCTAATTCTTTCATGCTGTACTGAAATGTCGTGACTCTGGCTCTATCTTTTTATGAAGCGTCTCTGAAGACCTTCTCGAAAGCAATCAAAACTTTATTAATGTGTTACTAGTTCTTCAAAGACTATTGCATGACCGTATCAATACTCACATGCACATAAAGTTTTCACAATACAATGATTCCCTAAAGAGTCGTGCCTTGTTTTATGGACCGGTCTGTATCGTCTGGCTACTCTGGCCTGTGTCCAGGCCTGGATTAACCATTAGGCAAACAAGGCACGTGCCTAGGGCACCAAGCGTTTGGGGGGCACCACAAGTCCGCAAGAAAAATGTGTACATTGTCCCGGTAGCCGCGCGAAATCGACATGACATTAGCAAACGCAAATGTAATATTGAATCGCACATTATTTAACCTTGGTCCCACAACCTGGGGATAAAATATCCCCATCCAATTGTTTGCTATTTTTCTTCGAGGCATTTTGTGCTATTTTTTTTACTTTTATACGAGATTTTTGTGCTACGTAACGCACTAATGTTTAGCGACAAATTCACTTCCATTTTGGTCTGCTAGTGGAGATAATTGTAAATAATGCTAATTTGTCGACGTGACATTAAATGGCTGTACATTTCATCACATTTTCATAGGCTTTGGTCTACTACAAAAGCTACAAGAGCAAATAAATGAGGCGTACAGTTACTGGGAACATATTTTGAGTCGATCAGTAGCGGTTATTTGTACAATGGCTGAGAGTGGTCTGTCTTTTAGAAAGACAAATGAAAAATTTGGATCTTTACAAAATGGAAATTATCTAGGGTTGCTGGAGTTGGTCAGTCAGTTTGATCCATTTTTGGCATCACACATTGCGAAATATGGAAATTCTGGAAAAGGAAATCCTTCTTATTTATTCAAAACTATATGTGAAGAACTGATTGAAATTATGTCCCAAAAAGTTCATGAAGTAATTTTAGAGGAAATAAAGGCTTCCGGTTATTTCAGCTTGTCACTTAACATCAGATGTTTCACATATAGATCAGTTAAGCGTTGTTCTTCGATGTGTGTTAGATGGAGAGCCCGTTGAGCGCTTTTTGACTTTCTTGGAGCTGTAAAGTCACACAGTTGAAAGTATGGCTAAGCAAGTGTTGCAGTACTTACGTGAAGTTTGCAATATTGATTTTTGAAATGCAGAGGTCAGTCATACGACAATGCTGCTAATATGTCTGGGTGCTACAAGGGCATGCAGAAAAGAATTCTAGAGGAAAATGAGTTTCCTATATACATACCCTGTGCTGCCCATTCACTAAATCTGGTAGGCAGAAGTGCCGTTGATTCTTGTTTAGAGGCAGTAAACTTCTTCCATACAGTGCAACTGATCTATACTTTTTTCTCAGCTTCAACCAACAGGTGGAAGATTCTGAAAGAATGCCTTTTGAATGAAACGCCTGTAAAGCCCCTTTCCGATACCAGATGGGAGGCACATGCTGTTGCAACTGAAGCTATTGTAAAGTCTCATACTCAGATTATAGAAGCGTTAGAATGTTTACAAGAAAACCAGTCACAGAAGGGGGACACCAGAAGAGAAGAAGAAAACATTGCAAATAAAATGCAAGAATTAGAATTTGCTTTCATGCTTGTCTTTTGGGAAGAAGTGTTACAACATTTTCATAGAGTCAGTCAAGCTCTACAAAATGAGCATGTGAATTTGAAAACGTGTGCTAATTTGTATTCCTCACTAGCAGATCACTTGCATGAATCTAGGAATGAATTTGAAAGATTTGAAGAAGATGCAAAAGAACTAACACTAGGTGTGGAATATAAGGCAACTTTGAATCGTAATAGTAAACGAAAGACAGTGGTCATTGATGGTAATGCCCCTGAGGTCTCACTGGATGCCAGAGACAAATTTCGTATATCTACTTTATACGCGATTGTTGACAAACTTGAGACAGAGATGAGTAGACGAACGCATGTATATAATGATATAGTGGTTCGATTTTATTGTTTGGTCGATGTACCACAAACATTGAAACAAGAATGGCTTGATTCCTTGTCTCTGCTGATGATTGAGGCGGACTTGTTGCGCAAAATTACTTTGATGATGTATTCAAAAACTTTGCCAAACCTAAATCTAGAAAAAAGAACTTTAGAATGTAAATGTGTGCTCTCTGTCTTATTATTGCGACATAATAAAATTTTATTTTTAATAAAAAGAAAAAAAAAACGCTTACAAAAAAAGAACATTTAAATTTAAAAAGAAGAAAATAAAATACAAAAAAAAAAAAAAAAGAATAAATTTAAAAAAAGAAAATACGCCTAAAAATCCTATAACACAGAAATACCTTATTGTTGGTTTTATATGAGTGACGATTATACAAACATATGTGATAATAATGGTTTGTCTTTGTTAGTTTTTTTTTGCATAATATTGAACTGTCAGCTGTCAGTGGAGGATCTGGGGTCCAGGCAGAGGGGGCACCCATGTGGGTTTGTGCCTAGCGCACCAAATTGGTTTAATCCGGCCCTGCCTGTGTCATCACTATAGTTATAACACTATATTAAAAAATGTATTTCAATGGACCGAACTTGAACTTAACACTATTACTATTTCATAGAAAGATTTGCGGAATAAAATTGACAATCAAAGACATAGTTTCTTCATTGTTTATTCTATTATTTTTTTGATTATTTTTTTGATTATTACTTTTATTTTTAATTAATTTATTTATTATTTATTAATACGATAAGGAAAAGCAAAGTATGAGAATATGGGGTGAAAAGAAACAAAGTGCTGGAGGAAAAATCAACATTATGAAATATCGAAACGTCAAAAAAGAATGCGATGTTTTTTTTTTAATGTATAACAGTAGGGTCCATTTTTTACCAATATAAAATTGCACACCTAATAAGGATTACATTATTTCTCGAGACTTAACTACGAAACTATCTAGCTATATGCTTACATATCCATTCATTGGTCTGTCTGTCAATCTTATTTTTACTCTCTATACGTATTTCTATTTATTTATTTATTTAGCATCATCAATTATTATTTTTTTTTAATTCTAGTAAATTAAACATTTACTATTTTTGGAGAATTTTTTTTTTTTTTTTTTTTTTGTGGAGTAATACGCACAAACTTGTATGTTTACAGACACTAGAGTCTATTGTAAACTTAAATTAGCAGAGTTTAAGTGAATTAAAAACTCTAATTGTTTAAACTTCGAGCATTAAAATCTTGTATTTAAATTGTTATATCATTAAAAGACTTTTAAAGTTAAAGTAAAATGAAAGATGGACATGTTTATTTCTATTTGAATTGTAGAGTGGTATGGCAGAGAATACAATTCAACCCCAACCTGAAAAACCTTTGAGGGTGAGTATGCTTATGTTTTAAATATCGGTATTTTATTTTTACACAAAAGAGAGAGAGAGAGAGTTAGAGAGGGGGGAGGGAAATAGAGAGGCAAATGGGAAAATAAGAGAGTTGAGAGAATTAACGTAAGAGAGAAGGAGACAGAACGACAGAGCAGTGATGTGTCATAAAACAGCATCTACTGCGTGTAGCCGTTCGTGTCCTCTGTACTCAGGAAACATAACTTGGTCTATTCATGCACTGAAAAAGTTAACGTTAGCAAACGAAATATTTAAATGTTTTAATTACGGAATCTAGTAGCTGTGTTTAAGGCGTTAACTCAGGACTTCCGTTCTTTATCAACTCATAGTAATTTTTGCTGTTGACGAATAATATATATATATATATATATATATATATATATATATATATATATGTATATATAATATCAGTTGGCCTAGCCTTGCTCGGTTAAAAAATTTCTTAGGGAAGGTAATATATCCGAAGTCATTTTGGGAATATTTCTTTTTAAATTACGAAAATGAACGATCGGATAAAGACTACAAATCTGAATAGTTGCTTTAGTGTTCTAAATGTAATTGTAGATGGCGAGATATAAAGTCTTTTAGGTCCTCCTACAGCTCACGTCCGTCTTATAGTTTTACAATCCATCTTTTGTGTAAAACTATTGTAGGCCTACTATTATTGGCTTGGGAGAAAGTCTTTGCAGTGTAACCTCAAATGGTTACGTTCAGACATAAATTATGGAATAAGTATATTCCTTAAGACTTAGGTAACATCAAGTGACGCAAATCTCTACGTTATAGTGTAAAACGGGCACTTTGTGACAAAGAAAAATGGCGAATTTTTTCTTAATAGACTTAAATCATTGCATTAGTTTTCTAAAGAAACGTTTCCGTGGGGCACTTCTGTTACGTCGAACTACTTGCCTTTGGCATAAGTTCGTCCCCCATACGGGGTACTTGCCCTGCCCAGCCTGACTGTCGGACTATAAGAAGTTCATACCGGCTTTTGCCATCCATCCATCACAGTGGTGTTACAGCCCGTGGGGAGATTTGGCCTGCGTTTACACATCACTTCATTTAACTCTCTCCTGGGCCTTCCGTCACCACGCCCTAACCCCAAGCTTTTTACCGAGGTTTATAGTTAAATCAAAAGTGGCTGCAGCGTACGCGAACTCATTGACCACTAGCTAGATATAATGTTCAGTGTTAGCAAGTAAGGCGCAGAGAAGCTGTGTTATGACCATTTCCTTTGCTTTGGTACAGGACAGTAGACATCGCAGCATAAACACATGGTAATAATTTACCGGCAAAATAATAGTAATAATAAGGCATGGCTTCGACTCCGAAGATTAATGAGGAATGCAGTATTTCCCGTGGCTACGCAGACCCAGGTGTGACCTACATATTTTGCCACAATCAGGGCTAGCATAACAATTGTCATCGGTGGTTGATTAAGATTTCCTTTTCGGATCTGCCTCTGTCCTCGGCAGCAGATTTTCTTTTTGTCTCAAATGTGTATCCGCCGCCTTAATAGTCTTTATATTTAATCACCATGTACAATTACATTTAGAACTAACAGAACACTAAAAGCAATTCTTCAGATTACTAGTCTATATCCGATCGTTCAATTTCGTAATTACAAAAATATTCATAAAATGACTTCGGGTATATAACCTTCCTTAAGATATTATTTAACCTAGCCAGCCCAGCCTCCTGATATTGAATATATATATATTCTTTTGAAATATGTATAGTTTCTTGTTTTTAGTGACAAATATTATCCTTATTTTGATGCCCCCTTACTACTTGATGCCCCGTGCGGCCCACCGCCCGCACCATCCGCACAATGCTAGCTAGGTCAGAGTCTGTTCACCATAAACTTTATCATCTTTCTCAATCTTTCAACATATTTTTTATTGTACCGTAGCAAACACACTTTAAAACAAAGCACAGCCTTAACGTTCACACCCTGTCCGAAAATTTTGGATTAAATGATGTATTATTAATGCATTGTAAATCTATATCTTATTTTTTTTTCAGAAAGTCACATACTTTAAAGAACAAGACAAGAAACTTCTCTTCGACTATGTTATAGAAAGTAACATTTCTCTTTTTATATTTCCATTAAGTAATTTTAACTTGTTAATTTAATTTTCTTTGTTTGTTGTACACCTTTGGATGTTCTTTAAAAATGGAAGACTAAGTCATAGAAACTAGTTGCTTAAAGATTTAATCGAAGAATGTGACTGGTTGAGTGACATACAATTAAGACAGCTATTAAATTGTCTTTAGTTCCAAATCCGCCTGCCATCAATCCCAAGGCATCTATTAGGAGGTTTTGGCTAAAATGAATCTTCAATTCTGAAAGAAAATCTGAAAATTAAAGAAATAGTTAGATATTCAAAACGCTAATATTTAAACAGATCACCAAATAAAATTTCACTAAATAAATATTACCAATGCATTTTATGAGTCTATAACCGAATTAATGTTTAATTGCTTTAGGAAGGAGCATAAAGAAGACTGATCTAACAAAATAATAGCCTTGACAATATTGTGTCTGTTTTCCTCAGACTTTTCCTGGAAGATGGCGGAAAAATATTTGAAAGCAAGGGGATTAGATAAAACCTGGAAACAACTAAAAGCCAAAACTAGACGCCAGCTAAATAAATAGAAATAGATCAAAAAGACGACTAATACATTTCTAAAGCAGCTGATAAACAAATAGATATGTTTGGATTATCGTTAATATAGACTATACGATTACTCGTAACAGTCAGTGAATTCTTTATTTAGAGAAAATATTGTGGTATAGTTATTTATGTTTTTTACACCTTTTTTTCTACAAACAATAAAGTATGCAATAGTAAGTCTTACAAATCGATTAATGTCAAGTGGGATTAATTATAATTATTCGTAAGTAAGCTTAATCTCTAAAAAAAACTTTTTTTTTTAAATTGGATACAGTTGTTTTCAAGTATCAATGAGCATTCCAATTCCTTCTTTAGTTAAAAAATGTACTGTACATTGTATGTAAAGAGTTGCTGTCCTTTTTTTTGGTCTGTATATATTATAATGTTTTGTTTGGTGGAATTCACAAATTGTAACACAAATGTCCTTATGGATAATAAAGATTAGAGTAGGCCTATTATTATTATTATTATTATTATTACTATTACTATTATTATTATTATTAAACTGTTTGTTTTGACTTTTAGTTAAGGACTGATTAACTTTTTTATAAAATAATATGTGTCATAACCAACATTTAAATTAAATTTTTGATAGGTAGAATTTTGTTAAAAAATGTAGAATTTAATACTCTTTATAATATTAAAAATATTACTTTTCATATCTAGATGTATATATTGTCTGGCATGTTACAATGCATGATTTTTTTTATTAGATATGCAAAAAGGCCTACATTGCAGAATAGTGCTACGGTACCAGGGCTACGTTATGTGTTAGACCACTTTCATAGGCATTGCAATAAATCTAGGTGTATATTATTAAATTAAACCATTATAACTTAAAATTAAAGGTTTCCCGTGTATACATGGGCTCATGAAAATCTTCTGAAATCATACAAAATCACATGAAAATCTACAAAATTGTCATATTGGGGTGCCAATCAATTATTTGAGATCAACCATTTACATAGACAGTTTGAACACTTTGGCCATAGTAGCTATTTCTTTAGGGCGTGACCTATGTAGGAAAAATAATTTTGATTATATACTGTAAGACTTTGTTACACGTAAAGTAAAGTTTAGTGGATCACGATTTGTTCTTAGTAAAGAATAAATAAAATGTAATGACGAATTTATTTTGTAATACAAAATCCTAATTTTCACGTATTATCCTTATCCCTAGCCAGACTGGATCCAGGGCAAATCCGTTTCGTTGGTGGCTTCGCAACTATTAAGGAGGGCCCTTTCGGGTACCATCACAGAATTCTTCACTGATACATATATTTTTGTTCTTCTGTACAACCGCACCATTCGTGTTCAAGTTAAATACGAGAAACGTTCTGTTGTCATATTAGCTTCAACACATTCTAATTATTAGCTTACTCTTTATATAAATGACATTTATATGAGACTTTTTCTATACATATGTAATTTTTTTTTTGAGTGCATTACATTATCTGTGTTGATCTGATGTGTTCTTGATTTTTTTTTATGTTACTTTATATTTTGTTTGTATCTGGTATCCTTTATAATTTCCACCCATTAATTTGCGTTTATATATTTTATTAAGTACAGTCCTGTGTTTGAGCGATACATAGAGGCATTCGTTGGCAATTTTATACAATATGAGACTATACTATGAAAAAAAAAAATAAAACCATAAAACCTGTTGATTTGATTTGAAACATTTTATTATAATTTTTAGTTGTTTTTTTTATTTGTATTTACGGTTGTTTATAACTCAATACTAACAATATCTACATCAAACAATTTTTAAATAATGTCAAATTGTGACAAGCTAAAAAATGCATATACACTCAAACTGAATTAGGTCGCCTCTCTGGATTGAAACAAACAATATAAAACGAAACAATCATCTCTAGTTATAAGTTCCTCAATACCACAGCGGTCAGTAAGTCTCCCTGAAGACCAAGTACAAATTCAGGTCACTTCTCCCCACTCTTTTTTTTAATTACATTTTTTTTTTAAATTTCGGGAGCCTCTGAGTCCACCCAGCTCTAATGGGTACCTGACATTAGTTGGGAATTAAAGGCTGTTGGTCGTTGTGCTGGCCACATAACAACTTCGTTAACCATATGGCACAGAAACAAATGACCTTTACGTCATCTGCCCTAGGGTACACGTCGTCAGAAAGAGGAACTTTACTTAAATATACCAACTCTCTTTGTCTGTCTGGTAACAATTACACGTTATTTTCCCCACGTATTAAGCTAAAATTGTGTACATAATTTCTTTTATTTGATAACAGAGACATCAATAAAAAAATGGTAACCAATTAGTTGTAAAACTATTGGTAATTCATTTTTTTTTCTGTTTGGTATCTTGAACAAGGGAAATAAATCATACTTGACCGATATCGTGGTATAAGTTGAATTAGCCCCCTTTGAGAACTGAGTGTAAACTTTTAGGCATCTAAAAAGGCGATTATGTAAGCATTCACCAACATAACCCTTTCTTCCCTTCCTCTTTCACAACTTGTCCGGAAAGTGATAGGATCAAAGCGCATGGAGAAAGCTAAGCAAAAAGAATTGGTAAAAATTATTTCTATTCGTACAG
>JADKLZ010005465.1:2308631-2328254 GCA_021533235.1 Biomphalaria straminea | reverse complement strand
CGTACAGATTTATTATGTCTTGGCCAATCACGATTGTTTTAAAACTAATCGATGCAACGAGTTTTCTATTTCGAGAGTTAATGTTGTTCTTTTTTTTGTTTGTTTGTAATAAATAAAAATTCATAGATCTAAGAGAGCTCTCAATAAAAGTTGTACACAACTAGCTTTGAATGTACTAATAAAATTGTCAAAACTATCCAGGCTGGTTCTGATCTAAAGATGCTTTGTTTGCAGTAATGGTAAACAGAATATCGTTTAATTTAATTTACCATTCTTTTTCTTTTTTTTTTTTGTGACGGCACGCACCGGTACGGCGTATCGGCACTTTTTTTTTAATGTGTTGAAAAAGTATAACTTTCCTTGTATTTTAACGTGTACTATAAATTTATTAGTAGATAAAAGGTAGGAAATCCATCACTGAGTACCGGCAACTATTTCTTTACAAAAAAGCACTGCCTTTATGTATTGTTTACATAACCATTCATCAGTAATTGAGTCTGTTTAAACCCGAAGATTCAAAGACCTGATTTTGATTTCTAGATGCTATACACTATACCATTAAGGAAAACAACAAAATAAAGCCTAATGCCTCCCAAATATAGGATTTGTCCTCTATTTACCTACACGTCTGGTAACCCAACTCATGAGAGGTGAGAGGAAAGAGATACGAGAGAGACAAGTGCAAGAAGACAGCTTTTTTTTTATAGACACACTTTTTATACGCGTTTTAATATTTCAGGCTACCCCGGTGTAATATATATTGTAACGTAAAATAGTGTCCCTTCCATATATAAGCTAACTTTTATTTAGTATCAGAAAAATAAATATCTTTCCTTTCGCTAATAATGTTTTAAAACATATAAAATGCATTAATTAATATTAAATTCAACATTTTAAAGAACAAATTGCAAATTTTGTAAATCATGGTATGTGTCGTGTGGCACATGCGTAGTACACCGGATTCACTAGGCAAAAGTAAAGAGATCGAAGCTCTAAATAGGTAGATTTTTTTTTTCATTTTTTTCCTACAACGATTATTTAACAAATAAAATAACTACATTAAGAAAATCTAAAACCTGCTATTTTGTCAGAAAATATATTTATTGCTTATCTTTTTTGACTACTTTTATCATTCTCTATCTTTTAACGAATGTCTCTGAGCTGCAGCTACGGTTCCCAAACTATTTTTTCTATCTCTTCGATTAAGTAGCTATCCCTTTTAGACATTTAGAGAAAGTCAGTGTTTATTTTTGACTGCAAAAAATATTTACAATATTAATTTTTATTGATGACAAGATATGAAAACGTATTTTCAAAATGTTATATACTTTGAATTGACCGAAAAAAAACAACAACAACGTATTACTATAATATACAGCACAAATCGTGATATCATGCACATACCACAAAATTAATACGTAAATTTTCATTATATATTATCTGCATTAATTGTAGTCATTAGTATGAATATAACAAGTAAACACCTATGTGTTCATAGAGTCTAAAAATATATGTTTTGTAAATAAAACTTTATAAATACATGTATTTTTTTAGTTTGACTTTTATATTATAACTTGCTTGTATGTTTGGTGTAACGAAAGAGTATTCATTCTCTGGCGCTGCCAGGGTTGAGTATCGTTAAAGAGAAACAAAATTAATCGTAGTCCCTTCAACAGTTTCCACTGAGGAATTTTCTGGTGATGTGGCAGGTCTGCAGCAATTTGAACTTGTTATTTCTCCCAAAACCGTTCTTGGGTGCACTTAAGGTTTGCACAATTAGACAAGAAATGAATCAATAATAATAATAATATGTTGTTCCTCCTTCTGTTATAATGCAGCAACTAGACTGTCTGTATTGGTGTCGTAGGATCTGGACAATTTTTTCTGGGATGCCGTATTCTCTAGCTATTTTCCATAGTGATTCTCGGTGGACAACATCAAACGCTTTCTTAAAGTCTACGAAACTGATCGCTAGCCGTTGTTTGTACTCAAGACTTTGTTCTATTATATTTCTTAGAACGAAGATCTGATCTGCACATGATCTGCCTCTTCGGAACCTGCTTGTTCTTCCCTGAGCCTCTCATCTACAGACTGTTGAAGCCGTGTCAACAAAACAGTGCTGAAAATTTTGCCCGGGACAGAAAGGAGAGTAATTCCTATAGTTGTTGCAGTCTACCAAGTTGCCCTTTTTTGGAAGCTTTACGATGAGTCCTTTTTGCCAGTCTTCAGGGACTTTTGAAGTTCGCCAGCAGAGATTTAAGAGATCAGTCATTCTGTTAGCAATGCACTGTCCTCCATGTTTTAGCATTTCTGCTGACATCATGTCTAGCCCTGGTGCTTTGTTGTTCTTTAGCACTGTAATGACCATGGTAACTTCCTCTGCAGTTATTGGGTCTGTCTTGACCATCTTGATCATTATCCGGAGAGGGGTCCTTGAACGTATAAGTCAGGTTTGGCGAAGGCTGGTTAAGGGTCTATTTAAAGTGCTCTACCCATCTTGCATCCTGCTCTTCTTTTGCCTTGCTTGTCTTGTCTATCATTATTTTATTCAGTGACAAGCAAGATCTTAGCGAGCTCTGAATAAAACTTTTCGTTTGACTAGCTTGAAATATATTAATATCATTGTCAAAACTATCCTTCTTGGTCTTGATTTTAATATGCAATGTTGCACTACTGGTTAAACAGAATGTCGTTTCCGAAAATTTCCATTAGTTCAGGTATTTTTTTATGATATTTCATTACTATTTCAGTTTAAATCTGAACATTCAAAGACCTGATTTGTATTTTAAGTTATGAATTATACCATTAAGGGAAGCAACCAAATGAAACCTAATGCCTTCAATCTGAAGGGTTATGTTCTCCTTTTGTCTTGGAAGCGTGGTCGAGATGCTAAGTACGGCTTGAGCTTGGCTTGGCTTGGCTACCTAGAAGGGATACTCGAGGTTCGACACCCGACTCGGGCAGAGTTGTGTTTACTGAGCGCCTAAAACCAACTCCTAGATACCCCCTCCCCCCACTGGTCCACAAATGAGATTGGACCAAAGCGCTCTGAGCATGCTATAAGCATGAAAGTAGCGCTATATAAAAGCAATAATAATAATATTCCACTCATGAGAGATAAGAGAGAAAAGATATAGTTAAAAAAAAGAAAGAAAAAAAAAACATTATACTGTAATAACAGTAACTACTTAATATTTATTTAATTAGGGTTTTTAAACAGTAAATTATATCATATGAAAAAAAAAAAGCCATTATCAAAGAAGTTATTTCTCATTAGACTCCAAGTTGTTTTCTCCAGCAATCCATACCTGAAAAGTAGATACATAATATTTCCTTTATAATATAATATAATTTCGTATATATTTATACCTCTACACTATGGTTAAATACTTAACTAATAAGACAGTTTTAATAACATAACCGAAAAAAAAAAGATTTACCTAATATGGAAATTAGAAAAATTTCCAAAAATAGAACTAAAAAATCATTTTAGACGCTATTAGTTTTGTGTGAAATGTCTGTCCGATCTCGTAAACTAGAAAAGATAGTGAAAATCCGACATCAAAATATTTTAGTGCATTCAAAGTTCTGATGCAATGGCAATTTTGTTTTTCTTTTTCGAAAACTAAAAATCTCATTTTTTAAATCACTTATGCAAGCAGTTTTTTTTTCATAAAAATACATCACTTTTACAACTATTAATAGTAACAAACACTGGAGTCTCTTAATAGGGATGATAACTATTTGCCATACTTCTAACATACGTATGCAAATGGTTTTAGATTTTCGTTAATTTTTTTTTTTACATTTTTATTGCTATGTAATGAAATCTCTGTCCTACTAAATATTACATTTACCCCAAAATAAATATACTTTTTTTTTTCAAGAGAAAAATCTATTTCGTATGCATATAAGTTGGTCAAAATAAAAAAAAAAAAAACAATTAAAAGTAGTTTTTCATATCACGTGAATTGCATCACTGCACAATAAACATGCAACACTAAAGTAAAGGAATTTACTTATGTATCATTTTTTTTTCTTTTTCAGGATTTGAATAAGAGAATGACCCTTTACAAAACAATTAGATCAATTAGATATTCATTATAATATTTATATTATTGTAGTTACGACAGGTCCACATCCTACTTCACATTTACTTTCGCCTATCTTTTGGTTTGTTAGACCACTGGTCTGGGGCACCCAACAAGATCTGTCAACCTTCTTTCTCCATTCTTCTCTGTTGTCTGATGTTCTTTCTGAAAATATTGAAACCTGCCTTTTTACGTGCCTGGGTGGACCCATTTCGGGGGGCCGATTTTGAGTTTGTGTTTTCACACAAACAGTCTTTGTAACCTTGTTAAGGTGGTTATTTTTGTGTGTATTTATACTTAAAATAAAACATTATCTAAAATGAGATTGAATGAGAGCAGATATAGCAGCTAATTATTTAGTTACGAATTACATCTAACGATAACAGCTAATTTGCAGGCCTACTTACACATGTGCTCTAATTTTGGTATATACCAACCTGTGAAACATAATAGTAATGAATCACAATTTATTTTACAATTTTATGGACGCACTAATCCTTACACAAACAATTATAAAATTAAAGTACATAGATGTCAATATTTACAGCATACATATTCAAGATCTCATGTATCATTAACTCTTGTTCCAAGGTTATAAATTGTCTATTTCGACACGAACCCCTTACCCTTCTTTTTCTTACTTGTATTTGGACCAGCCAGTAAATTTGAGCAGTTAGTTAGTTCAGGAACAAAAGTCAGATTATTCGCAGACGATTGCATAATATATAGAACAATAAAAACAACACAAGATACTGTCTGTATTGCATAAGATAAGATAAGAAGATAAGAGTATCACTATTCTCCCCCCCCCCACTTCAACTCTCTGCCTTAACAAATAGTCATATTTACACTATCGCACAATTCTTCTGCTTTTCAGATAGATCGAAATATTTGAAAAATTATATGATATTTTTGACCTGGGTCTTTTTTTTTTTTCTGGAAATTGAAATGTTCATATAATACATTAGAAATTGGCACTACTTCTTTTAACTTTTTTTTTTACAATTACAATATAATTTTTCTCATTTTACCAATACCCTTTCTGGCCAGTGTATACTAGATAACTAGTACGAGATACGTTTAATGGGAATTATTCACAATAATATGTCCTCTCAAATACAATTGGTTTCTGAACTGTTAATTTTAATATCACGTTTATCTACCCACCCCCCCCCCCTTTTTTTTTTCGCTATCGGCCACATCTTAAAAACTTGAATTTTATAATTTTTACATTTTTTTTATCACGGCCCGTCTTATAACTCTCCCCCCCCCCGCCGCCATATAATGTTTTAACCGCGATTTCCATTACCAGTGTTTCTTATTTCACCTCCCCTACACAAACTCAACGCCTTAAGAAATAGTCCTACATACCATCTCGGAGTATTCTTCGACTTTTCAGCAAATGATCAACATTTTTCAAAGGCTCTCTGATACTTTTTGGCATAAGCCGTTTTTTTTTAAATTTATACACTCTGTGCATCAAACGCTCTCAGTAAGTAATATCAGATTCCATTTTCGAATATTTTCGTCCACGGCAAGGAAATTGGGGGAATCGGTGTTAAATCACATATAATCTCTCTCTCTCTCAGTATATATATATATATATATATATATATATATATATATATATATATATATATATATGGTATTTGCTTAAAGAGCAAAATAGGCTATATACCAGTATCAATGTAGACCGAATGTAGAGATACATTTTACATTAACTATGTAAAGGAGTTTTTGTTTCTGTAAATTACAAATTGTGTACATTACTAGAAATTACACTTGTTTATCACGGATTGGCATCTTTAGTCACAAGATAACTTTTAAAGGGAAATGACAGTCTGTTGAAACAAATGTGGTTATATGTTTTTAGCTATAATAGAAGTACATGAAACAGTACATCTACTTACTGGCAGCAGTTTTGTTATGACATGACCCACCTATTTAAAAAAAACAACATGTATTGATAATTGAATCGTAAACAATGACTGTAAGAGGTATGTTAAACGTTTTATAGGCCTATCTATAAGAATTATGGTAGACACAAGGCAACCTGACAACTAGTTAAAGCGTTTATAAACTGTTCCTTGTTACTGTCTTTCAAATATAATGTTACAGCACTAAGCATTACCCCAGACCCTGCAGACAGCTAAAGGCGGTTCACATGAAGTGATAGGCATCACATGTATATTTTACTTTTTTTTTTATTATAATTCTTAGATAAATATTTGTAAATAAAAACATTTTTTTTAAGAAAATACATACTGGTGATAAAAATGATAAAAAAAGCAGAGTTTTTTTTTTTTTTTTTTTGTTTTTAAGTCATTTTATTGGCCTCTCTCTTTATATCCTGCAAGAACAGCTGCAAAGAAAAATGGAGGGATTTGCTTAAGCAAACTTTCACAGCCACCCTAGGACGAAAGTCAGCGGACAGAATGATGAAATGAGAAGGTTTGTTTTTTACACAAATGATCAGAGTGAGTGCATAAAATAATCGTTAGAACTAAGAGTTTAACAGAAAAATGAAATAAAAAGTCCTCAAATACATTAGTGTAAAAATCTCTTAATATAAGCTATGTTGAAAACATATTGTAAGCTAATTTCATTAGACAATGCCCTATTTTAAATAAAACTTATTTATTGATTATGATTCGTGTTGAATAGTGACTTAAAAGTTAAATATTGCATGGTGTCTCCAGAAAGTTTGAACAGCTAGTTATTATAACAAAAACTACATTAACTTCCCTGTCAATATTGTTAAATACATCAAAAAGAAATGCAAAGATAGGGCGGTAGACTGTTAACCTATAATGCTAACGTCTTATGACGCCATGTTGAAAAAAGCACTAATTGTTCCCAACAAAGGACACATAACTAGCAACGACAAGAAACAGAGCTTAAATAGATCATGAGGTTACAGTTCTGTGAAATTTGCTGTACTCTATGTTGTTACAATAAAGGATTGGTAAATAGTTAAGAATTATACTTGTGACAAGAACATTTTTAAATTATATGATTATGCTATCCTTAATGCTTTATAAATATGTACCAGTAGTTCACATGTGGCTTTAAGACATTTACATCTAATTGATCTTTACAAAATTTATTTTGATTTGGTCTAAGTTTTTCAGTGAAGAAGCTAAAGGCAGGTAAAATTATATTGACATCCGAATGATAATAATAAGGCTTGTCTTCGGATCCAAAGATTATTGAGGAATATAGTGTAGCCCCAGCTGTGACCTACATATTTTGCCACATTCAGGGCAAGCAAAACCATTGTCCGCAGGTGGTCGGTTTAGATTTTCTTTTCGTTGTACTGGCCACGTTAACCGTTGGCCAAAGAAACAGATGACCTTAACATCATCTGCCCCATAGATCGAAAGGTCTGAAGGGGACACTTTACTATTGTAGCTTAGTAAAGATAAACCCAGACCTAAGAATTATACAATCAAGAAACGACAATTTTATATATATGATTTGATGATGACCACTTTGTCATCCAAGGGGCTGAGGGCTTTGCACTGGGGTTTTTTTTTTGCCTCCTTATGTGGCTGGTTAATAATTTAAAAAATGTCAACTTACAATCATACTGGTCGCCACTCAAAAGATCTGAAAAAAAAATCAGCAGTGAACAGAATGTAAAATGAACGTAATTACATAGCGCTAAAATATAGATATTATAGAAATAATAATAGGGAGTTAAAAAAAGGGGGAAATCTTAATTTAGCCTATTTAACGTATTATAAAAAAAATATGCTAGGCTTTCTATAACATATCTATATCTATCTATCTATCTATCTATCTATCTATCCATCTCTCTCTCTCTCTCTCTCTCTCTCTCTCTCTCTTTATATATATATATGTATATGTGTGTGTGTGTATGGAACTTAACACTAAGATCACAAATCTTAGTGTCTTAGTCTATTTTTCTTTGGAAAATGAATAGTATCCAAAATACATATTATATACAGACCTCATTCAAATTTAATATGAATAATTATTGATAGTATATAAACATCAGGATTTGATGTAGTTAATTTTTAACTGATAAAATA
The DNA here is from genome assembly GCA_021533235.1 of Biomphalaria straminea. Classification (NCBI taxonomy): domain Eukaryota; kingdom Metazoa; phylum Mollusca; class Gastropoda; family Planorbidae; genus Biomphalaria; species Biomphalaria straminea. The sequence continues at coordinate 2,320,108 of JADKLZ010005465.1, read as the reverse complement.
ATAAAATATACAATATTGAACATACCAGACAAATATGTTGAGAACTGAGATTCATACATTCTCGGAAGTCGTATCCTTATTGATGTTACAATTACTTGAGTAAATACATAAATTTGCATTCTTGCGATAAACTTCATTAACTCTTTCTCTCCTAACTGACGATACCAACGTTGATTCCACCAGAATGTGGTAAATAATTAAGGAGAGAAAGAGTTAAGAACAACAATAATAACCAGTATACCACAGGAGGGGTCAGCGAGATGAAGCGCTATGGGCAACAGCTGTTTTGTGTTTGATTGACAGTAGAAAGGCCTAGTCGCACCAATAAACTTAAAGATTTTTAAAAAAATTATCTTGCAATCTATGTTGCAGAGGATGTTTTTGTGGCCCATGGTCAACCAGGGTGTCATGTAGCCAGCACAATGATTCATAAATCTTGCAGACTGCTTTCCAGATATTAGTCTTTATATTAAAATGGAATATTTAGGTGCTGAGAGAACCAAAGTATTTCAGGTGCCTCGCCGATTCAGACAACCAGAAGTAATCGTTCTTGTATGGTTGGTTCTCTCAATACTCACCGAGGCTTGCTCTTGTCTTTTGAAAGGCCCATGCTGCTTAACTTGTGTGCGATTTCCTCCGTGTTCAAATAATAAATCCTTTGAAGCTTACAGTCACTAAATCTTCTTTCTTCTTCTTCTTTGTTCTCATTGTTATGTTGGAGGGTTCAGATCACTACACCAATTTATGAGATGAACTGCGCAGTGGTTTCCAAATCAGGGAGCTCTCCGTATAGTTTTCTTTCTATTGGGGTGTTTTGGGGCCAGTGTCTTATACGTGCTTCTTGGTAAAGAGCGCAGTGTTGGAGGACGTGGTCGGCATTCTCTGGAGACACTCCACATGGGCAGATGTCACTGATTCCGATTTTGAGATTCCGGTACATGTGTTGTCGCATTCTCTTGTGTCCGAGTCACTAAATGATTATTGACTATTTGTCGGATTTTGAAATAATGGCTGCTGGTGAAATCAAACAAACTACACATGTGTTTTTCAGTGCCTTTTTCTCATGTTCGCTGCTCGACTTAACAAGTGGTCGCTCAATAGCGTATCAGTAGTCTAATTAACATAATCAATAACCACAATAACCTAGCTAAAGAATATTTCAGAGATGAAAAGAACATCTAGCGGATACTACAAGCTTGGATTTTGAGACTTATTAATTACAGAGACTTGTCTTTACATTCCATATCGTGATTCGTTAATTTTTTTAAATTAATGTCTCACATTTATACATTTAGTTACTTTAATTTTCAAGCAATAATAATACTCAGTTCAACTTATTTAGTTTTCATCCTAAAACAATTCAGGAGATTGACAGTTCAGAATTTAGATGTCTTCTTGATATTAGCATTGCACAGTATCACAATTCATCAATACAGCTATTGGCAGTATTGGCAGCAGTAATTGACGTTTGCAGTTTGTGTTTAATCGATCTTAGGGGATGAGGACTGGCCACACTTATGAACTTAATCAATTAAGAAAAAGGATTTTCCCCTTTCAAACTTTGTGATTTAGGGTGCAGAGGTCATCTGTTTATGTGGCCTAGGGTTAATGAGGGTATCATGTAGCCAGCACAACGACCACCAACCTTTTCTTTCTCTAAGTAATAACAGGTACCATATAGAGATAGGTGGACTCAAAGGGGCCGTAAAGATCCCGAAATTAATTCCAGTCTTCACCTGGATTCAAATCCAGGATCCCTCGGTTCCGGAGCCAACTATGACTATAACTTATTCTTGAAAAAAAACTTTTTAAACTCAGAATGTAAAAAAAAATGTATCTTAGCAGCATACCAATATTCATAAATATAAAATATTTAAAAAAAATCATACCTATTTCATCAAAGATATATTCAATGTTCTGAACATATTCTTCCAGTTCCTTTTTGGTATATGCTACAAAATAAAAATAAATAAAAAAATATATTTATGTCAATAATATTATTTTGCTTTAAATTTGATATGATATGATTTTTAAATTTAAAGTATTAGAGAACATCTGATGAAGCTCCAAACAAAAGTCAAACCTAAAGGTGTATAATTACAAGTATAATTAGACACATAACACTTTGGTAGGTGAGTTCACTCAACCAATAAAGTGGGCATGTCTTGGAATAAACTACTTCCATTAAAAGTGTTGCACTGGAAAAGATTTAAAGTCTTTTGAATTTTAAAAGCCTAAAGCTATCACTATCCTGTCTTAAGTTATAAATTACAGATGCATTTTTAAAAAAATAGTTTTATATAGTGCAATTCAATTTTCATGCTTATGGCAAGCAAATAGTGCTTTGGTCCAATCTTATTTTTGGACCATTGGGAGGATAGTTATAGTTTTTTTCGTGGTGCTTTAACTGTTCCTTTCCAAATTATCGAAACCATCGTTGAACTGACCTCATTAAATTAAATTAATGTTTGATTTTATAAACTTTACTTTATATTCTATAAAAGAGCATGCATTCTCATTTAACTCTAGACCAAAAGAAACATTTTCCGATAGACCAAAAGAAACATTTTCCGATAACAAACGTAAAAGTTATTGAAGCTTAATCATAACAAGGAAGTGAAAGTGTAAAGAGCAGAGTGAAGAATTCCGTCAAAAGGATGCCGAATTATTACGGACAGAAAGAGTTAAGCCGCTCTGGCTCATCGGGTGTGCAGCCTAAAATTCCCTAGATAGGTAGCCAAGCCGAGCTCGGCTACTAGGTCACTCTGCCACGCATCATTAAAAAAGAAAAGATTAGATACCTAAACTCTGCTTATCTCATTAAACACTTGGCTTCACGACCTGGGGCCCTGCATCCAAATCACGGTGATGATTGGAGTTATAATTTGTAGGCTTTTTAGGGCACCAAATTTTCGTTGAGGAACGTATAAGACAATTGGTCATTGTGCTGTCCTAATGACACCCTTCTCATTAACCGTTGGCCAAAGAAACAGATGACCTTTACATTATCTGCCCTATAGATTGCAATGTCTGAAAAGGAACTTTACTTTACTTTTTTTTTCAAGTCTAAATATGCCACTAACCACTTCCAGCCCCATCAGATTTTAGAACATTATAATGTTATAATTACGATTCAGTTGCAGACCAACCAAGCTAGTAATCTTCAATGATAGATTTATTATACTTAAATAATAACACTACCCACCAAGCTTTTCTTGTAAATTCTTTACTGTTTTCTTTTGACTTTTTAAATATTCTTGACATTGTGCTAATAAAAAAAAATAATTTTGTAAATTATTACTGTTAAAAAATCTAAATAGGTTTTCATAAGATAAAAAAAAACATTACGATTATTACTAACAAAGCATTTTAATAGACATTTAAAACAATAAAAACGATGTTAAGCCATCTTCCCTAACATTTTACGTCTCCAGAGTCAATATTTTCCCCTCTCATGCCTTTATTAGCTCACCATACATAATGCCTTGTGGAATTCTGTTAACATGAACAGATCCCCAGCAGTGGCAGAGGAGACGATTGAGTTCAGGTTTAGTGTTTGGTTGGCTAAACTACTTCTGTTGGAATACCATACCTTACTGTAGATTTGTATTTTTCATGCTACTTATGGCTTTCTTGAACAATCATCAGGCCTCAATAGCTCTTCTAAGAATTCCATTCAAATACAGTACTGGAATATTATGTATTTTGTGTTCCGTCGCACGTTCTAGCTGATTGATTTGACCTGTAATTTTAATTATGATAGACGGAGGGCAGATTTGTACACTGTTTGACCCAGAACAACTTTTATGTCACCATACAAACTTTTCTAATTTTGTTGCAGGTTAGAATGCAAAAGTTGTTAGATCAGTGTCTAAAGCCATTTTTTACCTTCAATTAACAACTTTGAAAGCATGTAGATATTTTGGGCAAGGATTGCTTTGTGAGCGAGGTATCCAGAACTCTCTTTCTCGTTGCAAGGCTCCATCTGTGTAACATTAACATCATACCAGTCTAAATTTTGAGTTTGTGAGAACCATTGCCAGTAAGTGCTGACATGAAGAGTGCATCTCTTAATTTCACCCATCTAATAGAGATGTCTTTTTCAGCTTTTATCGGGGTATCGAATTGTTCACCAATAAGTGCAGACTTCTCTGGTCAGCAACATGATTAACAATTATTTTTTTTTAGTCCTTGGTTGATTGGAAGAATAAGCCTTCTTGAGACTAAGTATGATCTGGCTTAACGATAGCGAATGGTTAGAGTTGCAGCCCATACGATGGTATGAATGTAAGGTATTAATGTTTAATGCTTTCTTTTGATTGTATTTATTGGCAGGTACAGGTGACCAGTTTGCCTTTTTTTGGTCTTAGCACAAAGCACCAATTGTTGTGGCACGATGTGGCGAGATAGCACTTTATTGTCCAGAAGATGCTAGGCTTAATTAAGGCAGGCAGTAGCTATCCGGTGAGGCCGATGAGCCCCAGCCCCTCTACCGTCTAGAGTAGTCATTAAAGTTTCTGCTAACGCCAATCAGCTAGGAACGTATAACCAGTAACTACCACTACTATATTTTTTTTTCAGAGACATAATTGTCACATGGAGTGACCTCATCATTGCTGTTGAAAAGCTGGGGAGATAAATGCTAACACTAGCCTCTCTTTGTACTGAACAGATACAAAGGGATAGAATACACTCGCAAACTCGCAATAGGAAGTCAGGTGTATGCAGGAGTTTAAAAAAGAGAGTAGTCTTACTGTGCTCCAAAACCGGAATTTCCCCTTAGACCTTAAAGGGACACAAACAAGACAGTCAAGCTATTATCACACAGTTGTCCTTTAGTTGTTGGTAGCAGGAAATATCAGCCTGCCAACTACAACATACTAATGTTGCTTACATTTTTTTAAAATTAATATTAATTATTTCAAAGTTTAATTTCAAACTTCACCAGTAATGCATTTTTTTACCATTGAACTACAGACCCAATTAGATTAGTAATTTTAAATAATAGTAGAGTTATATTTAAGTATAACATTACCCACCAAGTTTTTCCTGTAAATTCTTTAGTTCTTTCTTTTGACTTTCTATACATTCTTGCTGTTGCCCTACAACAATTGAAAGTATATTTACAAATATAATGATAGCTTTAGTTTTTATAATATTTTAAAGTAAATAAATAGCACCATTACATAAAAAGCATTTTAATACAGCCATATAAAGAAATTTATGGATTTACAATATAATAAAACTAAATCAAATTTTTAAAAATAAGTTTTATAAATTAAGTGAATGTTATAATATTATTTTCTGAAATAAGAACACAAAATCCTTCAACCGTTTTTAAACAGTTTGAAAAGTGTTCCTTTTTGAGCACTCGAAGATGAACATTTAATTTCTATCTAGCCTTTAAGTTTAAAATTACCTTTCCTTAATTTGAGACTGCTGATTTTAGATTCACGACTTTCAAGTAGTTTTCTAGACTTCTCTGCAATAGAAAAACAATATGCAATAATTATATATTACCTCATTTTTAGTTATTAAAGATGCTATTATAACAAAAAAATCTCACAAAAAAATTATATGTGTTTTCATAAAAAAGTTTCTGAATCATTATTTAATGGAAATATTCTTTTTTTTTTAAGGTATTAAAAGCTAGTTAAGAAACAAAAATCTTATTCTTTGTTCATTGTTATGTAAATCCTTTATACATGTAAAAAGAGTAAGTTGTATTAGCTGTTATTATTTATATATTTTATTTTGTTGAAATAATTTTAATTGATTTTTAAATTATATTTTCAAACAGTGTCAAATTATTTAAAAAAAAATAAATTGTTTCTTCTTTCAAGGATTTTCCTGATTAGTTTTTTTTTTTTTTTTTTTTTGTAATCTATTTCTCTGAGTTTTGGTAAACTAGCATTCTGATTTTTTACCCATGTTTTCATCCTTAGTACAGGATGTTAGTTATACGACAATGACATTGAAATTATTTAGCACATTGTTGGGCACTAGACACAAAAATTGTAAATATATATCTTAAGGTTAGTTGCGCAATGCCTTATAGTTTAATGTTTTATAAAGTAAAGTTTCCCCTTCAGACCTTGCAATCTATGGGGCAGATGAAGTTAAGGGCATATGTTTCTTTGGCCAACGGTTAACGAGCTGGGTGCAATGTGGCCAGCACAACGACCAACCGCCTTTACTTTCCCCAACTAAAGTTACGTACCCATTAGAGTTTGGTGGAATCAGGGGCGCCCTAAAGATCCCAAAATTCAAAATCCCAGTCTTCACCAGGATTTGAACCCACGACCTCAGGTTTAAAAGCCAAACGCTTAACCATTCGTCCACCGCGTCCCCGGTAAGTTTTATTTTAATGAGTTTTATGGAAATCGTAAATAGCCATAATAGTAATAATACATTTTACATTACTATATTACAAATGCGAAAACAAAAGACTTACCCAATTCTTCAGTTAGTTTTTGCATTTCTATTGTAGTAACTAAATGGTCATGAGACCGATCAGCTGTAAGAGAATAAAATGTGTAAATAAAAAAGAAAACTATGCATTCTTACAGTTTTGTAACTTATGGTAGACAACAATATCAAGGAAACACAGTAAAAGACTTAGAAAAAGATATAGTTAGCCTTAAAAAGTAGACTCTTAACATTCCATTAGTAATTTTCTATAATAGTAGAGTTATATTTAAGTATAACATTACCCACCAAGTTTTTCCTCTAAATTCTTTAGTTCTTTCTTCAGACTTTCTATACATTCTTGTTGTTGCACTACAACGATTGAAAGTATATTTACAAATATAATGATAGCATTATTTTTTTTAAATATTTTAAAGTAACTAAAAATCACCATTTCCTAAAAAGCATTTTAATACAGCCATATAAAAAAAATATGGATTTACACTATAACAAAAACTAAATCAATTTTTTAAAAATAAGTTTTATAAATTAACTGAATGTCATATTATTATGTTCTGAAATAAGAACACAAAATCCTTCAACCGTTTTTAAACAGTTTGAAAAGTGTTCCTTTTTGAACACTTCAAAGATGGACATTTAATTTCTATCTAGCATTTAAAATTACCTTTTTTTAATTTGAGACTGCTGATTTTAGATTCACGACTTTCAAGTAGTTTTCTAGACTTCTCTGCAATATAAAATTAATGTGCAATAATTATATATTATCTCATTGTTTAGTTATTAACCCTTAAAACGAGTCTGGTAGTTTAGTCACTAAAGATCAGAATTGTAATTTCATTTTGTATGCAATTATTGTAGAACAGCTCAGCACTTTAAAGGTTAAAGATGCTATTATAAAAAAAAAAAAATCTCCCATAAAATTATAAGTGTTTCTATAAAAATGTTTGTGAATCATTATTTAAGGGAAATATTCTTTATTTTAAGGTATTAAAAGCTAGTTCAGAAAAAAATATATTATTCTTTGTTAATTGTTATCTAAATCCTTTATACACGTAAAAGGAGTAAATTTTATTCGCTATTATTATTTATATATTATTTTGTTGAAAAAATTATAATTGTTTTTTTTTTAAATATTATTTTCAAACAGTGTAAAATTTCTTTAACAAAAATATCTAGTTTCTTCTTCAAATCATATTTCTGCTTAGTTGTTTTTGTAATCTACTTCTAAGTCCTGCTAAACTAGCAGTCTGATTTTTTACCCATGTTTTTACCTTCAGTACAGTGTGTTAGTTATAGGACAATGACATTGAAATTATTTAGCACAATTTGGCAGTATAAACAAAAATTGTAAATATATATCTTAAAGGTAGTAGCGCAATGCTTTATATTTTAATGAGTTTTATGGAAATCGTAAATAGTAATAATAGTTATAATACATTTTACATTATTATATTACAAATGTGAAAACAAAAGACTTACCCAATTCTTCAGTTAGTTTTTGCATTTCTATTGTAACTAAATGGTCATGAGACCGATCAGCTGTAAGAGAATAAAATGTGTAAATAAAAAAGAAAACTATGCATTCTTACAGTTTTGTAACTTATGGTAGACAACAATATCAAGGAAACAGTGTAAAAGACTTAGAAAAAAATATAGTTAGCCTTAAAAAGTAGACTCTTAACATTCAATTGTTACAAAATAAAAATAAAAACAAAAAACAAAATATAACAAATAACAAAAATATAGATGTGTGTAAAGTAAATTATGACTTTGAATACAATTCTAATGAAAAAATAAAGCTACTTATATTATTTTTGATAAGACCAATATTATAGTGCATGAGAATAATAATTACTCACCTAATACATTATTTTTTTCAATACATCCCTGTACTGTATTAGAGAACTCCTCCAACTAGAAGAAGTAATAGACGTTTTTTTAATCGTAGGTGTAATAGTGATATTGTAGAACTAAAGACCCCAAAAAATTTTTTTTTAGTTGAAAGAAAGGAAAAGAAAGAAAGGAATATGTAAGTAAATAAATTATACGAAATAAAAAAAGTATCAATTTTTATTTACAAATCTTTACTTGTAAATGAAGTCAATAAAGTACAAACATATTTATGCAAGTCTGTCATGACATTACACACCGCCTTACTTTTTTATCTTGACTTTGCATTTTATTGTTCAGCATTTCGATTTCAGCTTGTAGTGTGGACATAAATTCACTAGCTCCTTGGAGCTCTTTAGTTATATGGATGCTTGTTTCTTGGCTTTCTTTGGTTAACTTTTTATGGTGTTGATTCAAAGATTTTACTTCTTTTCGCACAATTTTTATTTTCTCTTTCAGATTTTTATAGTTTTCCTCAACTTCAAGAAAAAAAAAGATCAATAAAAAACAATATTTAATTTTGAAATAATTTTAAAAAATATAATTTTCCAGAAGATACATAATCTGAAAATGTTAAAGACGGAAGAATATACAAAGTTATTACTGACAATAGGTAAGGTGCTTACAAACAAAATGGTTTTATTAATAGTTATCTAGTGATTAAGTTTTTAATATTATATAACTAGAAGAGAATGTTTTCAAATGTTTCTTTTTAACAAGTTCAAGAAAAGCTGCCTTCAGATTAAAGTAAAGTTCCCATATCAGATCTTGTGGCCTCTTTCTTTGGCTTGCGGTTAATGAGAGTGTCATATGTCCAGCACAACGACCAACCACCTTTTATTTTCCCTTACTAATGTCAGGTACCCATTGGAGCTGGGTGGACTCAGAGACGCCCGAAGATCCTGAAATTGAAAATCCCAGTCTTCACCAGGATTCGAACGCCGGACCTCGTTTCGGAAGCCAAGACCACCGCACTTCCTTTCAGACAGATTAAGGCATTAATAAGAATCTAAGTTCATTTACCTTTGTGACTTAAAGTGAATGAAGATTGTATTTCAGAATCTGTGTTCATTTGTTCTCTTCTTATCTCAGGCCCAGAATTAACCTCGTTTCTATGAACTAAAAAATATTGTAATTTAAAAAAAAACTAAAGTTAAAACAAATAAGAATTATATGGGCTTTATACAAACGAAAATACATCTTTTACCATTCCCCGCATTTAACTAGTGTTCTCTGACTAGATCCAATTTTTTTTGCATAGGAGAAAGCCTGCCCTCATCAGCACTGGATCTGCAGAAAATTTCAATGCAAATGATATATATCATGGCATAATTATGGGCCTACTCAAGTTGCCTTGACTCTTCATCAGTGCATCTCTAGAATTCATTTATTCATTAAACTCCATTTGAGTGAGGGCTTGAAAGGCTCAAATCCTCTCTTGCAAAAGCCCTGGACGGAATCCCTGCTGTCTTGCGTAGTACATAGGAGTCACCATACAGGTCGATAAGTTTTGGTTTCCCAAACCTGTCGAGGCGGAGATCAGCAAGTCTGGGGCAGTCAAACAGAATATGAGGCACGGTTTCCTCTTCTTCCCCGCAGCGGGGGCACCGTGAATCGAAATGTGGCCATAGCCGTGAAAAGTATGAGCCAACAGGACAGTGGCCTCCACTACGGAGAAGTGTGGTCAGTGCGCCTCATGCGCTCCCAGACTCCACGGACTTTTTGGGACTTGTCCCAGCACTCAAACCACTTTTCCATTTCAGTTTTTTGAATTATAGCCAGGGCATGGTGAAAACTTACAGCCTGTTCAGTTGGTGGAATTTGCCCTCAATGGTGGGCTAAGGTGTCAGCAATAGTGTTCCCAGTCACACCTATGTGACTCTAGAATTCATAGCCTTCTTTATGGTTTTTGAGTCCAGTTAATGTCCAGGTCCTCTCATAGTCTTTTTGCCATGCTTCTTAGCTTTAGTATGAATGAGTAAACAGTTTGCTTGTTTTTTTTTTTATCAACGGAGGAAGATCATGTCTTTCACTCTAATGTTTAATGTAGATATTCTGAAGAACTTTAATTGACTCTTTCAATGTTGTGCATTCATATGTACATTTACACATTAGCGCGCCAGTGCAACACCGGTTGTGTTTACGTAATACGTCGAGTTCATAATATGTCTTCCTTTTTAAACACTAGTTTGTTATTTGTATAAAAAGAAATATTCTATAGACACAATATGCTTAGGTCGAATATTACCCTAAACTAGGCTTATTCAAAGAGTTACCAATGATATTATTAAAATTATTATATGAAAATGTAGATTCAGAATTCGATGAAATAGTCATTATGCATTATCTTAAAAAAACGAAAATCAATGTTTAAAGTTAGAAATATAATATTTCAATATTCAGAAGTTCAGAACTCGTACTTACAGGAATAAGCTTTCAAAATTTGGTATAAAAAAGCTCGAATTTTTTTTGTCAATATTTTGTGTCTTAGTGGTGGTCCTTCTCTTCTTAAAAAATTGTAATATGAATTAATCTAACACTGCATAGAAACATAGAAAGGAAGAAGAGGAAGCTAGAACGATAAATGAAGTGACGGAATATACTTAGATAGCAATGTTCTATTTACTATTGAACCACAAACATCTTTGAATTCCAGATTTGATGTGTACTTACAAGACAATGAAGAGCATTGCTGGTCATAATTAGAAATCTTATCAGTTAACAATTCTCTGAGCTCAAGGTATGTAATATTGTCTGTCTTTTCAATCCATGATGTGCATTTGTTGGAGACCTGAACATTAATAAAATTAATATCAAATTGGTGACCCGTCAAAATAGCGCCGAAAAAATAGCGCAAGACAAAATAGCACAGACTTATATATGATGTGTATAAAATTACCGGATTATTAGTAATTAAATGTCATGGGCAGCATTTTTGTTGATGTCACTATTTTTTATATATTTAAAGACCTGAAATTATGCCATATTGACAGATAACGAGAGTACTTTAAATTTTATATCATTCCCCTTTTCAACTTTTGATTTAAATGCATAACTTGCTAAAAACGCGATTTTGAAATGTGGTGACCCGACAAAATAGGAAAGGAAAATACGAAAGTATGTTATGCTAGAATCTGAAATCTGTGTATTTTATAGAC
>JADKLZ010005465.1:2264796-2287417 GCA_021533235.1 Biomphalaria straminea | reverse complement strand
ATATATATATATATATATATATATATATATATATATATATATATATAGAGAGAGAGAGAGAGAGTGGAAGAGAGACATAGAGACATAGACATAGCGAGAGACAAAGAGAAAAACACAGAGAGAGAGAGAGACAGACTGAGAGAGAAAGACAGAGAGAGAAAGACAGAGATATAGAGGGAGAGTAGTAGTATTAAAAGAAGTAGAAGTAGTAGTATCTAGAAGAAGTAGTAGACTCGTAAAATAAATGCTACTTTTGAGGGTTTCTTCCTCTCTCTCTCTCTCTCTCGCTCTCTCTCTCTCTCTCTATCTTTCTCTCTCTCTCTTTCTCCCTCTCTTTCTCTCTCTCTCTCTTCGTCTCTCTATCTTTCTCTCTCTCTCTTCGCCTCTCTATCTTTCTCTCTCTCTCTCTTTCTCTCTCTCTCTCTCTCTCTTTCTATCTCTCCACAGAGATTGATTATAGGTGTAAATACTTTTTATATTTGACTTATATTCCTTTGTCATTGTTTGTTATGTGTCCTTTTGTTTTGTTTTGTTTTACACGTTTCGGATGTTCCTTCAGAGTTGAAGGTAATTACTTCCTAGTCCAAACCTCCCGCAGGACGACGGGGGATGGGAGCAGGCAGGGTTTGAACCCGGGACCATCGATAAATCGAAGCGACAGCCCAGCGTGCAAACCGCTCGACCAGGCAGCCATCCTTTGTTATGAGCAAACAGTTTTGCGCAAGATGGCTTCGTATGTTGTATGAATTAGACGTGTACGGCCTAACTTCTACATTTGTTGTTTAGATACTCAACTACTAATCAACAAGGGGGCCCTCTTCTCAACAAATTCCCACGGATTGTAAGTCTTCTAAAAAGTGTGGTGCCATGTTATACGTGGGCGCCTATACTTTCGCGTTTTTCTTTCCACGCTTGGCTGACTTTGGTAAACAGGTTTCGACTTGCGTAAAGATATGTCCCGCAAATTTCATAAGTAATCTCATCACTGCGATCATACGAAAAAGGATTTCTAAATTGTTGACACTGTGTGCTATTTCTAGGGGTATTCTCAGATATCGCAGTTGAGGCATGGTTATTCTCTTTTCAAACCTTATGGATGACGAACACGTCTCGCTAGCATAGCTAGTTGTTCTGATGTTGGATCAGGTGAAGGTTCTTGATTATTTATAAATGTAATTAAATGAATTTTGAATAGTATCATCCTACATTGTAAGATAACCTATTCATTGAAGTTAACCCCCTTGTGTTTTGTTTATCATTGAGCTTTATGTACTTTAAGATGTCATGCTGAGTGTCTTAAATGTTTTATTGGGATTGATACCAATGCCTGCATCTGAATGATTGCAAGGCAATCTTATCAATGCGTTTGTCCTAAAAGGTCTTAGTTTTTGGCATTATATTCATCATCACTTGTGAGGAAGCTGGATCAATAGGTGGTGTTTTTTTAAAGACCTAGAAGCCCAATAGTGGACGGGTGTTATTGTTGACTCGAAACCAATGCGCATAACTTTGATTTTATCAAGATAAGTCAGTATACCAGTTTTCAGAAATTCTCTCTCTTATCAACATTTGATTGTATTCCCAAGAAACGCTATATCGTCTGCAAAGTCCTGGTTAGCCAATCAGTTTGATTCATGCCATGGGATAATGAAAGCAATATAACTCGTGTTTTTTTCTTAATGACATAGACAAGCCGATGGCAAGCAGCTGAAGCGGCCTTTAGGGGGTGGCAACTGAGATAAACCGTCACAGTGCCCATGCCGAAAAGGTGAGACCGCTGCCTGTATAGCAATAGAGAAGGTTGGTGCTGCAGACTAAGTTGTAGTAGGATATACCTCTCAGCTGTGACTTCTAGCTTGTAGATTGCCGTGCTAACTCACGCCAGATTTTTATTGTAGCGGAGGTTGCTCTAATCAGTGGGCGGTAGCTATTGTTTGGGCCGGGTACTGAGCAGATGATACTGGGCAGTAAACTCTGTGGACACTGGGCAATATTCTAAGGCCTAGTGTAGTAGGCAATGCCTGTTAGCTGACAGGTAAGTAATGGGGGTGGGGGCTGGTGTATTCGGCTTTTGTTACAGAGTTCTTGAAGGTGTAGGTATCAGCTACTAGTTACAGTTATAGCAATCAGTTGTGGATACAGCAACTAGGCTGAGGATAAGACAGACAATTAGGAACTTCCTAAAGGCATTGAGCGGGGAGTCCCATATGTTTTGCAATCATTCAGATGCAGGCATTGGTATCAATCCCAATAAAGCATTTAAGACACTTAGCATGAGATCTTAAAGTACATAAAGCTCAATGATAAACAAAACACAAGGGAGTTAACTTCAATGAATAGGTTATCTTACAATGTAGGATGATACTATTCAAAATTCATTTAATTACATTTATAAATAATCATTCATAATAAAATGGTGAATGAGCATAGAACACTGACGGATAATTGAAAATAAAATACTAGGGATAGGGCTACAATAATAAATGACTGGTATGATTAATCAAAACCATATTTATCCAAGGAACTAAAAGTCCACAATGGTGTGAGACATAATATGTTGAGGAATACAAGAGAACAGTAACATAAACAATTTCACATGCGCCATGTTTGTTTAGAGCAAGTGATCTAAGCTGTTAGACAATACTTAGAATCATGAAAAGTTAACGTTCACTTGATGTTAGACACTAAGAGCAGTCTTTTATATAGCATTAGTGGGCGTATCGGATCCAGAAGTTAAGATGAGGAATACTTTCAATTAATGTAGTTAAAAGGGCAATAGTACAGTACTCGGTAAGGTACTATGTTTTGTAACAAAAATAAGACTTTCAGCGTTAGAGGCGGACGATCCTGTTAACGTGACGTAGCATGATTTATGTATAGTCTACCCTTGCGGCTCAGGGCCCTGCATGACATTATCCCAGGGCCCCGCGCACTGCTAAGCCCGCCTATGTTAGCAGAAAGAGAAATGGGGATAAGATACACCCTGTCTGACACACAGTCACACAGCTTTTATTATAAATGCAGTGAAATTAACGAACAGAAAATGATGTTATCATTTGTTTTTGTCTGTTTTAAAAAGGAAGAAGTAATTGTAATTGAAAACCAACAACCAGAAACAGAAAAGACACACAAGGTGAGTGGTTTTAGCATTTTGACAGAAAGAGAGAATACAGATTTTTTTTAAAAAAATGTTATTACAAACGATATGTACTAAATCGGTGATTCTATTTTAGTCCTTTTTGTATTAAAGGGTGCTACAATAAACAATTTAATGGAGCCAGGGTCAGAGAGATCTAACAATGTAAGTTCACTTTCATACATGAATTTTTTCTACCATTTGTGTGTGTGTTTGTGAGAGAGAGAGAGAGAGAGAGAGCGAGAGAGAGAATACATGAACCCATGTTCGTAGTTTTCTTGGTCTGTTGTATGTGCCCTTGCCATCTCTTAATTGATTTATAGGGGGAGGCAGGGCCGGTCTTAGGCCTCTGCATCCAATGCGGTCGCAGTGGGCCCCGCGCATTCGTAGGCCCCGCGCAAACTCAGGGTGTAATAATTAAATTGCAAAATATATACGAAAAACTCCTGGAAATCTCCTGAATTTATTAAAATCTCCTGAAAACTCTTACAAATCTTCAGAAAAAAATATACAAATTTTTTCATTTGTGGTTGTCATTCATTGCGGAAAACGCCAATCCTACGCGCGATAAAAGACAAAAGGTATAGTCAGCTTTCATGTAATGAAATGTAATAATCGGGTGAATTTAAACCTTAATAGGAAGTTCCAATAATTATTTTTTTTTTACTTTTATTGTCTTTGGCATATAAATATGCCATTGGTTATAAGGTTTTTAAAATACAGATCTTAACTTTTATCTTATTAAAGTCAATTTTTCTATTATACAAAATCTTAATTTTCACTTATTATCCTTATTACCACAGAGACTAGACCCCGCTCAATCAGTTTCGCATATGACCCCGCAATTGTTAGGACCGGCCCTGATGGGAGGGGTAATTCAAAGCGTTGAAACATGGTGAATTTCACATAATTTGGCAGCATCGTAGCAAACAATTAGAATTCAATCCGAATATATTAGAAAAGCGAAGTAAAAAAAAAAGGGAGGGGGGACAAAGGGGCACAGTGGCGCCTAAAATTACATTATTGTAAATATTTTAGTTAGGTAATACACTGTAAGTTTATTTTTTTTTAAATTACATTACTATTATTACTTTTTACCCATAAGCCATGTTCATGCTAAATTGGGGGGTGTATGCTAATAAAGTATCTAGCACCAGGTGCATGTTTTGCCCACTGTGTCTCTGATTCAGACAAAGGTGAACCGTATACCTTTATAATAAATAGAGCCCGTATGTTACTTGCTAATCACTTATATATAATACATTTAAATTATTACTCTTTTCAGGAACATTTGCAAAGTACAATAGACAAACCGCAACCTGAGATAGAGAAAACTAAAAAGGTAACTTTTGTATTTGTTAAAAAGGAAAAAAAAATCAGTGTGTTTGCGAGAGAGACAGAGAGAAAGATCAAAGAAGAACAATTTGAAATAAAAATATAATAACAGCCTAGTAAAAAAATTGTTTAACGAAAAATTATCATTAACAGGAGGCGCGGTGGCTAAGCGGTAAAGCGATTGGCTTTTGAACGGGGGTCCCAGGTTCCAATCCTGGTGATTTGTATTTCGGGATCCTTGGGCGCCTCTGAGTCCACCCAACTTGATTTGAGATTGGGTGTCGGAGAAATAACGTTTAGAAACCTTTGAACAGACAGACAGACAGAGTGATTTAATGTAAGTGTGTAGTGTGTAGATCCCTTAAAAGGGATGAAGCGTATACAAAGCACTGTATAATGATGTACGATAATACTTTATTTCGGAAAATGTGTTAGATTAGTTGCCCGAATACTCTATACGGTCTGTAAATCAAAACGCTCTGAATGCTCCTTCTAGTCTTAGTGGCACTTCCACTACTCCTACTGTCGCACTGGGCATTTACCCGAATGCCCATATAGCCAGTCCATCCTATGTTACAGATATATGGTCTCAAACAAAAAAAAATCTATCTTAAGCTGAACTGAAACTAGACCACTAAATGGGGTGTTTGATAGAGCGTCACATCGCTTGAGGTTTGCGTGATGTGTCCTCAGACTGAATAAATTACGCATACAAGAGTTGCAGTGTCATTGAGGCCTATATGAGGGAAGTCCTCGTATAACACCAGATGGTAAAAGGCTTCAAGCTATTGCTAGCGACAGATCAATATGGACACAGCTTGCCTCCGAACGGCACATGATGAGATTTGTCTAAGTCATTAATATTTTTAAAAGAATAATTCACCATTCGAACATAACATTTGTTTCCGAAACAAGACTTCTGAGACTCCTACAATTGGAGCAGCCAGTTAACAACCATTTAAAGGTCATGTTAAATCATATTGATCAAGTCAATGAAAGAGAACATGAACATTTTACATTCTGATGTTATTGTATCCACTAAAATGTATTTATTTTCATCTAAACTTATTAAGAAATCTAGATGGCCCAAAGAGCTGAAACAAAAAGTAATCACAGAAAATAAAGACGGCGTGTCTGAGACAAATCTCGCTTCGAAATATAAGCTGCCTAGATCAACCATTAGTACATGGATTAGGAATAAAGAAAAAATAATGTCAACTAAAAGCAAAGAGGTATATATATATATATATATATATATATATATAAAGTACTTGATAGAGTATCATACAGTGAAGTGAATTAGTAGTTATTACTAAACAGGTATGCTTTACACTATTGATTATAGAACTTACAAATGTTTAGATTTATTATTTATTATATATATATATATATATATATATATTTAAATATATATATGTCATTATGCTCAAATACAAATTTTCTCTTCTGTTTGACAAAATTCGTGATTAAATTATTTATTCAGCTTAAATAGGTAGATATTTTCGAAAAAAATCGAATAGTATTATGAAGTAAACTAACAATTTAATACTTGAAATTAATCATCATCGTAAGTACATTGAATACTTCATATCATTTCGTCTTCTAATTAGTTTTTTGTTAAAGATATATAATATATTTTACATTATTACTCTTTTGAGGAACATTTGCAAAGTACAATAGACAAACCGCAACCTGAGATAGAGAAAACTAAAAAGGTAACTTTTGTATTTGTTTAAAAGGAAAAAAAAATCAGTGTGTTTGCGAGAGAGAGAGAAGGGGGGGGGGGAAGAGAGAGAGAAAGAGAGAGAGAGAGAGAGAATAAAGAAGAAATTGTGAAAAAAATAACATCCTAGTTATGATTTTTTTTAACGAAAACTTATCATTAACAGGAGGCATGGTGGCTAAGCGGTAAAGTGCTTGTTTTTTTTAACCGGGGGTCCCGGGTTCGAATCCTGGTGAAGACTGGAATTTTTATTTCGGGATCCTTGGGCGGCTCTAAGTCCACCCAGCTCTGATGGGTACCTGACATTAGTTGGGGGAAAGGGCAGTCGGTCGTTGTGCTAGCCACATGACACTCTCGTTAACCGTAGGCCACAGAATCAGATGACCTATAGACCACAAGGTCTGAAAGGGGAACTTTACTTTTTTTTTTTCTTCTTTTTTATACTACTTATCCGAACTTTTGTAGTCATATTTCTCCATTCTGTAATATTCATTTCCATTTTAGTATGTTGAAAAAAAAATCATTAATAGTAGGGACCCAAAACCGAAGCAAAAATCGCACTTTTCAAAAAATTGCGTAACATTTTTTTAGATTTAGGCGTTTTTCACCCTGCCATATCTTTAAGTAGAAATATCCGATTATAGTTAAAATGGTACCATTAGAAAGGTTATTTTAAGCCCTTTAATAATATGTATAACGTTTTTCGTGTAGGTTAAAAAATAAGGGTGATAATCCTTTACGCGTAACATCACCGTGCCGAATAATCGTGCTAGCGGCTGTGATCGTTTTATACCTTGTTTGTTTTTTCGTAAAATGGGGAGTACGTCAACAAATGAATATTTTTTTTTAACATATGTATTTTATAGAAAAATGAACGAGCTTTACAATGGTACCAATATCTAATTGATTAACATTGTTTTTATATAAAGAAATTTAAAAAATAAAAAACAAAATGGAATTTCTTTACGATAAAGACATGTAATCGTTTAGTTAATGTCACCATTGAAAAGCCCGTCTATTTTTCTTTAAGAGTGTGTACATTTTATTTAAAAAACAAGCGTTGACATGCTCCCCATTTTAAGCCGAACAAGACGCATAAAATAGCGATTTCGCCTGTGTGCGTAGTCTGCTATAATGTGCAAATATGCTCCTTAGCAACACATGAGTCGTTATAGAAAAATTATTTTTATTAAATCTACATCGTATAATTTGTGAGAAAAATGTCTGAGATGGGTCAATAAGATGTTAAACATTAGAGATTTATTGTTTTTTCACCTTCTTTTATTCCGAATTCTAAAAAATAATTTATATTCCAACGTTAATGAAAGGTTAATGTGTAGCAAATCTGTAAGTATTTTGTGTTTCTAAGGGGTCGTGTCTTCGAAAGTAAACCTAATTTTTTTAAAAACGTATTTTGTAAAAGTGATTGATACAAATTAAAGAGGAGGATTTACAGTTC
The DNA here is from genome assembly GCA_021533235.1 of Biomphalaria straminea. NCBI lineage: Eukaryota > Metazoa > Mollusca > Gastropoda > Planorbidae > Biomphalaria > Biomphalaria straminea. The sequence goes on along the minus strand of JADKLZ010005465.1, from coordinate 2,279,764 downwards.
ATAAAAAAGTAATAGTTCAAGATATTTAATAAATAATTATAATTGTAATAAATGTATAGAAACGCATCACATATTGGCCTTATCCGTTGCTAATATCAACAAATTGTGGCATCGAATGAAGCTATTCTAATATAGAGTAGATCTGGTCTTTTAACTAGATCTAGATCTATATTATATATATACAAAATAGATAAAATATAAGACTAAATTAAATCTATTGACATCAGTACACAACAATAAAGTCTTAATCTAGATTTAGACCTATTTCTCGAGTTCTAGACCTAGGGACTACAAATTAGATCTAGACCTAGAGTACGACTACGAGAGTTTTGACATCCATGTATAGATCTAGATATAGATCTAGAGGCTAGTCCTAGATCTAGATCTTGGTCTAGAGTCTAGATCTAATCTTGGTCTAGACATCTGGAACAAGGGTTCTTCACGTTATTCGTTAAAACTTAAAACCAAATAGCTTCTTTAAAAAGAAACCATCTTAGGCATAATAGCTTATATGGCAGGCTATTTAGATCTACATTATAATACATTTGATATATATATCAAGATCTAAGTCTAATTGTCTATATAGATCTAGATGTAATTTTTAGATTTGAAATATCTTTTCGATGATTTTATTAGCTCATCATACGGTACACTACTTCACAGTGAACTATCCCTTAGTCTGACGAACCGTAGGGGCACCGCACAATATCTAGATATATATGACTGTACGTCTTTGTCCACTCCTCTAAGTCCTTTTCCATAGTATCTCTTTTAATGACAGGTCAGAACATTCTTTTATATTGTCTTCCCATTGTTTTCCTAGGTCTAATATAATAGATAAAGACTCTGATTAGTAACTAACTGCATTTAAAAAAATAATAATAATTCCCATTTCAAGAATAAAACCTCTAGGCTATATTAGTATGTTATTTTAATTTGATAGCTCAGACAGGTCCAAGAAAAGAATTTTAAATATCTAGAAAGATATCTATGTGTTTATGTTTTATAGTCTCTAGTTGCAATAAAAGATCTTCTTTTATAACAGTGAAGTAGCTTTAAGTCAATAGGTATTATATTTAGACTACTGATCTCAGTTCAAAATTCCCAATATCACTATAAACCTGTTTTGTAGTCTTCAATTAACTAAATATCCACAAAAAAAAAATAATTCATATTCGCATTAATTCATTTTAATTCTTATTAAATTAAAAATGGATTATAATGCTGTAATGAACTTAAGATCAGTAGATGAGTAGGTTTTATATGAACATATTTTTAAGACATCTAACTATTTATACTAATTATTGATTATTACAAGACAGTATTTTCCAATAAAGCAATGATAAACTTATGACCTAGTTATTATATTATTTTTCAGAAAGCATAGTTATAGCTGCATAAACTATTTTAAAAACTTTAATATTTTTTTAAGAAGAAAAGTTGTGAAACTTTTACATCTAAAAAATATACACTACATAAAAGTCTATAAAGTTGATCATGTTGAAGGAAAAAAGTGACTAAGCTGGATGTGTTGAAAGTTAAAATCATAATGAAATCTTAAATTGAGAAGAACATATGGAAAGTAGCTAACTAAAATGAATCTTTCTATTTTGATCAACATGTCATTGAGATATTGCTCTGATGCAAGTATTATAAATATTAATGTTTCTCTTTTTCTGATAGGCAAACTTCTCACAGCTTGATAGCTGAGATTGTAGGCCTAATAACAGCACATTGGCATTGGGTAGTAATAATATTCTTATATCAAATTTATTTAAATTTAAAATATATTTTGAAGGAGTTAATTTTGGTTAAAAATTTGTGAATTTTAGAAAAAAAAAAGTTCAAGCTTGATACTATATATTTCTAGTTCATGCAACCTAATCAGTGTAAATTTGCTACATTAAGATAATGAAAATAATGACAAATATATGTGTTTCTATGGTAAAATTCATTAGCCTGGGGAATTACAGTTTATATCCTGTATTTTCATGTAGAATTCTTTGTTAAGACAGTGAATATGCCAAAAATTATGTGTTTAGAATAGTTGAGCTTTACTGAAAAGAATTTACTGGTCATTACATTGCAGATATAAAAAAGCCTTGTTTAAAATTATTTCTGCACACAAATTGAGTTTTGATTTTCAGTTTATCAAATCAGCTTATAGAGTTTAAAGATTCAATAAGAAATAATTGAATAGCTTTCAGCTAAATGGCTTTATAGATTATTATGTCAAGAAATCTAAGTAAATGTATGGACTGTATGTCTTTTTTTACCATCATTGGTTGGCAATACACTTACACAGGTCCCTATAAATAAATATATGTGTTTCAATATTATTATGGAAGAGGAGAGAATTATCTAAATTATGATTTGTAACTTGTTCTTATTGCTATACTGGTGTCATATTTTTTACTCATTAAAGTTTAGCTTATTTTAGAGTTTTAGTAAACCATTGCATATAATTGTATAAGTACAGCAAAATATTAAAATAAAAAATTATTTAAAGTAGTTTATTCTTGTAGATCTATAAATTCCCCGCATTTTGAGATATAGTACATTCATGTAGCATTTATAGCTTTTTTGTTATACAATTTTAAAAATGCACATTTTTTGTGTTTTTTACCTCCCTTTTTGAAAAATGCCAAAAATGATAAAATGCAACATTCGGCACAAGTAAATAAACTCAAATAATTTTTTGACAAGCTTGAAAAAACTTGAGCGTGTTCTATGTGTGCACATGAATGTTTTTCCTAAGTTTCATCTCTGAGGGCATTATAGTTTCTATTAAAACGTCCTTCAAAAACACGGGTTTGGAAGGCCAAAAAAATATCCAAAAAAACGCGTTTTTAAAAATTTGTAACTTTCTTAATATTTACGCTATAGACATAAATTTGGCATCCTCGGTCTTAGAATCACGAGTTCTATCAAAATAATTAAAAAAAAAGCTGCGTGACCATTTTAAAAAATCGGTTTTGGGTCCCTATTAATAGACGCAAATAAACTAACTTGGTGGTTAATTTTTTTTTGATTCATGTCTTCGTTGCTTTTTTCAAGAAACCAAACAAAATAATTACCAATAGTTAATAAACTAGTTGGTTGTCTTTTTTTTAAAAAAAAAGGTTTTTGTGTTATCAGGTAAAAGAAATAGTTGTGCAAAATTACAGCTTGATTTGAGATTGGGTGTCGGAGAAATAACTTTTACAAACTTTTAATCAGACAGACAGAGTGATTTCATATAAGCTTTGTAATATCAAGGTAGTTGTAAAATTAATAATGGTAATTAATGGAGTCATTCACAACCAGATATAACTGTGGTCACAATTCCTAATTAACTTAAAAACAAATCAGGAAGTTAATGAATTTGCTTTTGCCGAAGTCAGGCGCAAACTTCTGATAAAATTGAATGTCCTTAAAACATACATGTAATCAGCTATTTAATATAACAATTGCATTTTCTACTCTTTTCTTTTAAAAGATTGAGACATTCGCAAATACACCGAGTAGCCAACCCAAAACAAAGGAGGTTATACCTGTGAGTTTGATAGATAATGCATTCATTTACTTAGTTGTAATTATTGCAACAAATGTTTTTTTTCTTGTTTGTGTCAAAAATATCTATGTCAATCTGTCAATCGTCCTATCTACGTCTACCTATATCTATCTGTCTGTTTGTTTATTTGTCTATCTATCTATCTATCTATCTATCTATCTATCTATCTATCTATCTATTTATCTATCTATTTATTTATTTATCTAATTATCTAATTATCTATCTATCTATCTATCTATCTATCTATCTATCTATCTATCTATCTATCTATCTATCTATCTATTTAGTGCTTTTTTGTGACGCTAAGCTTGATTACTGCCTATAGACACCTTTTTGAATCTGGCGAAAAAAGTATTACTTTTCTTTCTTTAACGTTTAGAATTAATTTAATAGTAGTTAAAAGTTAGACATAGTGACACACACACACACAAACACACACACACACACACACACACATATATATATATATATATGTAATATTCGTAAAGTGACCTTTGACACATTCCTCGTGTCGAGTCCAACGACTACTTCTGAAATCTATCAAAGATATGCTATTACCTTGCTGTAAGACCAATTAGGTAACTTTTCAAAGTTGTAGTTAATAGAGAAGATAATTTCCTTTTTTTTTTAAATTCTTCTTTTTTGAAAGACTGACGTATTTGAAAAAACAACGAGTGGCCAACCAAACACAAGTGTGATTAAACTGGTGAGTTTCATGAATTCATTTCATTAATTTAGTAGTTTGAAAGAATCAATTTCTGTGTCAAAAATATATCAATCTATTTATCTATCAAACCATCTAAGCAGTGTATATATATATACACTCTAAAGTGGCAACATTCGGCATACCGTATTATTCCTGGAGAGAGAGAGAGAGAAAGAAAGGGGGGATAGAGAGTTATGTGCCAAACATCCATATGTCTGCTGCCTACTTGCCTATCTATGTGTTTCCATCTATCTGTTTACCTATCTATCTATCTATCTATCCATACACCATCCATCTATCTAAGTCTAATACATCTTTTTTTTTATCTAACCGTGACGGACAGACCAACCAACAGACAAAACGCACAAAATTATGCTTCTTTCATTCTAATGTGGGCACTAAACAATTTTTTTTTTTAAATCTGATTTTTAAAAAAGTTTAACAAATTAGTTTAAAATCATGTCATGGCCGGGCTTTACGCTAGTACACGAAAGTCGCTGCTAAAAGTTCATTTTAAAAATTGTGAGTGATATCTACATATGGAGACTATTTCTTATTGTAACATTTCCTTCCTTACATTTACGTAATTGTTTTAGAATGGTGTTTTGCTATTAAAAAATCGCTTGCATAATTAATTTTATAAATTAAACGGTTTGCTTTTAGAAAACTAAAAGTAGACGTTGCACCTAAACTTTTCAAGCCGCATTTAATAGTGAAATAATATTTTTAATATCTCTTTCTTGTTTTGGCGCCCTGAGTGTGACAGACGGACAGAATTACAGACGGACATTTTGCATAAACCTAATAGCGGCTTTTCCCCTTACGGGGGCTCGTAAAAAATTGAGAATTTCTTTGCAAATAAGAACTCTAAAGCATGTTGGAAATGACTAAACAAAATAAAAGACTGCGCATGAAAAGGAGAACAAATTTCAGTGAATGATTTTTATTCTCATTTTGACAAAGAAGATTTTGTTGATCTACACAAAGAAACTTTCAACACTCTGTCCAAAGGAAAACAAGAGCCCTACGTCAATTTTGTAACAGAAGATGAGGTGACCTTGCTATTTAAAAGAGTGGACACAACAAAAGCTTGTGGGCCAGATAAATTTAGTGGCAAGCTGATCAAGCTATGTGCGGAGCAAATTTATTTTATCTTTTGCAACATTTTTAACCAATCGTTGCAAACGTGCGTAATTCCAAACACTTGGAAAACTTACCAGTGCCAAAGAAAAAAATAGATTGCTTAAATGATTTCCGCTCTGTAAAACTAACACTTATAGTTTGAAATGTTTTGAAAATTTTATATGCTTAAACAACTAGTATCAAAAGTCAATAACAGCCTAGACCCTCACAAATTTGCATATAAAGCAGCTAGAGGAACTGAGGATGCCATTCTACTGCTTTTGTACCAGCTTTATAAGCATCTCAATACACCCAAATCGTATGCATGAGTCCTCTTCGTATATTTCTCCTCGGCTTTCAATAACATACAGCCACATCTAATGATAAACAAACTGAGTGACTTAAATGTAAGCCCTTACGTACAAGCATGGGTTCTAAACTTTTTAACACAACGCCCCCAGTATGTTAAAGTAAACAACATCAAATCGTCAACTCGAGTACTATCTACGTGTGCTCCATAATGACATAATAAGCATCTATGACTCAGTTAAACTCATTAAATTCGCTGATGATATTGGCATAGTTGGTCTTATTCAAGAGAAGAAACTCAGTATCGAAGTTCGATAGAAGAGTTTACAAACTGGTGCACCGACAACTTTCTAGAAATGAATGTCACAAAACTAAAGAACTTATAATAGATTTCAGAAAGAAAAAACAAACTATACGTGAACTGCTAATAAACACTACATCTATGGAACAAGTAAAGGCATTATCATTAATAACAAACTTTCTTCGGAAGACTACCTTTAAACTCTGACAGAGAAAACAGCCCAGAGACTCTTTTTCTTCTATACAAACTCAACAGCTTTAAACTAAACAAGAAAATCCTAGATACTTTTTACGGCGAGACTAAACAAAATCTGCTAAGATACGGAATAACCTGTTAGAAAGGCAACGCCTTATCTAATCTTTTGCGACGTCTAGAAAACATTATAAAAGGGCATCAAAATTTACACTCACGACATTACCACATTCAAAGGAACTCTTTGAACAAAAGTGCTTTAGAAAAATCGAAAAAGTCTTGGAAGACAACGGCCACCCGCTCCATCAGAAGCTACGTAAGGTCGTCGTGAAGTTGGCGACTGCTGTCTTTTAAAAACAAGAACGGAGCGGTACAAAACCTTGTTCGTACCTCGCTCGGTCAGACTCTATTAGCGCCACTCATTGATCAGGGAACATGAAAAGCACCAAGATGCCTGTGTGTAGTCGCTGAATAAACTTTATTTATTGTATCTGTTGTATTTGTGTGTATGCTTCTGTTTGTGTTTCTTTATATGAGAAAAGAGTCCTTGTAATCACAACAAATTTCCGTAAGGATCAATAAAGAAGTCTTAGTCTTTGTCTTAGTTTTAGTCTTAATTGTAATATTAAGATACAAGATTTCGTCATAGCGAAGCCTAGCATTTCCAAAACTTTCAACATATGCGTTACTTTTCAAATAGCTCTGCCCCCACCCAAACAAAAACAAGGAATTATTATGAAAAATAATAAACAAGAAATAAATTTGTACCTAAACAAGGTTACAAAGACAGTTTGTATGGAAACACAAACTTAAAATAGGCCCCCGAAGTAGTCCATCCAGGCAGGTTTCAATATTTTCAGAAAGAACATCCGAATGAAATTATATCAAAGACAAATGACAGATAAGAATGCAGATAGAATCCTTAGGTATTATGCCTCTTGTTTTTGCCTCTTTTTGGGTTGGTTACTGATAATTTCGAACAAAAAATAAACGTGAAATTAAATGTAAATTACAATATTATTAATTGTCTTAAATTAAGTTTGATTTATAATGTAATTGGGTTTTTCTCTTTTAAAAAATGCTTGCATAAAAGATTTTTAAAAATTAGATTTTGAGCTTTTGGAAAAAAAATGTTCAATCAGATCTTTGAATGACCTAAATTATTGTGATATCCGATTTTCATTTTCTCTTCTACTTTCTGAGATCTAAACGGGACCGGCGGAAGGACAGACAGACAAACGGACAGACAGGCCACACAAAACTAATAGTGTATTTTCCCCTTTCGGGGGCCACTAAAATATAAATAAATTTTACATAATAAACATCAATTTGCATCAATGAAAGGGAAAATCGTAGTTAATAACTTGCAACGCGTATCCTTTTCAAAGTCTTCCTGTATCCCTGGCGGTACGCGTACCCCACTTTGGGAAACACCAGCCCGGTGAATAAATTTCGATTGCTCTTTAAACCACATCATCTTTTTCTTGTTCTTTTAAAAAATACTACTTAGCAATTACTATTTGCGAGAAAACACCTCCAAACTGTTAAACAATACTCCCAAAACTTGTAGAAATTGTAGATATAATTGTAGATCTATATGTCATAGTATTGAATGTATTGTTTTTTTTTTTCAGAATATGACCCGCATGATAGGACCAGAAAAGAAAACTCTCTTTGACCTGATTATACATAGTAATACCTTTCTTTTTTTTTTTCATTATAACTAGTAATTGTGGTTAAAAAACAACAACTTTTTATCATTGTATATATTTAAGTCATTGCTTCAAATTACAAGTTTTATTATTCCTGGACCAAACCACATGAAAAGAAAAGGGGGAAGTTAGCAAATTAAAATTTTCTGAATTTAGTGAACATATACATTTAATATTTTCTTACTGTATACATTCAATACCAACGGAGTCGCGGTGGCTGACTGGTAAAAGGCATGGCTTCTGAAAAGAGGGGACACAGATTAGAATCTTGGGGAAGACGGATTTTTTTTCTGGATATTTAGTGCGCCACTGTGTCCATCCAGCTGTATCGGGTAATTGATTTTAGATTAGGAAAAGTAAATCTGGTAGGTTGTTGTACTGGCTAAATGATGAGGGAAATATTGCACGTGGTTTCGCCAATAGCTGAGAAAGATTTTATGATGGCACCATAACTTTTTCCTAACCAGAGACAGACATTCATTTAGTGGATTGGAGACTATCACATCTTTTTGTTTCACATGTCTTTGAACTTTATCTTATTACTGTATTATCACTTTAATAGAAGAACCAACATATTATTATCCAGGATTAATTAATATCATTTAATTCTCGATTTTGATATTATTACCTTAATTAGTGCAAGATTAAAGTAATTGATGTTTTATGTCAAGTATCGTCGGTTGAAAAAAAAAAATTAATAAGTAGAAATTAGTTGATTTAGTTAAAAAACTGGCTGCCTGTTGGGTGGTATGTGCTTCAGACTGTCATTCTGCCGTTCTGAGTTCGAAACCTGCTTGTCATCGCACGCCCCCTTGTTCCTCTATAAAATATTTTGGCTCTAACGAAGGTTGGAAACATTAAAAAAAAAGTTCCCCTCCTTTAAAAAACAAATAACTTTAACATTAATTAATTACTAAAATGTACCCCAAATGTTATTATCATATATAAAGTCTATTAGATGATCGATGCGATGATCAACTTTCGAAAGATATAGAGCAAATTCGTCTTTTAAATTAATAGCCAAGTCAATTTTTTTCTGTTCTCTCCAGTGGTGAACTGGGAGTCTGCAGTAGAAGAGATGCGCAAAAAGGGATACAACAGAACCAGTACACAGTTGAAAGAGAAAATTAGACGACAGTTGAATAAGAAAAACAAAAAGAAAATCAAGACACGTTTTGTAAACACGAATAAAAGAACAATAGAGTAAAGAATTTTCTGACTTTCATTTTATATATTCATTAAAACTTTTTTGCATGTATAGAGATATTCAATTGCATGACTAATTATAAGTACTTGATACAATTACACATAATAAAAAATTTTTTAATTATTTTTTTTTAATATATATATATATATTTTTTTTACATTTTGACTGCAAAAAATATTTACAATATTAATTTTCATTTATTAAAAGATATGAAAACATATGATGAAAATGTTATATACTTTAAATGGACCAAAAAAAAACGTATTACTTTAATATACAACATAAATCATGATATCATGCTTATTTTTGACATTAATATTTAGGTTTTAATGAAATATTTTCTGCTTTAATAACAGTTGTATATGTTTTGCTTCCAAACACCTACGTGTTCAGAGTCTACAAATAAAACTTTCGTAAATAAAATGTTATAAATATATTTTTTTGATTAGTTTGACTTTTATATTATAATTGTTGTTATGTTTGGTGTAACGAACGAGTATTCATTCTCTGGCGCTGCCAGGGTCGAGTTTCGTCAAAGAGAATTAAGAATCATTTAGTCCCTATGTGGGACACTTGACACTTTTGTTTTTATTTATTAATCAAATTACTCCAAACTTTATATGTATACTCCCTATGAATAACCATTAAAACTGTGGTTAAAAAATGTTTTCTTATAATGGTTGTCATGGCAACATAACAGTTTCCACTGTGAAATGTTCTGGTAATGTGGCAGGTCTGCAGCAATTAGTACACGTTATTTATCCCAGAACCGTTCTTGGATGAGCTTAAGATTTGCACAATTATACATTGACATAGACAAGAAATGAATCAATAAAAAATTAAACCAACACGTCAATTAATTGCTGTAATTATATTGTCAGATACGAACAGAGAAAAATAATTAACAGGGGGAGATTAATCATTTAGTATTCACGTATACGGCTACAAAATGTATGGTTTTTTCCCTTGGATCCTTTTTTTTTTTTTAAAAACTTTTTGGGATTCTGAACAGAGCACTTTGCTTATATTTTAGAGAGATTAATGTCCGTGGAGAATCTATTCTGGACTCCGGACAAACAAGAGTTTAATGGAACACAGTTCAAGTAAACACTGCCTTGGAGAATTAAACACTCAACTCAAAGGGTTTAGGTGGGAAGGGCAGTAGAGGCATTCGCCCCCCCCCTCCCAAAGGCTAATAGGGGAACGTCATAATAAAAAGATCGGTTAAAATATCAATAATAAGTTTTATTCATATAGATATTTAATTGATTCTGTTAGCACGTTTACGACAGGGGGAGGCAGGAATGATGCCATCGCTCCCTCCCGACCCGACCATATCGAGGGGGGGGGCAAAAAAATTATTGGTTGAAATATAAATAATTAGTATATATTATTAACATACGTAATAAATTCGTATACCAATTGTGTGAATTCTATACTAAAATTCGTCCGCCCCCTCCCCTGGATCCGCCAGTGACTTGAAAAGACTATTTTGAGATAAAAGGACGCCTTCAAGGAGGCTCGCTTACTAGAACATGCTTATCAGCACTCAATACAATATGAATCATCACAGCCGGAAACTAATTGTGAGGCAACTACTCTCACCAATTCTTTGGCCAAATCCTAGCTACATGTAACCATTCCTCAGAGTGCAAGCTATTCACACACACATGAAGTAAATGCATTAGCTAACAAGTGTTACTTTTGCGGCAGGATTAGGCATCCCCACTCTTGTTGCCCTGCAAGGGAAGCAACATGCAATCAGTGAGTTATTTTTAAAGGGTATGCAAATCGAAATCTTCAGCAGTTTCGGCTATCGCTACTGTGCAGCCTCTGAGTTTAAACAAATCTACGATACCCATTATCATCAACAACGTACAATTGAAAGCCCTATTAGACACTGGGAGCTGTAAAAGCTATATTTCGACGCACATTGCTAAGATGCACAAATGGCAGACATGTTCCTCGGGTAACATAATTTTTATGGCTTCCACCCATCTATCTCGAATCACTCAAGGGCATATCTACGCCAACATACGATCAAAAATGAAAGATACGAAGGAGTTAAACTCTCTCTACTAGACAATTTGTGCCCGGATGTCATTCTTGGATATATCTTAATTTAAGCAGCATGATAAGTGTTGGCTACTTTTGTCATAGAATGAATCTTATCTTATTTGTTACAGAAGTTACTTCAAAAAAAGAGGATGCTTACGTCCTACGTCATGCAAATAGTTATGCATATTAACCAATGACTCTGCCAAGTCACTGGTTTTCCTGGCTAGCTCAGGTAACCCATTCCATGCTCTAATAGCGCTAGGGAAGAAGGATCTTTTGTACAAATGTGTATAAAAATCGTAAGTTTAGATGCTATTTCTTTAATGGTAGAGAAGGATTTATTTTTTTAATTTTTCATTACTTCTCTTTTAGAAGCTGAGGTCAATACTTTAACTTTGTTTATATTTTATTACGTTGCAATATCTCTCCATATAATGGTTTCAATAGATGTATTGTTAGTAATCAATAACGATGACCACTGCCTTAAGGTCCACATCAGTAGAGATTATCATTGAAACCACGCTAGGGCTAGTTCCGGTCATTTTGGCCAGGAAAACCCAACGCTGTGTTGAAGCTGAGAAAAAAAAAGTAAACGGTTCAGAGTATTAACAAAGAAATGTTAGCCTATTAGTCTTACTTAGTTGACTTTCGCTTCAGTAGCCAGTAATTCTGCCCAATTCAGAGGATTGTTCGAGCAGCAAAATTGCCTTTAGATTGACTTGTACGCTTGGACAATGTATTGTTGACCTTTGTGACCGCAGCATTATTATAGCCTTGAACTCTGTAGTTCATTGTATCTAAGCCATCTAAACGAAGTGAATCTACTCTTCAGCGATTTCTGCAGCATGCTTGTACTAAGTGTCGACGAAGTCAATGAAAGACTCACGTAAGTATTGGCCAGTACTAGGCCTACCCCGTCAGGTGTGCTATCCAAAGTAATCGATATACACTTGGCTTGCTTTACTTGCTGTACGATGTCTTTTATGTTTATCTTAACCCCCCTTCCCAATCTTACAATCAATTCTTTTTTTTATTTATGCCGACATATACACAGTGCTGCCACACAATACGGTATCCCCCACTTAATCCGGCGTATCAACTTTCAATCAAAAATTACTCAGTAAATCTCACTATTATTGATAAGACGATTTTTTTATGAAAGCTTTTGAAAAAGTGAAGGGGCCTCCACAAAATCTCACCCAGGGCCTGCAGATATTTATATCCGGCCGTGGATGTGTAGGCTCAACACTAACAGCATAAAAGGGAGCACACTAAGTCTTGTACCAGTCCACATTCACCTCCTTCCTAATGTCTTTTAAGTCTATAAAATATAAAAAGCTTGGCCCAGAGCACTGGCAATGCATGAGTTAGATGTAAATCTAGGCTAGAGTAGCATGAAAGAAAGACAATACGAAATAATAATAATAGCAAAATAAAAAAGAACGAAGATTTAAAATAACTACTTTTTCTTTAATAATCAAGATCATGCGCTAACCGCGTAGTTGACTGTTATGGTGTTTAAAAAAAAGACACATTTATAAGCGGCCTCCCGAAAGGGGAATATACGCCATTAGCCTTTTTATCGTGTTTCTGCCCATCCGTCCGTTCCGTTTAGATCTCTTAACTAGAAAAGATTTCGAAAACTCGACATCATGATATTTTAGACCTTTTAAAGTTCTGATGCAACGGCTACTTTTCTCTTTTCTAGATTTTTTAAAATCAACTATGTAAGCAGCTTTTTTCATCACAATTCATTTTTATAACGATTCAATATTAAAAATAACAAATACGGGAGGTTATTTAGTAATGAAGATGAAGATTTACCATATTTTTAACACATTTATCCCAACGGTTTCGATTATTAGTTACAAATATATTGCAAAGTTTCATATTATTACGTTTACTGCAAGGCCACTAATAATTCATAGACCACTTTTTTCCTTGAGGCTTTCACATATCCCTTGGTCTTCTGGATCGTTTGGCCACCACGAAAGAACAAACTTCTTTCTCAATTCTTCTCGGTCATTTAACTTTGACATAATTTCACTCCGAAATTCTTTCTGAAATTATTGAAACCTGTCTTTTTACTTGCCTGGGTGGACCACTTTGGGGGACGATTTTGAGTTTGTGTTTTTAACTTTGTATTATGTAAAATTAATGCACATTTTGCTTCCTATTGTAGATCAAATACCAAGGATATATTTTACAATAAATTGAACTATTAGTGTACTGTCATGTATTTATTAAATTCATTTGTTCTTTTTACATGAACAATGAGAAGCACTGAGTCCCAAAAACCCGTGTATATTTTTTTTTTGTTAATGATACAATTTCTGACAAAGTAATTGTGGAGTTTCCCGATGAGATTTTTGACATAAAACTTGAAGATACAAAAAATGTACGTTGATCTTCACTTTTTTTACTAACGGGAAGTTCGACCGTTATTTCGATATGAAAATGTCTCAATTTTATGAATGAAATGGAAAATTTATGAATGAAAGTTTTCCCATGACGTAAACGGGAAAAACGATGCTTACGTCACTAGGCTTACAATGCAAACAAGAACGAGTTTTAAAGTATCAATGGACCTAATTAAACATTTGCGCACCATCTTATTGAAGATTGATTTATTATAGAACTATGGAAGGAAAGTAATGAAATTAAATGTACCGATGTATGATTAGTTATTGCGTTTTAAGTGCTTAATAAATTGTTTACACTTTAATTGCGTAGAGCGGTGTAGATTCCTCATTAATCTTCGGATTTGATGTCAAGCCTTATTATAATTATAATTTTGCTGGTAAAATTATGACCATGTGTTCATGCTTCAGTGTCTAATGTCCCGTACCAAAACAAAGGAAATGGTGATTACACAGCTGCTCTACTGCTCCTTACTTTCTCACACTGAACAAGATATCTAAACTTGGGGTTACCGTTAGGGCGTGGTGACGAAAGGCCCAGGAGATATATGAATGGAGGGATGTGTAAGAGCAGGCCATATCTTTCCATGGGCTGTAGCACCAGTAGCAGTAGTATATTACCTTTCTTAGTTATAAATTATTTAACCGAGCAAGGCTCGGCCACCTGATATTATATCTATATATTTGTAAATTACTATAAAAAGTCGATTCGCTCATAAATATATTAGCCTGGGGAGTTCAATGCTTGCAGAGTTTTTATTTTATTTCATTTAACTTCAAATTAATTTATATCCATTCTTATTAAGTTTAGTTTCAGTTTATTCATTACTACCTAGAAATACGATACTCTTTTTGTTCTAACTCTGTTTTACTCACCATCTTGAAATTAATTTGACAATTCAAAGGTTAGTTTCTTTACACTTCTTTAATATTATTAGTAGACATATCAATGTAGATCTACATATGTTTAAGTAATAAACTTACAACGGAATACAAAAAGACTTTTTAAAAGGCTATGAAATAATTAGAATCTAGATATAGATCTTAGTAGCCATCTGAAATACTGCACTCATTTGACTCATCTTTATTTAGGCCTAGATCTAGACTATATTGATATTCGGAATCATCCGAGAATGTTACTGTAACGTGTAAGATAAGTGCATTATTATTAATTTAAGCTTCTTTTTTCCTAGACTCTCTAGAGATAGATCTAGATCTTTGTAAATCTAGGTACAAATTTTTATTTTATTTTATTTAGCTTCAAATTAATTTATATCCATTCTTATTAAGTATAGTTTCAGTTTCAGTTTATTCATTACTACCTAGAAATACGATACTTGCTTTGTTCTAAGTTTTACTCACCATCTTGAAATTAATTTGACAATTCA
>JADKLZ010005465.1:2246312-2261095 GCA_021533235.1 Biomphalaria straminea | reverse complement strand
TTTATCATATTCAATGAGACCAAAAGATGACATTTTGTTTTCTATTTTAAGGACACATATGAGTCTCTGGACATTTACAGGACCTCCTTCAAAACAAGGAGACCACGGAAAACCTAACATAAGTTATAAAGGTTTAATGTAATAATTTAGACATAGAATTAGCGCGGGGCTAATGAAATTCGGGGCCCACTTCGGCTACATATGTTGCAGAGGCTTAGGGACGGCCCTGATGATATCCAGCTAGCGGTCAACAATATTTCATTACCCTGCCCTTATTTTGGTTTAACTATAGACTTCGGTAAAACGAAAATCTTGTTTCAGAAGTCACCGAATAAAAACTACTCAGCCCAAAGATTACTTGTATAGACATCCCTTAACGCGGTAGATAACTTCACATATCTGGGAAGCAATCAAATGACACATTGCTTTGAAGGTAGGTTTTCCTATGTGACCAGTAATAGTCGTGCTTTTGGACACCTCCAAGCGAGGGTGTTGCGAAATAAAATTTCCGCCTGCCTACAAAAATCAGTGTCTATGAAGCAGTGGTTCTCTTAACCCCCTCTTTGTGGATCTTAGACATGGGTTCTTTATAGAAATCATCTAAAACTTCTTGAACGCCTTCACCAATGATATTTGCACACCAAAAAAAAAAGATTGATCTTTCCATTACGTGGTGTCCAAACTCTTGAGCCAAGAAGAGAATTATATATAGAGAGATTAACAGTTGACAGCTCGGTTGGGTAGAGTAAGTCGCTATCAAGGCGACGTGTGTTGCCTAATCCCCTAGAGGTAGCAAAGCATTTTGACTAGATATTCGCATCTATAGTGGTATACCTGTTGTAAGAACGGATTTAAGTGAGAACAGGTGGGGCAGAGACTCGAGATATCCATAATAAAGGGCCCTCCGCAACAGAGAAAAAGAGAAAAAAAATATCTCCTATAGGCCTATTTGTCAGGTCTGAAACTTAGTTAATTTTCTCTATCAATTCTTTTCTGTTTTTTTTTAGAATAAAAAAGTCGTGATTAAAAAGATTACGCTTGTAGCATTCCCAGAATAAGTAAATACAGCTATGGATTCACTACAGTATGTCTACCAAAGGTCTTACTCTTCATAAACTCAAACAACTGTACACTTTTAAAGCTATAATATGCATTTTAAATATTTTTAAAAGAATCCTATACTCTTAAGCGAGCAATTCTTGTATATATATATATATATTTATTTATTTATTTATAAATTTTATTTCGAAAACGGCTCTAACGATTTTCTTTAAAATTTCAAGGAATGTGCGTATTAGTGAGAAAAAAATTCTGAACTCATTGGCCACATCGGGAAAACTCGAGTTCGACCGTTATTTCGATATGAAAATGTCTCAATTTAATTTTGGTCAGAATACTTTATGAATGAAATGGAAAATTTATGAATGAAAGTTTTCCATGACGAAAACGGGAAAAACGCTGCTTACGTCGCTTACGTCACCAGGCTTACCTTACTACAATGCAAACACGAACGAGTTTTAAGTATCAATGGACCTCATTAAACATTTGCGCACCATCTTATTGAAGATTGATTTATTATAGAACTATGGAAGGAAAGTAATGAAATTAAATGTACCGATGTATGATTAGTTATTGCGTTTTAAGTGCTTAATAAATTGTTTACACTTTAGCCTAATTGCGTAGAGTGGTGTGGATTTCTCATTAATCTTTGGATTTGATGACAAGCCTTATTATAATTATAATAATTTTGCTGGTAAAATTATGACCATGTGTTCATGCTTCAGTGTCTAATGTCCCGTACCAAAACAAAGGAAATGGTGATTACACAGCTGCTCTACTGCTCCTTAATTTCTCACACTGAACAAGATATCTAAACTTGGGGTTACCGTCAGGGCGTGGTGACGAAAGGCCCAGGAGATATATGAATGGAGGGATGTGTAAGAGCAGGCCATATCTTTCCATGGGCTGTAGCACAAGTAGCAGTAGTATATTACCTTTCTTAGTTATTTAACCGAGCAAGACTCGGCCACCTGATATTAATGAAATTAAATGTCCAAGAACTCTATCTCCCTATTCTAAATTATAGCATGCTTTCAGATATAAGTATGTTTACGTATGTATCTTTATTAAAGATTTTTTTTTTCAAAAAATATTAGGGGTCTCCACATATTTTTATTCAGCTCTTGCTATTGTTGGAACTGAGGTAGACAAGAGTTTTGTAGTCAAGCTTTATTTCCTTTGTTGGGACCAATAAATTGATCTTGATATATAATACTAGTCGACCGGCGGCATATCATACGCCGCTATTTTCCAAGGCAGGCCTTAGGCACTGCAACATATGCGTCTACAGTGGGTATCGCACTTTCTTTGGACCCGTGCTAAATTTTAGGTGTATAAATTATTAAATTAAACCATTTTATCACATATAACAGATTTCCCGCGGCCTCTTGATTTACCAGGAGCCCCCTGGAAATCTGAAATGTTATTAAATGCTATGCCGCCGGTCGAAAAAGTCCTGGAAATTTCCGGACATTATTAAAATCTTTTTAAAGTAAAAAAAAAAAGCTATGCTATTTTGTGAATGAAAATAGTGCGGATTTGGATATATTATTTCCCATTCACAACGTGCTGCGCCATGGGATCTTCCCAATTGCTTGATATAAGTAAAGCGAAAGCGTGAATTGATGAATGAAAAATAGTATGATAATGGCTAATTGACCTTAATTTACGCGATTTTAAGAATATAGCTGCACTCATGTAACAATGCTTTAGAAAAACAAATTTGAATGTTAATTTGATTAAATGGACTATAATTAGTATGTTCATGTGCTAAAGCATAAAACTATCTCTGCGAAGAGAAGTTCTATAATTGAGCCATGGGATCTTCCCATTTACTTGTTATAAGTGAATTCATGAATAAAAAAATACAACAACATATGCGACCACAGTGGGTCCCGAACTTTCTTTGGACCCGTGCTAATTTTTAGGTGTATAAATTATTAAATTGAACCATTTTATAACATGATATAACAGATTTCCCTCGCTAAAGTCAAACCTGAGAGTAGTATCTATCTGTGTATTGTCGTTCTAGTTTCAAGAGTCTTACGACACAATATAATCTCTTCCGGCTTCCACTTTTTTAACCTCCCTTCCATTCGCTACACAAATTCATAAGAGAGTTTTATGAAACAAAAATTTGTGCATTACAATTGTGTGTACATTATTTTATGTCTATAAATTGTGTTTAATCTCTAAGACTGAGGATCATGCAATTTTTACTTTTTTCATAATTTAGAAATCATAATTCAATAGTAGATATATATTCATGTTTTCAAGTTACATGAAGTTACTTCCTTTTTCCAGTCTATATTTATTTATGTCTATGCTATTTTGTGAATGAAATAGTGCGGATTGGGTTCATTCACACCGCGTGCGTGCGCCATGGGATCTTTCCAATTACTTGTTGCGTGTTGCTTGTTGCTCGTTTGAACTGTTTCTTTGAGGAATATATATACAGATTTAAAAAGTTGCATTTTTTTATGTTATAATTTGTTTTCATTGCATAATTTATCCTACAGGATATGGATGATTTTGAATTCTTTGAAAATAAGGCTAGAGAGCTAATGGTACCCGAAAACTCAATACATGAATGGATAACCAAACTTATAGAAATGGATACACAAAGAAAAGTGCTGGAAGTAAGGAAAATGGAATTGGGAATGAAGGGACTAAAAATTGAAGACAACAAAGGAGCGAATCACACAACTGAATCACACTCGGAGGTAATGAAATAAATACTGTATTCAAAGTAACATAAAACATTATTTATATAACATTACAATAGGTCAGTGTTTCCCAAACTGTGTTCAGTGGAACATTAATGTTTCTCTAGGCCTGAATGGTGGTTCTGTGAATTGTTGGAGGATTTGCCTAGTAGGCCTACGTACATGCTGAAAAGAAAACAAATGCTTGGTTGTGGAGACAAATCTATAGCAACTTGTAACAATTTGAACAGATGTAGATCTCTATTGTGAGTGTGAGTCTAATTTATAACAAAGATCAAATGATTTCTGCCAGGGCCGGTCTTAGGCCACTGCCACCTATGCGGTCGCAGTAGGCCCCGCGCTTTACATAGGCCCCGCGCTAATTCTAGGTGTAATTATTAAATTGCAAAATATATAGAAAAATTCATGGAAATCTCATGAATTTATTAAAATCAGAAAAATCACAAAAATCTCATGAAAAATAGACAAAACTGTTAATTGTGAGTGTCATTTATTGCGGAAAACGTTAATCCTACGCGCGATATAAGAAAAAAGGCATTGACAGCTTTCATCTAATAAAATGTAATAATCGGGCGAATTTAAGTTCCAATACTTTATTTACTTTTATAGTCACTGTTATATAAATATGCCATACGTTGCAAGGTTCGTAAAGTAAAGTTTATTTGATCCCAATTTTTTACTTAGTAAAGAGGATTTAAATTGGAAGTCGAAATTATTTTCTAATACATTTTAATTTTCACTTAATATCCTTTTCCCCTCCCAGACACCCCACCCCGCGCAGTTAGTTTCGCATAGGGCCCCGCCATTGCTAGGACTGGCCCTGATTTCTGCTAGAGTTTGATTGAAGAGTAAAAAGTGAAGTTTCTAGTTACAAACCTTGTAACTTATGGGGAGACAAAATGTCAAGGCCATCTGTTTCGGCCAAAAGCTACAGGTGGGATCATGTAGTAAACACAACGACCAACCGCCTTTACTTCCTGAACGAATGTGCTTTTACTTGGCGCATTTTCAGGCTTTTAGCTTCCCCAATACGCGATGATCCTCTCACTTGTCTGGACCAGTTGGGAAAGGTGTGAAGAGAAAGAATGGGATAGATCAGGGGTGGGCAAATTACGACCCACGGGCCACATGCAGCCGGATGTGCGGCCCGCGAACACCTACAAAAATCAGGTGATCTCACATATTATAAAATACAGATATATTAGAAATAAACAATTATAAATATCTTTATAAATTATTGAGACGTCTGACTCTTTACACTTATGATGAAGAGGCTAAAGAAACATTTTCTCCACGTATCATTCTAAAAAATTTAAAGTAAACGAAGATTATTCTTATTTCAAAACATTCAGAGGGGATGCCTACATGCCAAAATGGAAATGCGTATTTCCAGTTCTGGAAATGCGTATTTTTGAGGGGCAAATGAGTATTTTCCTAATTATCAAGTAATATACCCAGGAAAGACTAAAATGAAATCATTCAACCACAAAACATACATAAAAGGCAGCTATCCTAAAGTTAACACAGCATAAAGTTATATAACATATTTTGTACATGTGTCAAAATATTTACATTTCTAGTCTTTGTCTTAGACTTTTTTAAAAATATGTTAGAATGATGACGTTCTTGTCACTTTGAAATGATTTTATGATCATAATGCCTCTAGTGTATTCCACATTCCATAATAGCGACAACAAAATTTCCTTAAAACAGTGTTACAAAGACAGTTTGTGTGGAAACACAGAATCAAAATCGGCCCCCGAAGTAGTCCACCCAGGCAGGCTTCAATATATATATATATATATATGCGGCCTCCCATTCCCCACATTTTTTAATGCGGCCCTCGTAGGGTAAAGGTTTCCACTCCCTGGGATAGATGGTTGATCGCAGTTTTAAATACATTAGAACAGGCATGTCAAACTGGGTGTTCGGGGGCCGCATGCGGCCCGCGACCACCTTGCATGCGGCCCCTCTGGCAACCTAAAAAATTTTTAAAAAATAATGTTAAACTATTACGCTGGAAAACAGATGACAAGCTATTTGAATTGAAAAAATAGTATTTGTTAAACTGAACAACGAGGGTGAATCTGCAGTGAAAGCAAGATACATTTAGTCAAACTTCATTGTAAGCCATTGCAAATCATTGAATAAATGTAATTTTATGAAGGAGTGTGTTGTTAAAGCCGAAGTATTTTGTCCTAAAAAGGTGCCCGTGGTTTTAATGCTTGCCAAATTTTAATGTTTCTGGATGACATTAGACATGAATTTGATTGTGTTCCCTACTACACAGAAGTCCGCTGTTTCTCATGACATATAATATTGAAGAGATTATTTGCACTGCGTGAGGAAATCGTATTGTTTCTGAACATGAAAGTTGAACCTGTTGAACATTTCCAAACTGACGAATGTAGTCAGGATTTTGCATTAGCAATTGATCTCACTGGTCACCTGCAAGACTTGAATTTGAAACTTAAAAGTAAAGTAAAAATTGTCACAACTGCGTGTAATCAAGTGTAATGCATTTTTAAACTAAATTAGGATTGTGGATAAACCAAATATGAAGTGAAAATTTTGTTCACTTCTCAACGTGTGAACTAAAAGATTAAATACCGTTGTGACATTTGGTGAATGTCTTACATCTAGAATCGTTAGTAGATGCTTTCAATGACCGTTTTCGTGACTTCGTTTCATACGAGCAAGAATTTTCGTGTTTTGTATCTCCATTCTCATTTGATTCTGAAAATGCTGTTAGAAATTTGCAACTCGAGCTGATAGAATAGCTGTCAGATTCTTAGTTGAGATCGAAGTATATTTAAATGGCTGTGACAAAATTGTAATTATTTACCCTGAACGGTATGCTGAATTGCGGAAATTTGCAGCCAGAATTCTAGCTATGTTTGCATGCACTCTATGAGCAGTTCTTTTGCATAATGAAAGCTACAAAAACATATCACCGTTCGAGATTATCTGATCGAAATTTGCCATCTGTGATGAAAGCGTCAGTGGCAAACAAATTTCAACCTGACATTAATAAAATGGTACCCCAGAAATGATATCAAGCATCATGACAATGAAAATAATGCGTAACCATAGTAGTTTTTAATTACAAAATAGTACTACAAATTTAGCTAAGGGACAGGTATGCCATTAATTATTGTATTCTATTGTATTGTTTCTAATTTACAAAAAAAAACTAGTAGGCTGTTTTGCAACTGATTTTTTGCTGCGGCCCCTCGGGTCATAGTAAGTTGTTTATGCGGCCCATATACCTTAATGAGTTTGACATGCCTGCATTAGAAAATGAAAAAAAAAATCTGAAGTTGAAATCGATGGCTCAATCCCATGTAAGCCTTCACCAAGCAACGTAGTAACCACTGTTCCTGCTGCTTACGAAAATTGAAAGTTTTTTAGTTATGTTTTGTTTATTTCAAACTTTAAAGCGGCCATCTATTTCTTTCTACATTGTTTAAATTTGAGTAATTCAATTTATACAACCACATCAATCAAGTAACATTTGTTTCCCTTGTTCGCAACCTACCGAAATAATTTATTACTATTAGTTAATCATTTAATGGGTTATTGTTTTATTGATTCTTGTGCTATCAGATGAAATGAATAATAGTTTCAAATTTTAGCTTGATCTAAGATTGGCTGAGAAAGAAATAACGTTTACAAACATTTTTACTAGACAGGCACTGTGAGTTTATAAGCCTATAAGCTTTGTAACAAACGAGCTCTCAATAATCGAGCCACATTTTAACATTTTTAACCCGTGTATCTGTTACAATAAAATGAAACGACCTGCTCTTTCCTTTTCTTTCTACCGAGTAATACCAGTTCATTATTTTACCTGCGCGTCGTAATTTCGTTAACAGATTTTTGACAAAACACAGCTTGATAAGGACCTGGTTAATACCGCTTCCACGCTCCGACATACACACATACACTTGCTTTTGGCACATAGGGTCCAATATCATTACTACTTCTCCGCTGACCCCTCCCCTTTTCGACAATACAAAAGTTAGTCCTACGAGCAATGTCTTTGGGCCTACTGTTTTTAGGGTTTTTCAAATCAATATGAAAATATTTAATATATTCCATGGTGCTTTTCAGACCGGAATTATTTCACACTCCCATACCCACTTTGACACTTCTTCGGCTCTTTTTTTTTATTTCAGTAACTACATAACTTTTGTCCCTCAAGACACAAATTTATGCTTTTGAATTCTAGAGATATCCCCTTTGCTTATTTTTTTTATCGTTTTAATCTTAAAGCAAACAATTTACGGCATTAGATATCACAAATATTTCTTTAGAGTACCAGTTTTAGGTGCCAGCTTTAGCAATAGTTGTTAAAACAATTTTAGGACCCGATGCCGCCGAAAAAGTTAAGAAACTGCCTATGTCAAATGATACTATCTCTCGCAGAATTGATGACTTATTGTCAGATTTACATGATCAATTCTGCGAACACTTTGACAAGAATGACCATAAACTGTCTCTGATGTGGTAGATTCATATTAATGAATCCACTGACGTTAGCGGCAAACCCCTGCTGCTAGCTTTTATTCGGTTCAACGAATTCTTAATTTGCAAATATTTACAAAGTACTACCAAAGACGAAGATATTTTCAATGTGGTGAAAGAAAACATTTTGTGTCAGCGTTTGCACCAATGGTTGTCTTTCCATACAGGGAAATAGAAAGGGATTCGTCTCTCTTGTGCGTCAAGAAAATCCAAATGTATCAATTGTTTACTGCATGATCCACAGAGAAGCTCTAGCTTTTAAATCTTTACCGAAAGATTTGATATTTGTCCTGGTGAAGTGATTTAAGTTGTAAACATTATCAAATCTCGACCGCTTGCATCCAGATTTCTCTCTCAGCTGTGTAACGCAAGGGATTCAGACTACAAACGTCTCCCGTCCACACACTATGTTCGTTGACTCTCCAGGGAAAAGTGTTAAAGCGTGTCGTCCAGCTCAAGGCTGATCTAATTTCATTCTTGGTGGCTGAAAAAAAAAGACCTTGGATTTTCTATTCATGAAGAGATCTGGTGAGCAAAGGTAACATTTCACTCTGATTTATTTGAAAAATTAAATTAATTGAAACCAAGTCTTCAAGGACCATCGGAAACCATCATCACTGCATCCTCAAAACTGAAGTTGTCTGGTGAAAAATTATCTTTATGGCAAAGTAAGATCTCGAAAGGTGTCTTCGAAAGCTTTCCTACTTACAATGAATATGCTACAAATAAAGAAATCACCCCTGAAATTCTGGACACTCTGAAACACACTGTCAATTCCAACAGTTGGAAGTAATGAATATGGATGGGTCAACTATCCATTTGTAAACAATGAAGCTACAAAATCTTAGTAAAGAAGTAAAAGAGCAGCTCATTGATAAAAAAATTGATGCAGTTCTTAGGTTTTGCCGTGAAAAGCCTTGATGAGTTTTGGATTTCAATCAACAAATTATTACTGAAATCAGTGTAAAAGCAATCAAAATAATTCTTTTAATTGCATTTTCATGGTTTTGCAAGTTTGGATTTTCAGCACTGATTGAAATCAAGTCTAACAAAAGAGAGAGACTTCTTAGAATATACGATAAAATGCGAGTTTGTCGACTTTGGAGCCTCGATTAAATCGAATTGGCTCTGAAAATCAGACACACCCTTCACATTAAATGTAATACTTAAAACATGGTAAAATATTTTTTTCATTTTATTCTAAAACAACTGTTCTATGCCGGCAGAAAAAAAAAGTTTGAGAAACACTGGGTTAGAGAATAATCTAAAAGTGCGTTCTAATTAAAACTTTTACTTTTTGAGATTTATGCATGACAGACAGACAACAAAAAACTAATAGCCGTCCTAAAACGCTAAAAAGAATCACTGAAGCGTAATTTTTATCAAAAATTGATAAATATCAATCATATTGCAAAATAAATGTATACTTCACTTACTTTATTGCATTTTAATTATTCTGTTATTCAAAAGGACGATGCACCAAGCGATGCAGAGAGCAATATACCACCTAGCGGTGCAGAGGGCAATACACCAACAAATACACCAAGCGGTGCAGAGGGCAATACACCACCAGAGACAAATGAGGAAAATCAGGTAAGTTTGTCATTGCTTGCTGAAAGAGAAGTCTTAAGAAAGAGAAGAGAAAAGAAAAAAAGAAAAAAAAAATTGCTTGGGTTTATGAGTGGTATAACACTAGACAAATGTGAATATTCGTTCGTGAGGAATCTCACTGCCTTATCTTGTGTCTGTTCCAGTTTCTTAATGTTTTCTTGAATTCAGGGGTACCAATCAGAATACACATATTCTAATATTTACAAATTCTGTATTTTTATAAAAAAAAAACAAAAAAACAACTGCAGGTATAGTTACTTTTAAAAATTAAACTCTTTGCTTTCAGAAAAAAAAAATGCCGTTTCATCAGAATTTTAGATCTAAGATATCATGGTGTTGGATTTTCAGTGTTTTTTTTTTTTTTTTTTTTGGGGGGGGAGGGGTTTGATATCTAAACTAAACGGGACTGTCAGACGGACACACTACACATAACTATTAGCCATTTCCCTTTCGAGGCCTCTATTAATCATCGGCTTCAATGATTAACGTTCTGAAATATAAAGTAAGTTCATCATAAACTTTTTTAGCATCTTTCTCAAACTTTCCAAAACTTCTTAGTACAGTAGCAAACACAATTAAAAACAAAGCACAGCCTAAGAGTTCACATTTGTCCGAAATTTCGGAGTCAAATGTGTTTGTAATTGTTGATCTATGTCTTGTATTTTTTTTTTCAGCACAACAGGTACATTAACGTGGCCGAAATGAAAGTTCTCTATCCCTACGTTTTAGCAGGTACTATTTCTGTTCTTTTTTTTTACATAAGTAATTTTAACTTGTAAATTAAATTTTCTTTGTTTTACGTGTTATGATGTTCTTTTAAAATCGAAGTCTACGCCATAGTAACCAATTGCTTAGATTTAAGCGAAGAGTTTGACTGCTTGGTAGAGTGGCTTACAATTCAGACTGTTATTAGGCTGCTATTCTATTGTCTTGAGTTCCAAAATCCGCCTGCTGTAATTCTCCAGTCATCTTTTAAGAGATTTTGGCTACAATAAATCTCAATTTCTGAAAGAACATCTGAAACTTGAAAGAAATAGTTAAAACATTTAATTAGCTAATATTTTAACAGATAGTTAAATTTAATTTCCGAAAATAACTATTACTAATGCATTTGATAAGTCTATAAGCAAATCAATGTTTGATTAAAGTTTTAGGATGGGACATAAAGCAAGTGATCTAACAAAGTAACAGCGCTGACAATATTTTGTTTTCCCCAGGTATTGACTGGAAAGCTGCAGAAGATTACATGAAAAAGAAAGGATTCAATAGAACACGGAAACAATATCATGACCATGTTAAACGACTTCTGGATAAACAGATACAAAATAAAAATAAGAAATAAAAAGTTCTTTAGCTACCAGTAAACAAAGAAATATGCTTCAATTATAGTTAAAGTAGTTATAGCTATACATCCTATCAACTTGAAAATTCGTCATTGGAAGGGAAACTTTTTTTTCTACTTTTAACGGCACATTATTACACCTAGAATACTTATTTGAAGAACAGATGCTATAATGCTATTAAAAACAATCTTAATAATATACATTCAAACTGGGTTTATCTAGACTAACATTTCTCGTTCCATAAGCTAGGACAAATGTCTACAAATGCTCATTCTTCCCTAGTGCTATTAGAATGGGTTGCACAAGCCAGCCAGAAAAACCTGTGACTTGTCAGAATTTAGGTCAATGGTTAACAAGGATGTAATCATCTTCTTTTTTTTTTTTGTAGTAACATCTGTATTTTGTAAGATAACTATAAGCATAAATGTAGCGCTATATAAAAGCTATAATAATAACTAGTCGACCGGCGGCGTAGCATACGCCGTATTTTGCAGAGCCCGCCTTAGGCCACTGCAACCTATGCGACCGCAATGGGCAAAGCACTTTCATAGGACCCGCTCTAATTGAAGATGTATAAATTATTAAATCAAACCATTTTACAACAGATTTCCCGCGCCCGCCTGTCGATTTACCAGAAGCTCCTGGAAATCTCCCGATATCGCAATATATACGAAAAGTCCTTAAAAAATAGTGAAATATATAAACGAAAATTGTCCTTTTGGGGTGTAATTCAAAACGGAAAACTGCAATCTTACGCGCGACATTATGCAGACCTGGAGAAGTCTTTTTTTTTAAAAAGCTTATATTAACTCGCTCTGTCTGTCTGTTCAACACATGAAGTCTCCGAAAACCAATCTGGAATCGAGCAAAAATTTTTGTACAATTATTTTTTATTATTTGTTCATTTTAAAGATTTTCGTCGAAGGCTTCGTAAACACAAAAGTGAAATAGAAACAATAGATAACTCTACAATCTTCCAGGGTAGAGTCGCTCCCTCATTGGCTAGAGAGGCTGAGGAGTCATTAGACCAATACAAGTTTGAAAAAAAAAGGTAAAAGCAAGAAATTGAGCTAAACAAAAATAATTGGTAAAATAATATTTCTAATCACATAGATTTATTATTGTTAATCTAGATCTATTTTACAAATTTAATAGCATGACAGATCCCAACTAATCGATACATTTAATATAAGCTTTGTTTTTAAAAAGTATTTGTTTTCTTTTTTTTTTTTTAAAAGAAGGGGAAGGAGGAGGCACCACCGAGTCTATAGTGTTCCCTGGAAAAGTTGACAGAAAAAAAAATATCACGTCAGATAAATATTATTATTATTATAGCTTTTATATAGCACTACTTTCATACTTATAGCATGCTTCCAGCGCTTTGGTGCAATATCATTTGTTGACCAGCAGGGGGGAGGGGATATCTAGGACTTCGTTTCCCGCGCTGCCTTTGGGCGCTCAGTAAACACAACTCTGCCGAGTCGGGTGTCGAACCTCGAGCCCCCTTCGCCTAGCCAAGCCAGGCTTAGCGCACTTAGCCTCTTAACCACGCTTCCCACTTTTTGATGTTATTTCAAAATGGAAGACTAAGTCATAGAAATTAGTTGCTTAAAGATTTAAGCGAAGAGTGTAACTGTTTGGTTGAGTAACATATAATGTTGTTTCCTTCTTGAATTAAAGCGTTTGCTGTATGTGTAGAGTTACTTTCGACTTTTAATTAAGGACTGAATAACAATAATATTCTTTATTACAGTAACGTTTGTAAGACTCAACGTTTTGATTTATTTCGTTGATGGGCAAACTTCTTTTCAAAATGTAGAATGTAAACCTGTCTAATTCTCTTTAGAATGCATGCAAAATGATTTTTATTACATTTATCAAGATCAGGTCTTCTTTGGAGTTCGAATGACCATTCGCTAGGGGTCGCCTAAGACAGTGGGAAAGTTGTTGTTTTTTAAAACTGCTTTACATTAGTAATCTGTAGGTTTTAAATGTATACTTATATGTTTTTAAGTGTTGTAACAAGCATATAAGTACCATGTGTCGTATGCATTTACATTTCTAGTAGCGGATAAAATGGAAATTACTTACATTTCATTATCAACACACAAATTAAGACAAAAATCGTCAAGCATCAATAAAATAATGAAGTTCTCTCTGGCGTATGTACGAGGCCTTAAAGCTTTGCCGATGAGGACATCCACTATTCTAGTTATAAAGGCTGATAAAGTCAAGATATCCAGACTTGACTCGAGTGGCAAGAACCATAATTAAAACATAACAGCCCTTGAAACTTTTTATTTGGTGGTTCTAGAAACTGTCAGAGCTATGAAACCTCACACCATTACCAAGAGTTAATATTGCCATGGGGCCAAAGACATTGCTCGTGTTATGATTGGAGCTGAATTCTTAACTAAATTGAGTTTAATCTCATTATCTAATGACAGTGTTTACAGGGAAATAAATGATATCCATTCCCTATATTTGGTATTCAGATTGATGGATCCATAGATGTAAATTTTTCACAAATACTAATAGTCTTGAGATTTATACATAAAAGCGGTTATAAATGTAGTGAGAACGATAATTCATTTCTTTTATTTTAGATTTAGTATTTAGACTTCGATGTTGTGTGTACAACTTTGTCTAATCATTTAGATCTGTTATGTTCAGCGTATACTTATATGTAATTTGAGATTTAATTTTAATGTGTGTTATGCATTTGCCATATGCAGTTTCTTAATGTGCAATAAAAGAATCTAAATCAGCCAACGAGTTGCCTTCATCATTTATTTCTTCTTTTCATTGTAACTTACTATATGCTTCATCGCTATATATTACCAACAAAGATACTGCCACAAGAATTACATCAATTGCAAGGCAGCAAAATATGATTTCTCTTCACTGTCAGTTACAGAATTACAGATAAATTGTTTGCATTCATTGTGTCATATTTGACAAACACATTTCTTTGGAAAAGTTTTTTATCGACCTATTTGTAATCAAAACTAAATACACAAAAAAAATATTGAAGCAGAAGATGTGAATTACTAATCTAGTGAAATAAAAAAAACAAGCTCAACTTTCGCACTACCTTTGGTGAGTTGGAAAATATATTATAAAATTGTCATTTATGTATGAAACATGAATATCATAAACACAATACAAATTATAAAATAGTAAATAAATGAAAGTTTTAAAAGATACACTTTTTATGTAATTGAAGCAAACGTTATGTTACACTAAATGAAGCTCTTGTTATGTTCAATCTCTAACAATAGAATCAACATCAGTGATCAAGTTTTTGATAACGTTTTCATAACATTAGCTAAATAAAATTTCCATATGAACGAAAATGTATGGATTGGCGTCGCTGTTTAGTGAAAACATTTATTTGGGAGGTGGCGGAGCTAAAAAATTTGAGAACCGCTGATCTAGATGTATAATTTGTTTGACACAATTTTTCTTTTGATAATAGTACATTGCAGAATAGCGCTATGGTACCATCACAAGATAA
>JADKLZ010005465.1:2225466-2236356 GCA_021533235.1 Biomphalaria straminea | reverse complement strand
TGTATGTATGTATGTATGTATGTATGTATGTCCCCGTATAGAAATCAAAACCATTTCACCGATCTTGACAAAACTTGACAGAAATGTTCCTTGGGTACTAACTTAGACCTGTATGTATGAATTGTAGCCCTAAAACAAACTTAAAACCCTAAAAAAAAATAAAGTTTCCTAAGTCTATTGCAGCTATACTATTTTATGAACTAGGCTTTGTTTACAAATGTTGACATGAGAAAAAGATCGAAAGGATTTAGATCTAGATTATTCTAGATCTAATTTTAAGAAATACACTTTGCACTTATAGATTTTAACTTTGACGCATGAAAATAGAAAATATAGTCTAATGATTTAATTATTTAACAAAATTAACCTTCGAATTTGTGTTTCAAAAGGATTTTTACATAAATTCGTTCTTTGTATCTGCGAATATAAAAATCCTGTTGAACATTGAACATAGTTGCATTAGACATGTCACATTACCGAAAGGTTACAAATCTCTCTATTCCTAGATCTAGATCTAGGTCTAGAACTAAAGATGATAGAATTTCTCTTCGCAAAGATAGTTTAAAGCTTTAACACTTGAACATACTAATTATAGTCCATTCATTTCATATTTTAATCAAATTAACATTGAAATTTGTTTTCTAAAGCATTTTTACATGATTGCAACTATTATCCTATTATCGGGTAAAATAAGGTCAAGTTTCTATTTATAGCTCCATTAATGATTTCTTTTTTAACGTGAATTCGCGCATTCGCTTTACTTTAAACATTATTATTTTCTTTGTTTCTAATGCACAATATCACTGACTACATCAGCATTACGCAAATTAAGACCCGCGGACAGCGGGTAATATCTGTCTAGTGTCACAATAAAGTATCATTAAGAATAAAACATAAAGACACAAAGAGATATAATTCTTATTCCATAAACTGGAACAAATGCGTTCAAGTGCTCTTTTTTTCCTAGTGCAATTAGAGAATGGAATTCGGTGGCCTGAATTAGGAAAACCAATGACTTAGCAGAGTTTATGTCATTGATTAACATGAATTACTTAAAGATAAATATGATGATGAGGTGAAGCCGGAAGTTATTGTTATTTAATTTAAAATTCACTAGCATATACATATAGATCTGTGACGCCCTAGATGAATTAGTTGAATCGGCTAAACCAGGGATGGGCAAATTACAACCCGCGGAGATTTTTATGCGGCCTGCGGACAGCTAAAGAAATCAGTTGCAAATATATTTTAAATAAATAAAATTATAAAATCTATTTAAATTTCGAAACTTCTGATTCTTATCACTTATGATGAGGAGACTAAAGACACATTGTCTCTACATGTCGTTCTAAAATGTTTAAAGTAAAGGCCGATATTAGCATAAGCATTGTTTAGGTTCAGGAGGGTTGCTTTGGTTTCGTATTTACGTAGGAAGGAAACTAATTCATGCTGAAGGCGTGCAGTTTTTTTTCCATATTTTTTAAACTTATATTTTACACAATTGAAGATGTTCTCCGGTGAGGGACTTGGGGTGTCAGCATTGAAATTTGGTTGGTAATTTTTTGGTGAACCTGTCACTGTCATGTATGTCGGTGTGAACCCATTTAGTATTTACTCCCAAAAAAGGAATAATGCGACAGGCTATTTATTGCAGTGAAGAAGTAACTTCTATAAAGTTGAGTATTGATAATTTTATTTACTCATTACTTATATTTGACAAGAAAGTCCTGTTTTAATTTTATATGGGTTATCGTGATAATCTGGTTTATTCCAAGATATTTATAAAGGGAGGCAGAAATCAGTTCTTCGATGCCTTCCAATGTAATGTTACTATTGGCTGCCTTGCCCTTTTTATGCTTATGATATCGTGACTATTTGTGAGAAATAACACATAGGCACAGGTATTGTGACTAAAGAGTTTTAGGTGTGTAACGCTTTGCTCAATCTCTGCCTATAGCTTTAAATCATTCATATATAATAAGTGGAACACAGATTTTTTTATATTTAGTGTCAACCCTAAAACCGTTTGTAGTGCCATGATGTAATTGAAATTGTGGGTTAATAGCTGGGCAGAACAAGAGCGGAGATAGAGAGTCAACCTGGTTATATGCCCCTTCCTATGTACGCACAACCTAGTTAATCATAATTGAGGTGTAGGCTTTTCTTCCATCTATTCATGCATACTTTCAATAGTTGTTTTATTCTGGGATCGATTCTATGAATTTCGATGATTTTCAATTGCCAATCACGCGTAGCTAAAGTCAATGTAACACATCTGTAGTTTCTTTTTCTTCTGTTAGCTTGATACAATATGATACCATCTACAATTAGCTGTAATTTACAGCCCATCGACTCTTCAATGCAACCTTGTTGTTTTTCTCTGCTATTTGATTATTATAAATTTTTATTGCAAAAAAAATATTTTGAAAAATTATCTACTGCCTAGTCCAAACTTCCCGCAGGACGACAAATAAAAAAAACTAATAAAATACTCAGAAAGATACAACGATAAAGACACATTCCTCCTTCCATATGCTAGGACAAATCTGTACAAATGCTCCTTATTCCCTAGTACTATTAGAGCATGGAATGGGTTGCCTGAGCCAGCCAGGAAAACCAGTGACTTGGCAGAATTTAAGTCATTGGTTAACATGCATGACTAAATGCATGACGCGTAGGACGTAATCATTTTCTTTTTTTTTAAAGTAACGTCTGTATTGTATAAGATAAGATAAGACGGGGAACGGCATCGGCAGTATATGAACCTGGGACCTTGGAGACAATCGAACTGCATTCCAGCGGGCACAGTTTACACTGTATGTATTGTATAATTAATAGTAAATATAGATACTTATGCTCTCCAAAATATGTGTGACCATTGAATGTGTAATGTTATTGGCTATTAGCTGTATTTAGAATTTGAATGTCAAACCTTGGTAGTACAAGGACCAGACAATATATCCACAACTAGAATGTGTGTGAGTTACATTGAGCTGTTAGGTTGAGTTGTCGAGTCGGAGGGTCCATGGTTTATGTGCTGGTCAGTGTTTTCCCTTATTTCATTGTATAAAATTCACTATTTTCTCTCATTAAAAAGTTGGTCTTTAGAACTACTTTATTCAAGTAATTTGCAATCACTTTTCCTTAAATTACTTTGTTTATTTTAATGCACTGTTCACTTCGTCAGCATCATCCCTAGCATAGCTTCTCGTAAATCAACTATCGGCAGTGTGGAAGAGTGGCGGACTTGTCAAAACTGGTTCTGGCGTTACTATACAATCCAATCTGTACAATGCATACCTGTCTCATAATATGAATAAAGTTGACTTATGGGCGAAAGCTGAACATAGGCATCCGTGACATTACGTAACTTTAGATATTTGCATTGCATTTGCTTTAGGGTTAGCAGACATCCGACAAAAGTGACTTGTTCTTCTTGTAAGGTTGCGTCGTTTATTTTTTCATTAATTTGTGTGTTATAATTAAAAACGAAAAATAGTGCAAAGTTTCAACTTTATCAGACAATGGGAAGTGGGAGAAATAAGGTGTACAAGGTTCCACCAAGACAGATCGAGTTGGTATCAGTTGTTTGTTTGTTTTTTTTAAATCCCCTTTATGAAAATCAACTTTCACTGCGACTGTATTTCCACTTTAAAACCTGCTTTTAATTTTTTTTATTCGAAATATGTCCTATATATATATACATTTAAAACAAAACATTTTTGGTAAATTTAACCGCCGCGTTTTTTATTATGAAAAATATCTTAGTTTTCCTAGATCTAAGGTGGTGAGCGCACGTTCAATTTTTCGTGTTTAGTAATGCAAGGCAATTGAAAAAATTAGTAATAGGTGAGTGAGTAAAGGTTTTTAAAAAATATATAACATTGTTAATTTATTGTAGATTTACTGACATTTAGTTATTTTATGCTGAACACAATGTGGGTTTTTATGACTATTTTAGTAATTTAACAAAAACGACTCTTTTATGGACTATAAATGGAAACGATCACAAGGTGGACAATGCAAACGCTTCAGCGACACCCCAAGGTTGAACGAAAGCTTCAATATTGAGCCTGCCACCTGGCAGATGGAAGCACATGATAGAGCAAAATTCAACCCGCGGTACAGATCCTGCCCGCCGAAGCGTCGGTAGAAATATAGAATACCCCCCCCCCTAAAAAAAAATAAAAATAAAAATAAATATATATATTATCGAAATGTATCTTTACCTATGTTAGGGTGCTCTTTCTTGTTTCTAATGGATTGCTACCAATGTATTTAACATATGTTTATTCATGATTTAGGACTATAGAATTTACTTGGTAAAGTTGGTAATTTATTTTGTAGAACAAGATATCTTGGCTAGCCAACATGCTTGTTTTTATAAAGAAAGTGTGGTTGCTTTTAATAAAAAAAATAAACAATAGCATATAAACATATTTTACGACATTTTTTGAAGTGTAAAGAGAAAATTCAAACATCCCAATAATTTAATGTAAGTACTAGATCCTCGGTTTTGGAAATAAAATAGTTTCAGGTCAATATCATTAAGTTTGTGTATCTTTCCCATCGTGTGGCCCGGGACATTAGTGTTGAAAATTGAGATGGCCTGAAGATTGAATTAAGTTGGGTATTACTGGTATAGAATAACATCATATGGTCCGCCAGTTACACTGGGCAGGGCACGTAACCTGAATGGTTTCATTATTGGAGAGATGCTAATGTGATTGTGCCAATTATGGCTTTTTTTTTTTTGGTTACTAAGGCCTGAGGATCTCTAAATAAAATTAATACAAATAAAATCGAAATAAGTGCACCGGATACTTTCGCTGTTTTGAAAAAAATATTTTGTAATTTACATCAAATATTCTTTTAAAAGAGATTTAAAAAAAAGACTGCTTTCTTTCGGTCTTTGCTTCCTTACAGTATGTTTCGTGCATTTCGATTTGAAAAATACTGTCATTATTCTGAAAAGTATATACAGCGTCCACTCTTAGGTTTACTAAATATGTAATTTTTATCTGTAAAATTAAGTCAATATTTTTCCCTTCAATATAAATACGACTGAACAAAAGGGGCCGCCAACAAGGTTTTCGTAACAGAAATGCCTTATACCTTCTTGTTATATTATTTTAATTTTACGCTGAAAATAAAAGTAGCTCTCTGAGGACTTTGTGAAAGATGTGGCTCGTCTGCAACAGAACGAGACTTGTAAAACTAACAATGTAATCAGAGACTTTTATTATGATTGCATGTAAATGTGTGTTTAATAGTAACAAAGTAAATTAAAACATGACTATATAAGTTCAAGCTTTTAATAAAATTTTTAACATTTAATTTGGAGAAATACAACTGAAATACTATTGATATCATTTGAAAAAAAGTAAGTTATTTTTCTTAAAAAGTATATGTATAGTCACCTATTTAATATATTCACTTGATTTATTTGATTTAGTCCTTTAAAGTTCAGATGAAGCGTAATATCCCATGCCCATAAGTACTTCGTACTTGGCCAACGTAAACTGTTTACTGGCAATGTCTTCCGATTTTATGACCAGCTTTTTATATTTTATTTTCTTCCTGCTGCTCTCTTCCAGATTCATGAGTCCATTTATTGACACACCCTCATAGTTTGAGGTTACACACAAGAACACTATGATATGAACTTTCTTACCAAGAGGAATAACTCTACATATCAATAGAAAATACAAACACATAAACACAATGTCAACAATTGTTTCCCTGCCTGCTTGAACTATATTGTGAAGAATACTAGTACATTTGAAAATAAAAATGTTTGCGGTAAAAAAAAAAGATTAATTTCTTCAGTCTTATAAAGAACTATATACAATGTTTTTGTTTTTTTAATTCAAAAATTTTAAACATTTTATTATTGTGGTTAAATAGATAAAAATTATACAATTGGTTTGATCAAAGATTGTGTGACGATGACCTTTCGGTAGATTATTTTCATAGTACAATAATATAGAGAACTCAATGCACCTTTTAATAGCAAAATTTGGCTTTTTTTTTTTACCAAAACAATTTTAATTCAAAGTAGAAAAATTATCAAAACATATATAGATGCTATTTATAGATCTTTATTGGAAAAAGATATCTATTTTTTATTTATATGAAAATTGCTAGTTTTTCAAATTTAAATGTCATCTGCATAAAACTTTAACTTTTCTTTTATTAACTGTTTTAATGAAATCTAACGTTTTGATTTTTATACATTTCAGCATTTTAAAGAACCATTAAAGTAATCTTTTTTTTTTTTCATAGTATAGAGAAATGTGTATCTTTAAATACAGTAAATGAAAAGTATGTTTATAAAATCTCGAGTTGTAATATTTACATCTTTCCCGTGGCATATTCGTTGAATGTTGGCATTTTAAGTCAAAGGTACTTGGCCAAAAAACTCATGGCGCATTTTTATAAATAAATATTTTTTTTTCTTTTTTATTTGTTGTGTATGTTAAAAAGGAAAATCTGTACTACAATTACCTAAAATATAATAATTTTGTTTAAGCAATATACATCATTGGGTTAAAATGAAGAGAAAGGCAGATTTCTATTTCCTTTCGTTTCTGAAACTTTTCTTTCATGAGGCCCGAGACACGAGTGTCAAAAATTAAAATGGCGCGCAGGTCGAATTAGGTCGGGCATCACAATGATAGAGCATCACAGCCTCGTTCTCTGAAAACAAGGGCGCTCAAATTGCAGAGGACAAGAGAACAGAGCTGGCACAACAAAGGCGTTAAAGAAAAAAAGCAAGGTTGATACCACTAGTTCCAACTTTAAGTGTACAAGACAGAATGACTATCGAAAAGTAATAACAACAAAAGAACTGAAAGAACCAAAGAAAGGATTTTTTTCTACTTGCATTCTTCTTACCTCTCTCTCTCTCTCTCTCTCTCTCTCTCTCTCTCTCTTTCTCTTACTCGCATTCTCTCTCTCTCTCTAACAAACATTCTATCTCTCTTTCTCATACTCTCTCTCACACACTCTGTCTTTGCTCCTCAGAAATACAAATTCACATTACTGCTTCTGTTTGATCTGGTCTAAACTAAACTACGCAATTCTGATTTGATCCTTAGATTTGTAGTCTTCATAAGTTGAAACTAATTTTCATGAAGAATAATTACAATTGCGTACATATTATACCCTTTTCTGTTTTGACAAGATCTAAGGAGTCAGAATTTTTTGTACAATATGAAATGCAAATAGAACATTGTCTTTTCTTTATCTCATCATAGCAACCCTCTGAAGTCTCTAGTGAAGACTTTTTCTCTGGAGTTGTAGATGTCTTAGTTGTGTTATCATAGCAACACTCTGACTTCTCTTTTCCCACTGGAGTTGTAGATGCATTAGCTGGATTATCATTAATGCTTTGATTATTTTTAGATTCATTTAAATTTTCCAATAATTTTTCTGACTCTACAAGTTTTAATTTGGTCCGAATATTTTGTTTAAGCAAGTTGATTGAGTCAAAGGGATTTAAATATTTTCCAGGTTTAAAGTTTTCGCTTGAAAAGCTGTTCTCAAAAGTCTGAAGCTCCTCTTGATATTTAGATAGTATGTCCAGTTTATCTTTATTACTTCCAGTCCATCCGTCTTCAAGAGATTTTAGTTTTGTTTGCATGTCGCTTACAAACATTGAAGCTTCTTGCGCTAGAAACGTTGATGATATTTCACTCTCAAGTGATTTTCTTTCTTTTTCTGCCGACAAAAATTGATTGAATGAATATCGATCAATTTTAGTGGCATGTTTCAAGAGTTCTTTAAGCTGATTTTCTTGATCTATCACACCCTCAGTTTTGTTATTAAACAGAACACATCTATAGTTACATTCAACCAAGAAGTTTTGAATGTTTCCTTTCTGACTCCGACACCATGTTTCAAAACTTTCACTTTCATTTTTGTACAAGTCTCCGTGAGTAAAAACACAAATAGTACTTTTAGTTATGATGTCTTCGCCTAATGTTGCCTTAATCAGTTTAAGAGTCTCTTGTTCTTGTCGTGTATATCTACTACAGAATTGCAGTACAAAGACGATGGCAGCGAAACCATCTTCACAAAGTCTAAATGCTTCTTGGATCAATGCTTTGAGACTTTTAAGAGTATCTACGTTTTTATTGTCTGTATCGATGCCTGGTATATCAACCACTGTGATGAGACACTCCTCCCGGTGGGAGACTCCTTTGACAGCAATTTTGTCAGAAGACTGCAAATTATTTGAAGTCTTGAAATATTTCTGGCCTAGTAGTGTGTTCCCCAGTGAGCTAATCCCGTTTCCACTGGTGCCAATCAAAAGAAAATTGAATTGATTCATTGTAATTGATTCATTGTGATTAACTCATTGTGATTGATTCATTGTGATTGATTCATTGTGATTGATTCATTGTGATTGATTCATTGTGATTGATTCATTGTGATTGATTTATTCTGATTGATTTATTCTGATTGTCTGAAGAAAATGAATAGAAAAAAGAATTTATGATAAAAAGCAACATTTGACATTATCTAATATGACTTATGCAGATAAGTCTCAAACGGAGGTAACTCTAAAAAATCCGATCGTTTGTTTTGTACTAGTCACGGCATTGTCTGTAACTCAAAACTTCCCATATTTAATTAAGGAACAAATAACTAATTCCTTAGCGTGCCATAACATTATATATAGTGGTTTTTTTTGTGACGATTCGCACCGGTACGGCGTACCAGGACCTTTTTTAATGTGAGTATAAAATTATTATTTTTCTTAAATTTTATCGTTTATTATAAATTCATTAATAATTTAAGTTAGGCGATTTATCACTGAGTACCTATTATTTACACAAAAAGCGCTGCATATCAAATTATATATGTCGTGCACAATATCTCTACAGGATATATGGATTTTCTTTACACACTTATTGTCTCTTTGTCAGGGTCAGTCTTAGGCAACTGCAACTTATGCGGTCGCAGTGTGTCCTTCGCGTTCATAGGCCACGCGCTATTATCAAATTGCAAAATATATACAAAAGTTCATAGAAATGTCATGCATTTATTAAAATCTCCTAAAAACTCATAAACATCTCCTTAAAAAATTGACAAAATTGTCTTTTGTGAGTGTCATTTATTACTGAAAAGCCAACCTACTTGCGATAAAAAAAATGACATTGTCAGCTTTCATGTAATAAATTGTTACAATCGGACCAATTTTCATATAATCCGAAAGTTCCAATACCTTATCTACCATGGTGGTCCTGGTAATACAGATATGCCATAGGCATAAAGAAAAAAAAATAATTTAATCTCTATTTTGTACTCAGTAAAAATGAATAAAATGGAAAGTCGATTTTTTTTTTCCAATACAAAATCTTAATTTTCACGTATTATTCTTATTCCCACTCAAACTAGGCTCCGCGCAATCAGTTTCGCATAGGACCCCGCAATTGTTAGGACCGGCCCTTCTCTTTGTGTAAGGAAGTGTTGGCTGCCAGAAAACTTTCTGAGTATGTCACCCTTCCCTGGGCCTTTGCTTACATTTTGATGTTTTGATTCTCTCCCTTTGTTTTATTCACGTTGACTTAATTTTATTATATTTGAATAGCTTCTATTTATAGTAATTACTCCATCTCATTGATATAGTCTCTGTGGATTGGTGATTAGTGGGAATTTGAGGGAGTTCTTACACAATGTGGGTGATAGAAAAGGGACGGCCTAAGATAACTGGAGGCCTGAGGCGAAGTGATTTTGGTGGCCCCAGAGGAATTAGACAAAAAAAAATAAACAGCGAAGAAAAACGTAATTGATATAAAACCTAGAGTACTTCGACAATAACATTGGGAACAAGTCTCAATCTTAAAAAAAAATTTATCAGGAGTCCTACGTGAAGCCCCCTTTAATCGGAGGTCCTAAGCCTTGTTTGTCTATGCCTAAGAGCGGCCTTAGAAAGAAGTAACACAATACTGTTTGATACAACACAGGTATTTCTAGCTGTACCCCTTGTGTAGAGAGTGTGACTATTGAAGTGATTTTACTTTATACGTAAAGGAATATTCCATAAATTCTAGTATTACTATTCCTTACATTTTTATGATAGTTGGAAATAACAAATATTATTATTGTATCATATGATATTTCATAGATAAAGATTTACAGCTGGAGAGTAATATATTTTATCATTTAAAAAAAACAACAACTAAGTAATAACTACATTTTTTGCTTACTTTGAGTTACAAAATACTTACCAGCTAATATATGTGCATCATGGCCTCGTGGGGGTATAAGTGACTAACTATGATTGATTATTAATGAAAAATCCTTGTTTTCATACGAAGTCTAAGTATATAACTTCAAGCTGTCGGTAGTGAAGAAAAATATTTCACAAGAGATGAACACAATAGGCCACAATAAATAAGTGCTGTGAATACCTTCCGTGTGTATGGGTGTTAGTTGACTTAGGGCTACGTTCTTGTCCTTAGATTCAGATACAGCAGTAGTCAAATTCTTAATGTCAGTATAGTTTATAGGCCAATGTATAGATATATATGAGCCTTACCAAACAAAGAGAGGTTAGGAATGGTAGTTTAAAATAAATTACATGTTACATGTTAACATTCTATATAGAGAGCGATATTCAGTTTAGAGTTATAAATAGGTTTAAACTGAATTATGCATTCATACACTTATGTTGCGACATTTATTTTTATGTTATTGTTATGAATTATGGATGGATACACTGGTGTTATAACAGTTATTGTTTATGTTCATTCTCTATCACTGTAGAATATTCGTGTTACATAAATAACATACTAGTGTTTAAGCGCTAGTGTGCAAATGTACATATAATACTATTATATTACATCTCTCTTCTTTAATTTAGAAAATCTATTTATCAGA
>JADKLZ010005465.1:2152587-2164566 GCA_021533235.1 Biomphalaria straminea | reverse complement strand
TAAGAGAGTAAAATATTGAACTCTCAATGAGTTAAATCCAAAAATAACGCATTTATTAGTCAAAAGCCAACAATGTTTTTATTTTATTTAGAGGCGAAAGGTCGTGACCTCAATACGCGTTGCTTGGTGAATACTGTGGGCGTGTTAGCCGTGTAGGCGACAAAAAAACAATACAATAGATCTATATTTTAAAAGCAAATCCAACGCGTGAATGTAATTGTTTATGTAACATTGTTAGTTTAATTTGGTATAGCTCTAGAATCTAAACAATTTGAATGCCACATCAATCTAGTCAATAAATTAAAACTTTGAGCCTATTATAATAAAAGACTATTAACACT
Organism: Biomphalaria straminea; assembly: GCA_021533235.1. NCBI lineage: Eukaryota > Metazoa > Mollusca > Gastropoda > Planorbidae > Biomphalaria > Biomphalaria straminea. Next base: position 2,164,225 of record JADKLZ010005465.1, on the reverse strand, counting down.
GTGAACTCGACCTAGATAAATAAGCATCATTTGATGTAGACACATTAGCCGTATTTCATACGTTATCAAGTCTAAATGAGCATAAGTAAATCTGAAAATAAAAAAGTAAATTGAAAATAAAGACTTAAAAGTAAACCGAATCAGTAGTTGTAGGCTTAAATGCTTTGAAAAATACAATGAAAAGTAAATTGTATTATGTAAGTAGTTTATTACTTTAATAATATGCTTTTATAATGCGCGATATTATAATTATGACCTTTGACGTTCATTTCATTTGTACCACTGCGCGCCACACATGTAGGCCTAATAGTGCCGCAGTTACGGAAAAGTATGTCAAGGCGCTCAAAGCCATTTAGATCTACATTTAGAGCGAACGATTTTACATACAAAAAGTTTTGTAAACTTAAATTTGAAGGTTAATTTTTATTAACTAATGAAATGAATAGACACTAATATGTATGTTCATATGTGAAAGTAAAAAAAAAATTGTTTTAGACCTAGGGACGTGACCTCATTTCACGATGTGTTCATTGCGTGACCTTTTTAATTAGATGTACGCTATGAATGAAACTATTAGAATATATCTAAACACGGCTTCGCGAACGAACGCATGAAAAATGCTTTCGAAAAACAAATTTCAATGTTAATTTGATTAAAATATGAAATGAATGGACTATAATAAGTGTGTTCATGTGCTAAAGTATAAAACTATCGTTGCGAAGAGAAGTTCTATCATCTTACAATTTTAGACCTAGGGACGTGACCTCATTTCACGTTCGCTGTTCGCTGAATAGAGCGATGTGTAACATTTCGTGAATGTCTAATGAACGAATGTGCGTAAGGATATCTACGCTTGCTGATATAAAGAACGAACTTATGTAAAAAGCCTTTTGAAACACAAATTTGAAGCTTAATTTTGTTAAATAATAAAATCATTAGACTATATTTTGTATTTTCATGCGTCAAAGTAAAAACCTATAAGTGCAAAGTGTATTTCTTAAAATTAGATCTAGATCTAAATCCTTTCGATCTTTTTCTCATGTCAACATTTTAAACAAAGCCTAGATCCATAAAATAGTATAGTTGTAACAGACTTGGTCAACTTTATTTTTTTTAAGGGTCTTACGTTTGTTTTAGGGCTACAATACATACACTATGGCCTACGTTAGTACCCAAGGAACATTTCTGCCAAGTTTTATCAACATTGGTCAAGCGATTTTGATTTCCATTCGGCTCATACATACATACATACATACATACATACATACATACATACATACGCCTTACTTTTCCTTTTATATATAAGATACTAAGAGAGGATGTGGAACACTATTAACACTATAATAACATGCCAAAAATATCAAAAAATATTCTAAATAAACATATTTATATATTAGATGAAATAACAAAATGATTGTGGATGAAATGACCGCGGATAAAATGACCAAAAGATGAAATGAGCAGGGATGCAATGGCCGACGTTGATGTGACCAGGGATGAAATGACCGGTCACCAGTGAGTTACCCAGTTACCTGATACCTATCCCTTAGTCTGGTTTACCGTTGGGGCACCAAGCAAGACTTGTAGACCGTCTTTCTCCATTTCTCTCTATCCTTTGCCCTGTTTAAAACATCTTTCAATGCTAGGCCCTAGGCCCGTCCATTCTTTTATGTTTTCTTCCCACCGCTTTCTCTGTCTGCCTCTTTTTTTTTCCTGGTACTGTTCCTGTGAGTTAAGTTTTGTTTAAAGTTAACTACATTTATTTCATTTATCACAAGTTGGTTTTGCCTATATGATATATAAAAATTTATTTAGGTTTGTCCACAAAAGGAAGTTATTCAATTTATTTCAAAATTGATTACTTTATTAAGATATATTAGGCCATCAAGACAACGATCATGTCTTCACAGAATTCCAGAAGTTTTTCATAGTTGGCTGAGCGGCTAAGGGCTTGACTTCAAAACCCGTGTCCCATTTCGAATTTTAATTTTGAAATCTTACTCTGAGTCCACTCAGCTTTATTGGGTACCTGAGATTAGATGGAGAAAGTAAAGGCGGTTAGTGGTTGACACCCTCGTTAACCGTGGGTCACACAAGCAGATAAACCTTACATCATGTGCTCTATAGATCGCAAGGTCTGAAAGTGGAACTTTACTTTACTTTTATAGGTTCTTTTGATACATGTCAAAAACTTTGACGAAAAAAACAAACAAACAAGTAAACATACAAATGTTAAAAACAACAACATTACAAACACAGTTCATGTGGAAACACAAACTCAAAATCGGCCCCCGAAGTGGTTTACCCAAGCAGGTAATAAAGTAAGAATCAATATTTTCAGAATATCAGCCTGAAATTTTATCAAAGACAAATGGGAGAGAAGAATGGAGAAAGAAGGTTGACAGATCTTGTGTGGTGCACCTGCAGACCAGCAGACCAATGGATAGGATAAATCCGTTAGCTGAACAGTTACCATATTAGTATTTATTTACATATCAGCTTGATCTTTTCTTAATTATTTTTCTGGGTTTAGCGATTCACTTGGGGTCTCGGTGGTCGAAGTGTTAAGCGCTTGACTTCCAAACCTGAGGTCCTGGGTACAAATCCCAGTGAAGACTAGGATTTTAAATTTCGGGATTTTTAAGGCGCCCCTGAGTCCACCCAACTCTAATGGGTACCTGACATTAGTTGGGGAAAGTAAAGGCGATTGGTCGTTGTGCTGGCCACATAACACCCTGCTCGTTAAACGTTGGCCAAAAAAATAGATGACCTTTAAAGCGATTCACTAACATTCTGGGTTTGATTATACCAAAGATCACATACATATAATTACCGAAATAAAACCCCCTGTTTTTTTATAAAAACAAAAGGCTTATGTAGGAGTTAGAGCTCCGCAGTTGTTTATTTTTCCTTGATTTAGTTTGAAACGAAATAATTATTAAAAAGAAAAAAAAAACTAATTGATTGATTAATTAGTATTCAATTGATTCCTATGCTGTTATGTACAATAGATGATTGTCTAAAATTTCAATGTGATATAGTAATGAGTGTATCAGAAAAAACGAGTACTGTTATTTAAGGGAAACCGAACCCTATTTTTGTGACTAGCGAAAGAATTATTTCCCTTGTTGGCATCACTAATTAATTGACTAATTGTTAATTTTTGTCTTAATTCGTGTTTTGTCTATTACAATTAAGAATTATACACATTTTCAACTTGATCCGAGAAATGGATGTTGGAAAAATAACGTCTACAAACCGAATGAGTGAGCTGATAAAAGCTTTGTGAGAAATATATGAATGCTGTTTTAAACTTGATCTAGATCAGTGGTCTCAAACTCATATAAGCATGTGGGCCGCACTGGAAAGTAACAACCAGTCAGCAGGCCGCACCACAATAAGAGAATGTTTTTTCATTAAATTTTACGAACACTACTGTCAATGCTAAAATATTACTTACATTTAGTGTAGTTTATTACATGCACAGGCAGTTTGGTTTACTAAAATAAGTTAACATTGTCTCTGACACTAATAAAAAAGCAGAAACTGTAGTTTCAAAAAAAAATATTAAAAAAAATAAATTACTAGGCCTACTGCAGATGTCTCGTCATTCATGTTTCTGTCCACTCAGCTGAGAGAGTTAGGCAGAGACCAGACCATCGACGTTAGGCCTGAAGTTGCGTCTAGTGGCAAGCCGCAAGGTTGAGTTAGATGCTCAACAGTCAGTCGTTAATCTTCATTCTGGAAAAAAAACTATTCGCAAACGTACGTACTCCCAAACATCGCTAGAATTCTAGCAGCTACACAGAAAAAGTTTGTAAAATTCTCTCTGGGAAGAAACTGTTAGAAATGTGGAATGCCAACATTAGCGTATTTTTGCTTCAGAATAGTCTCACACTGCTGGTCCAGTAGTTCCATCTGGACTTCCTCTGGAATGTTTTTCACGTCAACAAGGAAAAACTGTGGTTCGAGAACAGTGAATTGCTGAAAGCAGTGTTCAAAATCCTTCACTATTCTGGAGAAGATGTCTACGTAATCTTTTTGGCGCTGTGGTTCAACCGTTATGCTCTGTAGAAAAATGAGCCACTTTCCATCTGCCAGATGAGTGGCCCACAAAGTCAGCTTGCATCTGAATGATTTGATGCGGCCAAACATCACGGTAATCAGCTGCTTTGTGCCCTGTAGTTGTGAATTGAGTGCATTGAGATGTTGCGTGATGTCAGTAAAAGAGCAAGATCCGACAAAAACATTGGCTCACTGAGCTGAAGTATGTCTCTGTCTTTCATTGCCGTTCCCGTCTCAGCTCATAAAATCTCTGCAGCACTTTTCCACGACTCAACCATCTGACTCTCCGTATGATACAGCGACTCTCCGTATTCCGTTTCTAAGTCAGCTAGAAATGACACAAACTGTCTGTGGTTGAGACCCCGTGCACGTACGAAGTTCACCGTCTTTACGACAACACCCATCACTTTCTTTATTTGTAGACTTAAGCCACAGAGTTCTTCTTGGTGCAGAATGCAGTGTATGTCTGCATAAGGTCCAGCGGTTAGAATCAGGCTACCGTTCACCCAGCATCTGCTGAAAGCCTTAGCCCTAAGCGGTCGGTGGGTGACGGTGACACCTCATTTACTGATTTGTGCAGTTGTAAATCATTTTCACGGATTATATGTGGTTATTGTAAATTTTATCTATTTTTTTTTCAATTCGCGGACGTGGTCGCGGGCCGCACAAAATAGTTTCGCGGGTCGCATGTGGCCTGCGTGCCGCGTGTTTGAGACCCCTGATCTAGATCTAGAAACAAATGTTTAAATTTTAAAGAATCGAAATGCGCTCTGTTGATATAATGCCTATAATATATTACTATTGATACAATACATTTGAAAAGTGGGATACATCCTAAAACGTTCTTTGTAACTTTGCTTTAATTATTATAAAATGAAACAAGCGTGATAATTTATCAGATGATCTCAAAATCTCAGGCAATATAGAAAACAAATTAAAAGGTCGACAAATTGTCAAAGATGAGATCATCTTTGTAACAATCAGATAGACCAGTTTACTACACTAGAAACACACAGTCAGAGCTATGTACAAAGAAATGACCATGTTAAACAAACTGGACAGTATTAACTCCCACGCAAAGAGCAGTTGACAATCTTTTAACTAATAACAGAACACATACTTCTGTTAACTTACATCTTAACAAAATAAATCCTGCACGACTACCACTTTGTAGACTCTGTAGAAAAGAGAGGGAAAAAAGAAAGAGAAGAAAAAAAGAAAGAAAAAAAGAAAGAAAAAGACATTTCAAGGAAAAAAAGAGAAAGAATGAAATAAAGAGAAAAAATGAAGAAAAAAAAAAACAGGGAAATGAAGATTGAGAAAAACCATAGAAAGTAAGAAAATGAAAAGAAATACAAAGAGAAAAAAAATTAAATGCGAGAGATAAAGAAAGAGAGAAGAATAGAAAGAATTTATGTACAACAATCCATGTATTCTGTTTATTAGTACTGTCCAATAAAGACAATCAATATTTATTATTAAAAGTTACATCAATTAATGTGCTTCATTAAATTATAAGGAGGCGCGGTGGCTGAGCGGTAAATCGCTTGGCTTCTGAGTCGGGGGTTCCGGCTCGAATCCTGGTGAAGACTGGGATTTTTATTTTGGGATCCTTGGGCACCTCGGAGTCCACCTAACTCTAATGGTACCTTACATTAGTTGGAGAAAAGTAAAGGCGGTTGGTCGTTGTGCAGGCCACATGACACCCTCGTCTGCCCTATAGACCACAGGTCTGAATGGGGAACTTTTTTATATTTTTTATTAAACAATAATGGCAATGCTCTCTATTCTGAAGATGAAAAATGAACATTATTAGATGACATCTGTCTATTCCTCTTTTATGTTCCCAGATATAATTATCATGTCACCTTATTTCTTACATAGAACAAAGAGAGAAAGTAATGAATTAAATGAATTAAATAAGGGACTGCGTCGACCGGGGCCCGAACCTGCAACCCTGGCAACGGCAACACCGCCTAGCGATAACGCACCAAGCGAAGTTAGCCTCTAGACCATCTGAATGCCCCAAAAAACATTCTTCTGGTCTAAAGACACCACGCCCGTATGCAAATTACCACCCCAGTGGTCAAAGGTCACAAGCCACAGTCCGCACCCCCCACCCCGCAGCATCCGTTTACACATAACCAGAGCCGACTCAAACAGCCGCTAGGCATGTATTAGACAAACAATGACTCTTTCTAATTGTGTATCTCTCATAATGACGAGTGGACAACATAAATACAATACATGCATGTAGAAGCTTCAGGGGAAATGACAATATAGAGTGAGTTCTTATGGTCCGACAGTTACGCTGGGCAGGGCACGTATCTAGTATTCGGAACGAACGTATGTAGAAAGCTTAAATGTGGTCCACTTAACTGTACAGAGGTGCTCCGTGGAAATGCTTTAAAGACCCCCCCCCTAACTTGCCTTAGCTAAAATTGAATAGAGCAACTGGTTACATGCGGATTCAGAACGAGACAACTGAAGGTCACTCACAGAGTCTTCCACATACACTTTTGAAACCAAAAGAAAATCCGTTGCCGAGGACAGACGTAGACTGCGAAAAGAAAATCTTAGTCGACACCTCCAGACAATGGTTATGCTTGCCCTAATTGTGGCAAGATATGTAGGTCAATGATGGGCCTACGTTAAAAAAGGGAAATACTGCATTCGTTATAAGTGTTCGGACTCGAAGACAAGCTTTATTATTTCATATGCTATTGAAAGTATGTCAACTGTGCTCTGTTACTATTTATAGAACTATATCATTTCAAGAATATTTGGCAAGTGTCCTGATCTACGAGATATACGAGGAAGCCATTGAGGTATTGCTGTATATAGGGCTATATAGTGTGTGCACTTGATGAAGAAAATATAATTCGTTTGTTTATGCTCTACAACTTGTGTGTTGTTTTTTTTTTTGCATGCTATTATAAAAGAACTAGCTAAACATTTGCGGACAGTCTACGCTTCTGATAAACTTCTTTAGGAGAAAGAGATATACTTTAGGTAAGTGTTTGTGTTTAAATGTCAATTGAAAAAAACATAAATGTTGCTTTATCTAGATCTATATTGAATATAAAGTAGAAGTGTGAAGCTTGCGTTAGGTAATGAAATCTATAAAACTAAATCAGTCAGAGATGACTCTGTTTTACCTATACACAAGATGTTTACTATTGCTTGATCTTTTGAATCAGTTAAGCCTTTCTAATTTTCTATACAAGGGTGTAGGTTTCCATCGTTTGGGTGCCACTGCAGTTGCTTATTATCTAATTTTCAATGTAAAAACATTCATTTTGCCCCTCAAGTGAGGGCCAGGGGGGTTTTCAAATTCTCCCCCTCCTTCCCCCACCCTAGCTACGCCACATTTTAAGATGAACCTAAAAAAAAACTTATCCACTATTCCCAAAATGGCCCTCTCTCTCATGTTATTATCTTAAATCAGATTAGACATTGTGTCTCAAAAGTAACCACAAACAGTGCATTTGTATGAACGCTGTAGACATCCAAAAATACGACACTAAAACGATACTTAGTTGAGGAAAGAAAAGTTAATTGGTCTTTAGACGCCAGACATAGCAACATGAGTTCTACACCATCTGCCTCCATAGATCTAAATCTAAACGAAAACTTATCCACTATTCCCAAATTGGTATTATTCAAATTGTATTACATTCGAAACAAAATAAAAAATTTTATAAATGTCAGCACCAGTATCTGTACACTAGTATATGTATACGGCTATACGAGGCGATAAAATATTCATAATTAAAATATAAAATATAAATTCGTTAAAATCTAGTACTTATTCAGTTAACTATTTGATTTTTTTTATACATTTTCTATAACAGAAGAGTGTGTCAGCAATGAGACACGTCAACTTTCTTCTGCTTGGAACAAGTGGTAACGGGATCAGCTCTCTGGGGAACACTCTACTAGGCCAGACATGTTTCAAGACTTCATCTGACTTGCACGCTACAGAAAACATTGCTGTCAAAGGGTCTGCACAAAGAGAAGACTGTCTCATTACAGTTGTGAATATACCAGGAATAGATACAGACAACAAAAGCTTGGACACAATTAAAAATTTAAAATCTTTAATTGAAATTGCATTCAACTACTGCGAAGATGGTTTCAATGCAATAGTGTTAGTACTGCAGTTCTGTGGTAGATATACTAGACAAGAACAAGAGACTCTTAAACTGATTAAGGCGACATTAGGTGAAGACGTGATAACTAAAAGTACTATTTGTGTTTTTACTCACGGAGACTTGTACACACGTGAAAGTGAAAGTTTTGAAACTTGGTGTCGAAGTCAGAAAGGAAACATTCAAAACTTCTTGACTGAATGTAACTATAGATGTGTGCTGTTAAACAACAAAACTAAGGATGTGGTGGATCAAGATAAACAACTTAAAGAACTCTTGAAACTTGCAACTAAAACTGATCGATATTCATTCAATCAATTCCAATTAGCAGAAAAGGAAAGAAAATCACTCGAGGAAGAAATCTCATCACCGATTCTAGCGCAAGAAGCTTCAATGTTTGTTAGTGACATGCAAACAAAATTAAAATCTCTTGAAGGCGAATGGACTGGAAGTAATAAAGAAAAACTGGACTTACTATCTAAATATCAAGAAGAGCTTCAGACTTATGAGAAGAAACTTCTAAATAAAAACTTTAAACCTGGAAAATACGTTAATCCTTTCGGTTCAATCAAAGTACTTAAACAAAATATTCAAACCAAAATAAAACTCGCAGAATTGGAAGAAAAACTGGGAAACCTAACTAAGCAATCTGACACCGAGGTACCGCGGCTCAATCGTAATTCACTCGCTAGAGCTACATTCCCAGTAAGAAGCTCAACAATGAAGACGACGGAGACATTTCCTCAGAAGACCAAATCTTTCAATAGACAAAATGATGGCCGGAGATCACTCCGTGAAGAGAATACCCGCTCATACAATCTTCAAAAAGCGAGCGGTAAGGGAAATGACCAATCGAAAGTCACTAAAAGATGTGTTCTACTCTGAATTCTAGACTTGTAGAGCTAATCACACTGCAAGTAAATGACAATTGAAACTATGGATAATAAATATACATAGACCAAGTAAATGTTGCTTTTTATGTAAGAAACGCCAAGAAATACATTAAACTGTATGGAGTCATTAGAGTCAATCTGGTGTCATTTGTTTTGGTTTACTAGGCTACAATTACCCAATTGGTTTACATTAAGCGACGGACATTAGATAATAAAATGAAGAGGTCTGTAGGGCAGATGTAAAAATTGTCTGTTTCTGAGGTCTACGGTTAACGAGGGTGTCTAGTTGCCAGCACAACAACCAATCATTGTTTAGTTTTTCTCAACTAATGTCAGAAGGCGCGGTGGCTAGAGCAGTAAAACACTTTGCTCCAGAACCGAGGCTCGCGTGTTCGAATCCTGTGACATTCTTAATTTCGGTGTCTTTATGACACCTCTGAATCCACCCAACTCTATCGTTGTGCTTGCACATGCCACTCTCGTTTATAGTGGACCACAGCAACAGATAAAGGCTCAACTGATTTCTCTCTGAGTTGTAGAGCTACGTGCTTTTTTGTGACGGTACGTACCTTAAATTTGTACGTACCTTAAATTTGTGTGATGGTGGTATAAAGAAAAGAGAAACAACCAAGTGAAGATTCACAAAGTCGCTTCATTTCTTTTACCAACTTGTTTACATGAGGTAGCCAAAATAAAATAATTATATTTGTTTGTCCTATTTAACCTTTGCAGACCTATAAAAAATGAAAAAATATAAAATACATTTTAATATGGCACTATAAATTCATGAAGAATAGTGATTTAAAGGTTTCGAATTCTATTCCTGTTGACCACTGTCGAAAAACGCAAGTTCAAACTGTAAGTCCATTTAAACGGTGTTCAGGGAACTGTACCAGGAAAAAGAAGAAGAGGCAGTCGAAGAAAACGATGGGAAGAAAAAATAAAAGAGTGGAGAGGTATATCACATGAAGAAATTCTACTTAAGGCAAAAGACAGGCGAGGAATGGACAATGAACATCGACAGGTCATGCGTGGTGCCCCAACGTGAAGGCGTAAAGCTGCAAAATATTATAATATATGTAGTTATAAAATATTATATTATTACAAAATTTAAAACTTTATTAATTAACAAAATAGGGTTCATAGGCTGCCTGGTTGTGCGGTTGGCGCGCTGGACTGTCGTCAGGTTTTGTAGATGATCCCGGGTTCCAATCCCCAGTCGTCCTGTGGGAAGTTTGGACTAGGAAGTAATCTATCTTCAACTCTGAATGAACGTCTGAAACATGTACAAACATTTGACAAACATGATCATCACTGTTATTTATAAATTGATTAAATTCATACTTCTAGGAATCATCCTAACCTCTGTCAGCCACTGAAAACAAACCAGCCAAGCAAATCCTCAAAACAGGTTTTCTTATGTAAGCTGGAGGTCTCACATTTTCTTGGTCTACTTGGTTTCAATAAGCATCCGCTGGAGATAAATTGTCTATAGAACTTCCATAGCAGCATAAATGCATTTGCCTGAAAACATATCTATGTTGGTGTAGAAAAAACAAATATACATAGTTTCGTAATCTTGACAGTTAGTATGTAACTTGAAATAGGAGGCGTGTTTATGTGTGTATTAAACATTGAAGATGATATATTATCTAAACATGTTTTTATGTAAAAATAAGATATAGCACGCATATCAGGGGCTCTAATACTGTAATTAGTAGGCATATTCAAGTAATATTTAATATATATATATATATATAATAATAATAATAATAGGCTTGTCTTCGAGTCCGAAGATTAATGAGGAATACAGTGTTTCCCGTGGCTGTGCAGTCCCAGCTGTGACCTACATATTTTGCCACATCCAGGGCAAGCAAAACCATTGTCCGCAGGTGGTCGGTTTAGATTTTCTTTTCGTCGTCTGCGTTTGTCCTCGGCGGCAGATTTTCTTTTGGTCTCAAATGTGTATCCCGCGGCCTTTGTGAGTGACCTCCAGCTGTCTCGTTCCGACGCCGCATGCAGCCAGGTGCTCTTGGTAGCATAGTGTCAAATGACGCCTCACTTTCAAGGGAAGTTGATAACCGTCTGGCCAGGGCCAATAGCGCTTTTGGACGCCTTCAGGCGAGAGTTTGGAAGAACAAATCGCTCCGCCTACCTACAAAAATAAATGTCTACCAGGCGGTGGTTCTCTCCACCCTTCTATATGGCTCTGAGACATGGACACTATATAGAAAACAGCTAAGACTCCTTGAGCGCTTTCACCAAAGGTGCTTGCGCTCCATCATGGACATACGATGGCAAGACCGCACTACAAACAGCGATGTCCTTGCGAACGCCGGTATAGACAGTATAGAGGGACTTCTTATGATCCGACAGCTACGCTGGGCAGGGCACGTATCCCGTATGGGAGACGAACGTATGCCAAAGGCAGTCTTTTTTGGTGAGCTAAAAGGTGGCCGACGTAACAGAGGCGCCCCACGGAAACGCTTCAAAGACCAGCTTAGGCGTCAACTTTCCTTGGCTGACACA
>JADKLZ010005465.1:2133988-2152187 GCA_021533235.1 Biomphalaria straminea | reverse complement strand
TAACCTTTATTGTCCCTAGGGTCTCTAACTAATTTTCATATTTTGTTCTCATTGTAATTCTACATCATATATCCTTCTGCAGATTTTATTTCCTCACTTATTGTAGACTTGAGGGTCTCGATGTGTCTAAGCAGATCACCAAGAACTCCAGAGTCATGCAATGTATTGATCCTTTCTAAAAGTGGCTTAAGCTGTAAAGGATGATAATAAGATGTAGCATTCTCTTCCAGTTGTTTAAATTGTTTTAAAATTAAGTCCGCTTCCATCATAACTTTATCAACTATTAAATGAGCTTTAGAAGAAAACTCTAGAGCTTCTATCTCAACTCTGGCAAGGTCAAATTGGTCGTTGGTGCAGCGGCTATTCTTCTGTTTAAGGCTGTCAACAATCTCTATCAGTTCATTGACTTGTCTTTGTCTCTTGTGTCTGTCTGTTGTTTGATTGTCAAATAAAATCACTCTATTGTTACACTCTTTCAACAAGTCAGACAAAACACCTTTTTGTGATTGTATCCACTCTTGGAAACTGACTTTTACTTGAGCTTCAAACTGATCGCCATACGTCATGACCAGTATACAAAACTTTCTGACAAAGTTTTGACCAAATACTTTCTTTAAGAAATCCACTATTCCTTGATCTTCTTCGGTAAATCTACCACTAAATTTTACAACCAAAAGAAAGGCGTGGTATCCTTCTGGGATGATGGCGATAGCCTTGGACAGTGCATTGACTATAGCTTCATCCTTTCCCCAATCAGTGTCACCAACTCCTGGAGTGTCCACTACTCTTATTATTCTTCCATTAACTTCATTTACCTCACCGCTGACTTCTCTAGTAACAGCAGTACTAGAAGCCTCACTAACAAATGCGTTGTGGTCGATAATTGAGTTACCAAGGGCGCTTTTCCCACAACCAGTTTTCCCAATGAGTAGAAGATCAATTTGATCATTAAGTCCTGACCTAGGAAAAAAAAACTATCTTTAATTTTTTTTATGCTTCAAATATTTTAGCGAAATTATTATTGTTTGTATAGAAATGAAGATATAAAAAAGCGTTTCAAAATTATAGCACTTTTTGTGTGATGTTTTTACCAAACCACGTAGTGTTCTTATGGTATTGATAGTAAAAAAAAGTTTCTCTTTCAGACCTTGTGGTCTATAGGGCAGATGATGTAAAGGTCATCTGATTCTGTGGCCTACGGTTAACGAGGGTGTCATGTGGCCAGCACAACGACCAACAGCCTTTACTTTTCCCCAACTAATGTCAGGTACCCATTAGAGCTGGGTGGTCTCAAGGGCGCCTGAAAATCCAGAAATAAAAATTCCAGTCTGCACCAGGATTCGAACCCGGTGACTCCAGTACGGAAGCCAAGCGCTTTACCGCTCAGCCACCGCGCCCTAGAACTTATGGTGATGAAAACTTATTGATTTTCGAGTCTGAAGTCGTATTCGCGATTTTAAGCCTCCTTTACGGAATGCCTACTTTAACTATTCAAGAATCGTAGACATAGATAAATATAAACTGGAAAATGGAAGTAACTTCATGTAACTTGAAAACATGTATATCTATTGTATTCGGATTTCAGATTTATGAAAAATGTAAAAATTGCATGATCTTCAGTCTTAGAGATTAAACAAAACTCATAGACATAAATTACGTACAAACAATTGCAATTCACAAATGCTCGTATCCGGTGTGTCCTGCTTATATTCTTAATGTGAAAGAAAAAAATAATATTACTTAAATACATAAGTAAACGCAAAGTGCACATATGTGCACATGACTGAACGAGAAATGTGCCTATTTATACGTGCAGTGTAATAAATTTCTCGTAGTGTACATATTTATACGCGCAGTGTACCTCATTGTACTCGAATTGTAAAAATCTGCACATAATTGTACAGTGTACATAATTGTACGTGCAGTGTACATAAATGTAAGTGCAATAAACATAAGACTATGCAAAGTGTACACACCATAGACATAGATAAATATAGACTGGAAAAAGGAAATAACTTCAAGTAACCTGAATACATGAATATCTATTGTATTCGGATTTCCGAATTCTGAAAAGTTGCATGATATTCAGTTTTGGAGATTAAACAAAACTACACTTCCTCCTTATTTACAATATAGGTTATGGCTGAAATAGATATGTATACTTTATTTGTATACTGCCCATAAATGTTGTATAATAAAGTACACAAAATTGCAAGTCACAAATTCTCGTTTTATAAAAATCTTTTATCTTTTATTTATGTCTATGGTACACACGTGTAAGTGCAGTGTACATAAGTGTACATGAAGGGTACAAGCACGCTAAGTAGTTAAAAGAATTGAGTTTATCCTAGCGTTTCAGTCATAAACAGAAATTAAAATTTCATCTTTTTCAGTATGAAACTAAAATTGTATCATTAACCCTAAAAGTGCTAAGCTGTTTTACATGAGTGCATACAAAATGGAATTACAACTCTGATGTTTAGTGGCTAAACTACCTCACACGTTTTAAGGGTTAAGTATCTCTTCTGCTTACATTCTCTGCAATTCTTGGATGTTGGAGTTCTAGGGCTGAGCTTGAGTAAAAATCTGATCCCTGATTCTGTTGAATGATATGAGATTAAAGGAAGAGTTTTTGAGTTCTTTTTTTCTTGCTTAGCTTCCTTTAAAATATTTTGACTTTTTAAATTGATCTAACATGTCAACTACAGATAGAGGTTTGGAATATTTTTCCAGCACTGCAAGAGTTGAAAACATTTAAATCAGAAGGTCAATACAATTTATTTTTATCTTTTGTTAATGAATTCTAAAAAACTCTTAACTAACATTAATACATTTGTTCAATTCAATGTTTCTCAAACTGATGTGATCGATCCTAGAAAGGGGGCCAAATTTGCTGTCAAGGAAGGGTATGAAGGTGATCATTGCGATTATAAATAAATAAAACATTAGAAAAGACACCGCGGCGAAGGGAAACAAAAAGGCTTAGCTGGCTGGGTGGAGGTGTCTGCCTTCATTTTACTGCTGAAATAATCTTTTCAATGTACAAACACTTTAAGCAAGTAAAATGTAAACTGACATCATGGTATAACACAATAGAAGTCAACGCTATGGCATCCCTGTAATAATGCAGTTGGTACAGACAACTTACTTACGTAAGTGTGACTGGCGACCCTCTTGGTGATTCCCCAGCAGGGAGGGCTAACACCACCTACCAAGCAGGCTGTGAATTTACATCACGCTCTGGTAACAGTCCAAAGAATAGAAATTGAAAAAAAAAATTGTTTTAGTGCTGGGACTTGTCCGAAAAATTTCGCTGAATCTGGTAGAAAATGAGGAGTCCTAACCGCACTTCCACGTGGTGGAGGCTGACCAGAACTGACCAAGCTATTGTAGCACAGATCATACTTTACACGTTTCACGCCAAATTTTGACACTTACCACTTGACGCTACATACGACCCGCGCCACTTGTACACTACTAGCTACGTATCTGTTGGCGGGAAAAGAGTTACTGAACAAGGCTGAGAATTAACTATGTCATAACTAAGAATAAAGTCTAAGACTGTTACCTATATATTTAAATTAGCATCCTGAAAGTGCAGTTTTGCAAATGTATATTTTAAACAAAGCTGCTATGTATCTCAAATAAAATAGTTTATGTCAATTATAAAAATAATTTTAAAAAATCTAGATACATCACTTCTTAACATTTAAAGTTTAAAAACTTTACTTACCACTGTGAGGATCCTGTAAAGAATGGGCTTCAACCCTGCTAGTTCATTTCCAACGATCTGAGTTAACAAGCAAAACATTTAATAATTCTTTTTTTTTTCCACGTAAGACTTCGTAGTTAAGAAAAGGAAGCTTTATTATTTTCATATGTTTCTATATTTAGATGCTTATAGAAACCAAATTGCAGTGCAGTGAAAGACGAAGCGATTTTCTGTTTTCTACGTGTTTTGAAGTAGTAAAAAAAATATAGGGGGCGGGGGTCATTTTCATTATATCCCATTATAGTCAGTGGCGTAGCGTAGGGGGGGGGAGGGAGGGGGCGATTTTGAAAATCCCCCCGGGCCCCCACTTAGGGGGGCCCCAAACGGGTGTTCAAAATTTGTTTGTAAATACATAAATTCATATATTTGATTGACAAGTAGTGTCAAGTACCAGTACGTTTTAAAATATTTTTCCGACATAGAAAATTTAAAATTAGTTTTACATTTTAAAATGCAAATCTTCAATAGATTTGTTGCCGATTTATTTTACTTTCAAAAGAGATCAAACGTGCTTGCAGCAAAAACTAAGAATATTACTCTCTTTGTCGCCACGAACAGGGGCGTCCTTAGCAGTGCGCGGGACCCTGTGCGTGTGTCATGTGCGGGGCCCCGTAAGGATAAACTATATATACCGTACCACATCACGCTAACCTGCTAATCCGTCTCTAACGCTGTAACAATAACAAGACAGTATGTCTGCCTTAATGCTGTGAGCCTTCCTTTTCGTTACAAAACATAGAACATTGCGTAGCTTTTGTTGGCTTACTACTGGCCGCGCTAAGTGCTATATATACTGTATTGTAATTGTTCTGCATAAAAAAAATTCTATCAACTTTAAAAAAAAGTTTAACAATTACTCCCTTGACCATAGCCTATTGGGAAAAAAACAAATAGACGTAAGCAACCAATCCATATATTTTGTTTCGTATGCAAAACATCGACATCCAATCGATTGTATTAGGAAAATATGTGGTGATCAAGTTTGTGACAATAAAATCTCCGATCGCGGGGACGCCACTTGCCACTCCCTAAGGACGCTACAGGCCACGAATAAAACTGTATGATATACAGCGTATTCTTAATAATTATTATTCTTAATAATGCTAGAATTGTCCATTATTCGGGTTGACCAGGGTGGGGCTACAAAACAGCGTGATGCATTGGTTAAACCTATGATACTTGACTTACTTGACTTAATCCTGTGTACTCCCAGGGGAGCATAGGGCCGCAACCACACCTCTCCACCGAACTCGGTTCTGAGCAGCTTTCTTCATCTGCTCCCATGTCATTCCAGTACCCTCAGCTTCACTGATGACTGACCTCTTCCAGGTTTGCTTGGGTCTGCCTACTTTCCTCTTTCCTTGTGGATTCCAGTCAAGAGCCTGCCTTGCAACCTATGATAACGCAGCAACAATGAGTGGCCGTCTGTTTGGCTAGCGAATACGTCTGTTAGGCATAAATCCAAAAGCAATATTGAATTGTTCAACTTTTTTTTCCAAATTAACCACAGAGATCCGTCTTTTCAAGTTATTATCACATTCTTCCTACTAAAGTTCTTAAACTGATATCTACTAGGAACTTTAACAATGCGACCACTTCTGGTTGTCTTAACTGGCACAACAGGTTATCTAGACGTTGGTCTATAACTGTCTGTTTCGTTTGTTCTAACAGTTTACTGTTCTTTACCTTCATCGGTATCATAGTACCCAAAGATATCGTGATCGAAACCCTTGTTCAAAAAGCGTTGATTTCTTCTGTTTGTTTTCCCATCGTTTGTTTATGATGTAAGATCTGGGTGAGGAATGTGTTTTTTTTAAATGACAACTACTTTCTACCATGTTTGTTCACTTTCTCTCGGACAGAGTAATCTTTATGTAATCTTGCTTTTGCATCGTATTTCACTTTGCTTTTCATCTGTCGTTCGTTGAGTAATGTCGCATTTTCAGTTACCGATGGTTTCAATAGTTTTGGATCAGTTGGATTAATGTCCCTGAGTCTTCTACTCATCAGCAGCTGTGATGCTTATCGGTGTATTTCTATACTCGAGAATCCTTTCAGCTAAATGACGAGAAACTGACGAAACTGATCACCCAATCCAATGAAAAAGCAAAAGAAGGTAGTGAATACTATGGATTCCCTGTAACCAAAACAACCAGAAGAAAGAAAAGACTTTATGGGAAGTTGAGTTCTAATGTAGGACTGTCAATAGAACTGCAATTCAAACGTTTTGAGACAGAAGTGATGGACAGATTTCATATTGGGATGAAGGACAGACTACAAAGGCTGGAAAAATGGATACCTTTGGGTTTCTTCTTGAACCAAGACATAATCGTGTCTTTTACGCAAATATAGATTTTTTTTCTACAAAATAATTAGTTACAGGCTTACTGGGTTATAAAATCTCGCGGTTTGTGTTCTGTGTAGCTAAAGGTCACTCGTTTAGGTGTGTGTGATCTTTATTCCACCAGCTAATTGAGACTTATAATTCAAGTAACTCGGCACACTTGAAAAGGTGTGGCCTCTTGCCCAGTCACGTGATTCAGATTTATCTCCAAATAAGCAAAACTCTCTGTGTCTTTGTGTAGATGTTCGGCTTGAATCCAGTCCACCCCCCCAATCAAGATTCACTACTAAGTAAACAAACCTAGTTCCCTCGTGTGACCTCCGAGAGTGCTTACGTCTATCGTATCTGACTCGTGGTCACCTGTCAATCAATGAACTCAATCTGATGGACTAAACAAATAAAAGGGGGTAGGAGTTGTTCATGTATACCTCTGGAAATATACCTGGCTACCAGTGTAGAGGTGTGGCTTGTAGTCCAGCCCCTGGAATATACCTGGCTACAAGTGTAGAGGTGTGGCTTGTAGTCCAGCCCCTGGAAATATACCTGGCTACCAGTGTAGAGGTGTGGCTTGTAGTCCAGCCCCTGGAAATATACCTGGCTACCAGTGTAGAGGTGTGGCTTGTAGTCCAGCCCCTCTAATAAAGATTTACTACCAAGTAAACAATCTCAGTTGTGGTGTGACCTCAAGACAGTGTCAATACGCTGACATTATACCTGCGTCCATTGTATTTAACTTGTGGTCACGTGTCTATAAATAAACTTAATGTGATGGACTAAAAAAATAAAAAGGGGTGGGAGTTGTTCATCTCTACCTCCGGAGACAGCTAGACAGACGTCTGGTCAGCATAACGTAGTCAAAGAATGTAACATTTTAACATGTTAACTAACCTACTCAAACATTATACAAATTTAAAAAAAAAATGTGCCGGCCATTGCTGCTCTGTATGTTTAGCGCATTTATGATGTAAAGTTTCATTTCTATTAACATTAACACGCCTCGTATTAATAATAAACGATATTTAATGGATATTCATAAAGGCTTTACTTTTAAGCACATTATTTTGTTTTAATATAAACATTAATACAGACATCAATGGAACGAGGTCCACTTTATGCATATTAAATAGGTGTACTTTTTACTATCCGGTTTACTATTCCGTAGTGATATTCGACCAGAGCCGGATAGTGAAAAAGTGACGAATATTCGGCAGAAGCAGAAGCGGAGCCGGAGCGACTATCCGGTACACCCCTAATATATATATTATATTTGTATCTGTAAATATTACTTGTATATGCCTACTGATTACAGTATTAGAGCCCCTGATATGTGTGCTATATCTTATTTTTACATAAAAACATGTTTAGATAATAGATCATCTTCAATGTTTAATACACACATAAACACGCCTCCTATTTCAAATTACATACTAACTCTTAAGATTACGAAACTATGTATATTTGTTTTTCTACACCGACATAGATATGTTTTCAGGTAAATGCATTTATGCTGGCTATTCAAGTTCTATAGACAATTTATCTCTAGCGGATGCTTATTGAAACCAAGTAGACCAAGAAAATGTGAGACCTCCAGCTTACATAAGAAAACCTGTTTTGAGGATTTGCTTGGCTGGTTTGTTTTTAGTGGCTGACAGAGGTTAGGATGATTCCTAGAAGTATGAATTTAATCAATTTATAAATAACAGTGATGATCATGTTTGTCAAATGTTTGTACATGTTTCAGATGTTCATTCAGAGTTGAAGATAGATTACTTCCTAGTCCAAACTTCCTACAGGACGACTGGGGATTGGAACCCGGGATCATCTACAAAACCAGACGACAGTCCAGCGCGCCAACCGCACAACCAGGCAGCCTATGAACCCTATTTTGTTAATTAATAAAGTTTTAAATTTTGTAATAATATAATATTTTATAACTACATATATTATAATACTTTGCAGCTTTACGCCTTTACGTACCACGTTGGGGCACCACGCATGACCTGTCGATGTTCATTGTCCATTCCTCGCCTGTCTTTTGCCTTAAGTAGAATTTCTTCATGTGATATACCTCTCCACTCTTTTATTTTTTTTTCCCATCGTTTTCTTCGACTGCCTCTTCTTCTTTTTTCCTGGTACAGTTCCCTGAACACCGTTTAAATGGGCTTACAGTTTGAACTTGCGTTTTTCGACAGTGGTCAACAGGCCAATATCACCAGTACCCTGTACACGAGCTGAATAACTAAATGGAATTCGAAACCTTTAAATCACTATTCTTCATGAATTTCTAGTGCCATATTAAAATGTATTTTATATTTTTTCATTTTTTATAGGTCTGCAAAGGTTAAATAGGACAAACAAATATAATTATTTTATTTTGGCTACCTCATGTAAACAAGTTGGTAAAAGAAATGAAGCGACTTTGTGAATCTTCACTTGGTTGTTTCTCTCTTCTTTATACCACAATCACACAAATTTAAGGTACGTACCGTCACAAAAAAGCGCGTAGCTCTACACCTCAGGGAGAAATCAGTTGAGCCTTTATCTGTTGCTGTGGTCCACTATTAACGAGAGTGGCATGTGCAAGCACAACGATAGAGTTGGGTGGATTCAGAGGTGTCATAAAGACACCGAATGTCACAGGATTCGAACACGCGAGCCTCGGTTCTGGAGCAAAGTGTTTTACTGCTCTAGCCACCGCGCCTTCTGACATTAGTTGAGAAAAACTAAACAACGATTGGTTGTTGTGCTGGCAACTAGACACCCTCGTTAACCGTAGGCCACAGAAACAGACAATTTTTACATCTGCCCTATAGACCTCTTCATTTTTTTATCTTATGTCCGTTGCTTAATGTAAACCAATTGGGTAATTGTAGCCTAGTAAACCAAAACAAATGACTCCACATTGACTCTAATGACTCCATACAGTTTAATGTATTTCTTGGCGTTTCTTACATAAAAATGTTGGATCTATGTATATTTATTATTCATAGTTTCAATTGTCATTTACTTGCAGTGTGATTAGCTCTATAATCTAGAATTCAGAGTAGAACACATCTTTTAGTGACTTTCGATTGGTCATTTCCCTTACCGCTCGCTTTTTGAAGATTGTATGAGCGGGTATTCTCTTCACGGAGTGATCTCCGGCCATCATTTTGTCTATTGAAAAATGTGGTCTTCTGAGCAAATGTCTCCGTCGTCTTGATTGTTGATCTTCTTGCTGGGAATGTAGCTCTAGTGGGTGAATTACGATCGAGCCGCGGTACCTCGGTGTCAGACTGCTTAGTTAGGTTTCCCAGTTTTTCTTCCAATTCTGCGAGTTTTATTTTGGTTTGAATATTTTGTTTAAGTACTTTGATTGAACCGAAAGGATTAACGTATTTTCCAGGTTTAAAGTTTTTATTTAGAAGTTTCTTCTCATAAGTCTGAAGATCTTCTTGATATTTAGAAAGTAAGTCCAGTTTATCTTTATTACTTCCAGTCCATTCGCCTTCAAGAGATTTTAATTTTGTTTGCATGTCACTAACAAACATTGAAGCTTCTTGCGCTAGAATAGGTGATGAGATTTCTTCCTCGAGTGATTTTCTTTCTTTCTCTGCTAATTGGAATAGATTGAATAAATATCGATCAGTTTTAGTGGTAAGTTTGAAGAGCTCTTTAAGTTGTTTATCTTGATCCACCACATCCTTAGTTTTGTTATTAAACAGAACACATCTATAGTTACATTCAACGAAGAAGTTTTGAATGTTTCCTTTCTGACTCCGACACCATGTTTCAAAACTTTCACTTTCATTCTTGTACAAGTCTCCATGTGTAAAAACACAAATAGTACTTTTAGTTATGACGTCTTCGCCTAATGTCGCCTTGATCAATTTCAGAGTCTCTTGTTCTTGTCTAGTATATCTACCACAGAACTGTAGTACAAACACTATTGCATTGAAACCTTCTTCGCAGTAGTTGAATGCGATTTCAATTAAAGATTTTAAATTTTTAAGGGTGTCCAAGCTTTTATTGTCTGTATCTATTCCTGGAATATCCACAACTGTAATGAGACAGTCTTCTCGTTGTGCAGACCCTTTGACAGCAATGTTTTCAGTAGCGTGCAAGTCAGAGGAAGTCTTGAAATATTTCTGGCCTAGTAGTGTGTTCCCCAGAGAGCTGATCCCGTTCCCACTTGTTCCTAGCAGAAGAAAGTTGACGTGTCTCATTGCTGACACACTCTTCTGTTTTAGAAAATGTAAAACAAAAATCAAATAGTTAACTAAATAAATATTAGATTTAAACGGATTTATATTTTATATTTTAATTATGAATATTTTATCGCCTCGTATAGCCGTATACATATTCTAGTGTAAAGATACTGGTGCTGACATTTATAAAAAATTGTATTTTGTTTCGAATGTAATACAATTTTAATAATACCAATTTGGGAATAGTGGATACGTTTTTGTTTAGATTGAGATCTATGGGGCAGATGGTGTAGAACTCATGTCTCTATGTCTGGCGGCTAAAGACCAATTAACTTTTCTTTCATCAACTAAGTATCGTTTTAGTATCGTATTTTTGGATGTCTACAGCGTTCATACAAATCCACAGTTAGTGGTTACTTTTGAGACACAATGTCTAATCTGATTTAATATAATAACATGGGAGAGAGGGCCATTCAATGTTCTTTAGGTTCATCTTATATTGTGGCGTAGCTAGGGTGGGGGAAGGAGGGGGAGAATGTGAAAATCCCCCTGACTCCCACTTGAGAAGGGGGGAAATTGAATGTTTTTACATTGAAAATTAGATAATAAGCAACTGCAGTGGCCCCCAAACGATGGAAAATCTCTAGCTACACCCTTGTATAGAAAGGCTAAACTGATTCAATAGATCAAGCAATAGTAAACATCTTGTGTATAATTAAAACAGAGTCATCTCTGACTGATTTAGTTTTATAGATTTCATTACCTAACGCAAGCTTTACACTTCTATTTTGAATTCAATATAGATCTAGATAAAGCAACATTGTTGTTTTTTTCAATTGATGTTTAAACACAAACACTTACCTAAAGAAGCTTATCAGAAGCGTAGACTGTCCGCAAATGTTAGCTAGTTCTTTTATAATAACATGCACAAAACAACACACAAGTTATAGAGAATAAACAAACGAATTATATTTTCTTCAACATGTGCACACACTATATAGCACTATACAGCAATACCTCAATGCTGTGTTTGGCTTCCTCGTATATCTCGTAGATCAGGACACTTGCCAAATATTATTGAAATGATATAGTTCTATAAATAGTAACAGAGCACAGTTGACATATTTTCAATAGCATATGAAATAATAAAGCTTGTCTTCGAGTCCGAAGACTTATAACAAATGCAGTATTTCCCGTTTTTAACGTAGGCCCATCATTGGCCTACATATCTTGCCACATTCAGGGCAAGCATAACCATTGTCTGGCGGTGGTCGACTAAGATTTTCTTTAAGCCGTCTACGTCTGTCCTCTGAAGCGGATTTTCTTTTGGTTTCAAAAATGTATGTGAAAGACTTTCTGAGTGACCTTCAGTTGTCTCGTTCTGAATCCGCATGCAACCAGTTGCTCTATTCAATTTTAGCTAAGGCAAGTTAGGGGGGTCTTTAAAGCGTTTCCATGGAGCACCTCTGTACAGTTAAGTGGACCACATTTAAGCTTTCTGCATACGTTCGTTCCGAATACTAGACACGTGCCCTGCCCAGCGTAACTGTTGGACCATAAGAATTCACTCTATATTGTCATTTCCTGCATACAAGAAATAAGGTGACATGATAATTATATCTGGGAACATAAAAGAGGAATAGACAGATGTCATCTAATAATGTTCATTTTTCATCTTCAGAATAGAAGATATTGCCATTAATAAAAAAATATTTTAAAAGTTCCCCTTCAGACCTGTGGTCTATAGGGCAGACGAGGGTGTCATGTGGCCTGCACAACGACCAACCGCCTTTACCTTTCCCCAACTAATGTCAGGTACCCAGTAGAGCTGGGTGGACTCCGAGGCGCCCAAGGATCCCAAAATAAAAATCACAGTCTTCACCGGGATTCGAAACCGGGACACCCGATTCAGAAGGCAAGCGATTTACCACTCAGCCACCGCGCCTCCTTAAATTGTAATGATGCTCATTAATTGGTGTAACTTTTAATAATAAATATTGAATGTGTTTATTAGACAGTATTAATAAACAGAATAGATGGATTGTTGTACATAAATTCTTTCTATTCCTCACTTTTCTCACATCTCTCACATTTAATTTTTTTTTCTCTTTTGTATTTCTTTTCTTTTTCTTACTTTCTCAGGTTTTTCTCAATCTTCATTTCCTATCTTTTTTTTTAATCTTTCTCTATCACTTTCTCCCTGTTTGTCTTTCTTTTTTTTTCTTCCTTTTTTCTCTTTATTTCATTCATTCTTTTTTTTTTATTTCCTTGAAATGTCTTTTTCTTTTTTTTTTTTTCTTAATTTTGTTTTCTTTTTTATCTTTCTTTTTTCCCTCTCCTTTCTAAAGTGTCCACAAAGGGGTAGTCGTGCAGGATTTATTTTGTTAAGATGTAATTTAACAGAAGTATGTGTTCTGTTATTAGTTCAAAGATTGTAAACTGCCCTTTGCGTGAGAGTTAATACTGTCCAGTTTGTTTGACATGGTCCTTTCTTTGTACATAGCTCTGACTGTGTGTTTCTATTGTAGTAAACTGGTCTATCTGATTGTTACAAAGAAGATCTCATCTTTGACAATTTGTCGACTTTTTAGTTTTTTTCTATATCGCCTTTGTGTCCAGGGATCCATGTCATATCAAATTTTGAGATCTTCTGATGAATATCACGCTTTTTACATTTTAAAATAATTAAAACAAAATTTTAAAACTTTTTAAGATGTATCCCACTTTTCAGAAATATCATTAGAAATATATTATGTATTGTGCCAACACAGCGCACCTCGATTCACTATAATTTAAACATATTTTTCTAGATCTAGATCAAGTTTAAAACAGCATTTAACTATTTGAAATAAAGCTTTTATCAGCTCTATCGGTTTGTAGACGTTATCTGTGCAACATCATACCTCGGATCAAGTTGATAATTTGGATAATTCTTCATGGGCATAGAAAAGACTCGAATTAAGACAAAAAATTAACCAATTAGTCTATTAATTAATGATGCCAACAAGGGCAATAATTCTTTCGCTAATCACAAAAATATGTTTCGGTTTCTTTTAGATAACAGTACTCGTTATTTCTCCTATACTCATTTCTATATCAAATTGAAAAATCATCTAGTGTACACAACATCATATGAATCAATTAAAAACTAATCAATCAATCAATTAGTTTTTTTTTCTTTTTAATAATTATTTTGTTTCTTATTGAGATAAGGAAAAAAAATCATTTAAATATATAGTTGAAATTGGGATCTGTAACTCCTAGATTGGCCTCCCGTTCATTATATCAAAACGGATGGTTATTTTTCGCTAAATATATGTATGTGATTTTTGATATAATCAAAACCAGAATGTAAGTAAATCGCTTTTAAAGGTCATCTATTTCTTTGGCCAACGTTTAACGAGCAGGGTGTTATGTGGCCAGCACAATGACCAACCACCTTTACTTTCCCCAACTAAAGTCAGGTACCCATTAGAGTTGGGTGGACTCAGGGGCGCCTTAAAAATCACGAAATTTAAAATCCTAGTCTTCACTGGGATTTGAAGCCAGGACCTCAGGTTCGGAAGTCAAGCGCTTAACCGTCCGACCAAGGCGCCCCCAATGGAATCGCTAAACCCAGAAAAATAATTAAGAAAAGATCAAGCTGATATGTAAATAAAACTAATATACTTTTAAAGTGGTAACTGTTCAGCTAACGGATTTATCCTATCCATTGGTCTGCTGGACCGCAGGGGCACCACACAAGATCTGTCAACTTTCTTTCTCCATTCTTCTATCCCATTTGTCTTTGATAACACTACACGCTGACGTTCTTTCTGAAACCTGCCTTTTTACCTGCCTGGGTGGACCACTTCGGGGGCCTATTTTGAGTTTGTGTTTCATCATAAACTGTTTTTGTAACGTTTTTTTTTTTTTTTTTTTTTTACATTTAAATTTTTGCTTGTTTATATTTTTTTCGTCCAAGTTTATGACATGTATGTGAAGAACCTATAAAAATAAAGTTCCTGTTATGACACAAGACTCTTCATAATAATAACACACTATCAGGGTTTTCTTTTTAAATACTTTAATAATATAATACGTCCTGAAAACACAACAAATTCATCTCTATTCCTGTCAGTTTCTGTCTACTTCCTCTTTCTTAACACCCCTTCCTTTCAACACACACATTCGCACCTTTTTTTCCATTCGCACCATGCTGCACTACGACTGTAACAGTTCCCCTTTCAGAACTTGCAATCTATAGAGCACACGATGTAAAGTTTATCTGCTTGTGTGGCCCACGGTTAACGAGGGTGTCAACCCCTAACCGCCTTTACTTTCTCCATCTAATTTTACCAATCAGCCAACTATGAAAAACTTCTGGACATGTAGAAAAGACATGGTCGTTGTCTTGTAGCACCAAACTGCTGGTAGACAACTAAACCGTATATATCTTAATTAACTAATCAAACTTACAAATAAATTGAATAACTTCCTTTTGTGGACAAACTTGAATAAATCTTTATTTATAATATAGACAAAACAACTTGTGATAACTGAAATAAATATAGTAGAGTTTAAACAAAATTTAACTCATTGGTGACCGGTCATTTCATCCCTGGTCAAATCATCGTTGGCCAATGCATTTCTGCTCATTTCATCTTTGGTCACTTCATCCGCGGTCATTTCATCCAAAATTATTTTGTTATTTCATCCAGAGGCGTCACTAGGCAGGTGCGGAGGGTGCGGTCCGCACCGGGTGACACCCAAAAGGGGGTGACACCCAAGTAGAAAAAATGCACTTTTCCAAACTGCAACTTTAAAAAAAAAATACTGAATCAAATTCCTCTCACAATTTAGTATCAACATATCCCAACCCTTCTTAATTTAATTCTATTTAACTTTACTATGTTGTAGACGCCAGGAGAAAAAGTTTCTAAAGCTCAGAAATGTAGAAAAACGCTTGGCGCCCGGGGCTTCGCCCCGAACAACTTTAAATAAATTTAAGGCACTCCGCCAAACATCTTATATGACCAGTTGGATGATGAACGTAAAGATCATTGTTGCAATGTGTTGAAAAACACAAAAAAAGTAAGCCTCTCGCACTCCACTCGAGCATAAGGCTGCAAGCTTTCTCCACAGAAATCAGTCTAAGACGACTTTCACAGCAACAGCAGGTGCGCACGAAATTCAGGACTTTTAAAATGGTGTAACGCAAGGTTAGACGTGACGGCCTTGTTTTTTTATTTCCTCTTTTCAGCTTTAATTAGTTACAGATGACGAAAAGTAAGTTTAAAAAGTAGAAGGCTCTATGATACAGTATAAGAAAGACGTGTTTTCATTAGAATAGTGAAAGTAATAGGGAATAACAAAACGGCTAGCGAAGACATTGGAAGTGTTCCCTTTTGAAGATTAAAGTTTTTACTGTTTAACACGAGCGTGGACTCCACATCTATTGTTCGGCCTTTCGTTGTTATTATTGAGGTAGTTGCAGTTTACCTCCTGTTCAGTTCATCGTTTGGATCGAACACTTCGAAGAGGCGCGCAACAACTGGTAAAATTATCTCGAGAGGATTCGAAGGATCCTATTTAGCCATAACTACTCAGCCTCTTTTTTTAAACGTCCACGCCTCGAAACGTCGATGGCTGTTGGATAATAATTGTATTGAGTTGGTGGTTTTAATCTCCATGATAATTGATTTTTTTTTGTTGTTGTTCAGATATGCCGTACTTATTGAAAGACGGCTCCTGCTTTCCAATCCGACATGCAACACCAAATATGCAACTCCATCACTTGAGATAACACTGCCTAAATAGGTTAGCTTTACTATTTGTTCAAGATCTGTATGACCAATGTTGATTGGGAACTGGATAACCTGCACCCTACATGTCATCTCGTGTACACATTTAATTGTATATCAAAGTAATGCTATGTCACCTGCAAAATCCAACTCGGTTTGGTTTACGCCATGGGAATCCGCATGCAGCCGGTTTAATGAAATAGTCGATGGCTACTAGAAAGAGAAATGGGGATAAGACACAGCCTAATCTCATATCCATATCAATGTTGAAGAATTCGACCGTCTATTGTAAGACAACTGCTTGATTTGCTTTAAGCATGTCGCTGAATCTGGACAAATTGTTGCAAGATACCTTACTCTCTTACTATTTTCCAGAGTGAATCCGATGGACGCTATCAGACTTATTTTTAAAATCTACAAAACTAAATTTTTGTCCTTTGTTGGTTTTCTATGCTTTTTTGGACGAAGTTTCGAAGGATGTAAACCTGTTCAGTGCTTGATTTGCCTTTTCGAAATCTGCTTAGAAACACTAGTAAAAATGTGTTCAATTCACGGTTTCTTAATTGTATGGTAGTACATTTTAAATGCATACGATACAATGGGAAAAACAACGACATTTTAACATAGAATCGAAAACCATTTTTCGAGTCTAAAAAAAATATTAATTTACTTACAGTTTTTATTGTTTAAAATAAAGAAAGTTTTTGAGGGGAAGATTATTTTTTACCTGGGGGGGGGGTCGACACACCGAGCTTACCGCACCGGGTGACACCGACCCTAGTGACGCCTCTGATTTCATCTAATATATAAATATGTTTATTTAGAATACTTTTTGATATTTTCGGCATGTTATTATAGTGTTGATAGTGTTCCACATCCTCTCTTCGTATTTGTTTAAAAATGCAAGAATACATGTAAATAAGCTGTAATAGTGTTATGCGAAGTTTGGATTTAGTTATATTGTTTCTGTTTATTATTATGCGCATTTGCAAGATGTAATTATCAAGTGGCATTTTGTAATAGAAATAGTTGAAATCTTTGTAAGATGAGGATTATTTGAAGACTCATGATCATACCGCTGATAATTTATCTCTAGGCTATCTTTCACCAGAGGCGGCCTTAGCACTGCGCGGGGGTCTGGGCGAATGTCATATGTGGGGGCCCTGAACCATAAAGGAACGATATATCGTACTACGTCACACTAACGGGATCGTCCGCCTCTAATGGTCAGTGGCACGGGGCCCTGAGCGAGTGCAATATGCGGGGCATGAGCCGTAAGGGAAGAATATATATGTCGTACCAAGTCACGCATGCGGTAACAAAGAAATCTCCAATCGCGTGGCCCCTCTCAGAAGCGGGGCCTGGGGCGTTTGCCCCACTTGCCACCCCCTAAGGCCGCTACTGTCTTTCCCTTTATTCTTATTTGTCAATTATTCTTTCTTGAATTTGGGTGCGAATCCGTGTGTCAATCTAGTCATGCATGCTGAATAAATAACTTTATCTCTATTAGGTCGATGTTTCGTTCGCGGCATATCCAGGCAACCCGTTCCATTTTCTACAATCGAGAGCTACTAATCAGACAGTGAAAGACCTAAAGTTGGCAAAATGGTAATTGATTCGTGCAACAGTACAGATAATGTTAGAAATAAGTGCAGCAACCGAAATGTTCTTGTGGGTTTTTATCAAATACAAACTGTTGCAATTATGCTTTTTTTTTGTGATTTATAACTTTGATTAGGAAGGAATTTAAACCAAATGCTTCATAACTTGGATTCAATTAGCTATTTTTCGAGTACATCTCTTTAGAAAGCAGGGCTAATCGTAGCATCCATAGACATAAATAAATATAGACTGGCCAATAAGAGAGTTTTATGAAATGAAAATTTGTAAATTGCAATTGTGTGTACTTTATTTATGCCTATAAATTTTGTTTAATCTCTAAGACTGAAGATCATGCAATTTTTAAATTTTTTCATAATTCGGAAATCCGAATTCAATATATATACATGTTTTCAAGTTACATGAAGTTATTGCCTTTTTCCAGTCTATATTTATTCATGTCTATGGTAGCACCAAATTGCAGAGAAGATGATATACAAAAGTATACGGTACA
>JADKLZ010005465.1:2093911-2114832 GCA_021533235.1 Biomphalaria straminea | reverse complement strand
AAAAAAAAAAACGAGTAGAAATGCGTAGCTTGGAGTGACAAAACCGTATTAGGCCTCCTATTTTTATTTTTATCTCTTGCAAGTAAGTATATCGTAACAAATACGCATTAGCGGAACGGTAGACAGGTCTTCATCCAGATTTAGTGTAAATAAACCAAACACAGAAACACTGAAAGATTCTAATTTCGGAATTTAGATCCTATTTTTTAGAAAAAAAGGGTCATTTTATAGGGTGATCGAAAAAAACAACTTTTGTGACGATCTCTTATTCGGGAAAATTTTATCAATTATATCAGATAGTCAGAAACAGGATGAAGTTTTGACACATCTAATCAAATAGAGTGTACAAAAGTTTTACACTCAATGAAGGTCGATTCAAGTGACTTCCGGGAATAAATCTCTTCTTTGGCATCATCATGAATTTCTCCACATTGCACCATGCGCGAAAAAAGATGCGCGACGGCACTTTGATTCTCTTTGGCTTTGTAAAAAACTCGAAGCTGGTGTTCCATTAGTATAGTTCCATGGTTTCAAGAGTCTTACGACACAATAGGCCTATAATCTCTTCCGGCTTCCACTTTTTAACCTACCTTCCATTCACTACACAAACTCATAAGAGAGAAACAAATATTTGTGCATTGTACTTCATTTTATGTCTAGAATCTAGAGTCTTTAAATTGTGTTTCATCTCTAAGACTGAGGATCATGCAATTTTTTTTTCATAATTTAGAAATCATAATTCAATAATAGGCTTGTCTTCGAGTCCGAAGATTAATGAGGAATAGTGTTTCCCGTGGCTGTGCAGTCCCAGTTGTGACCTACATATTTTGCCACATCCAGGGCAAGCAAAACCATTGTCCGCAGGTGGTCGGTTTAGATTTTCTTTTCGTCGTCTGCGTTTGTCCTCGGCGGCAGATTTTCTTTTGGTCTCAAATGTGTATCCCGCGGCCTTTGTGAGTGACCTCCAGCTGTCTCGTTCCGACGCCGCATGCAGCCAGGTGCTCTCATAATTCAATAGTAGATATATATACATGTGTTTTCAAGTTACTTCCTTTTTCCGGTCTATATTTATTTATGTCTATGCTATTTTGTGAATGAAATAGTGCGAATTGGGTCCATTTACACCGTGGTGCGTACGCCATGGGATCTTCCCTATTTACTTGTTGTTGCTTGCTTGTTGTTGTTTGAACTTTTGTGTGTTTAACCTCAGACTTAGAGGAATATATATATAGATTGTGTTTTATATTGAATAAAGAAAATAACTTTTACATTTAAATGTATAGTTAAAAGTGTGAGGCTCATACTCCTAGATAAGCTTTTGTTTTATTCAAAACGGATTTTTATAATACACCAATTATATGTCTGTGATCTTTGATTTAATCAAACACAGAATTAAAGTGAATCGTTAAACTTTGGAAAATAATTAAGAAAGAATCAAGCTGATATCTAAATAAATACTTATATGTTTTTAAACGTTTTAACTGTTCAGCTAACGGATTTATCTTAACCATTGGTCTGCTGGACCGCTGGGGCACCACACAAGATCTGTCAACCTTCTTTCTCCATTCTTCTCTGCCATTTGTCTTTGATGAAATTTTATGCCGATGTTCTTTCTGAAAATATTGAAACCTGCCTTTTTACTTGCCTGGGTGGACAACTTCGGGGGACGATTTTGAGTTTGTGTTTCCACCTAAACTGTCTTTGAAACCTTGTTTGTTTATTTTTTCGTCTAAGTTTTTGACATGTTTGTGACTTACTTACTTAGACTTAGGCCCTCCCGCATTGGGCGGCAAGCTTTCTCTCCATAAAGATCTGTCATTCGCAATGTCTGAAGCCTCTTCCCGCCTGGTGTCCACTGTTCTGAGGTCCTCCATGAAGGTATGACGCCAAGTTATGTGAGGACATCCCTGTTTGAGCATTCCTCGTATTGGCCTCCATGTCATCACGATTCTTGGTAAGCGTAGTTCTTTTTGTCTTAGAACATGTCCCGCAAACCTCATACGAAGTTTTGTCACAGCCTCACTAAGTGTTCGACTCCAAGTTCGGCATAGGATTTCCTTGTTTGTGACATGTATTTGAAGAAGCTATAAAAGTAAAGTGGCAGATGATGTAAAGTTTATTTGCTTGTTTGACCCACGGTTATCGAGGGTGTCAACAACTAACCACCTTTACTTTCCCCATCTAATGTCAGGTACCCATTAAAGCTGGGTGGACTTAGATTCAGATTTAAAAATTAAAATTCGAAATGGGACACAGGTTCTGAAGTCAAGCGCTAAACCGCTCAGCCAACTATGAAATACTTCTGGACATTCTGAGAAGACATGATCGTTGTCTTGCAGCACCAAGCTGCTGGTAGACAACTAAACGGTTGTGGGCGTAATATATCTTAATTAACTCATCAAACTTACAAATAAATTGAACAATTTCCTTTTTTTGGACAAACCTGAATAAATCTTTATTTATAATATAGACAAACCAACTTGTGATAAATGATATAATATAGTAGACTTTAAACAAAATTTAACTCACTGGTGACCGGTCATTTTATCCCTGGTTACTTCATCATTGGTCAATGCATTTCTGCTAATTTCATCTTTGGTCACTTTGGTCACTTCATCCGCGGTCATTTCTTCCCCAATTATTTGTTTTTTCCTTAGTCATTGTGTAATTGTGATGTTAAGACTTTGCCTCTGATCACTTATTTCATCTAATATATAAATATATTTATTTACAATACTTTGTTATGTATATTTTGGGCATGTTATTATAGTGTTAATAGTGACCCTGCTTTGGACCTAATCAATATTGTCTATATACGTTTTGTTCGAATCCCCGTTATAATATTTAAGTTATAAATTGTGGCACTGAAGGAAGTACGTGGAAGAAATATACAACACTGGACAAGAGATTAAATTAAAATTATGTACAGCAATAGGAAGCAAAGAATCGTCTCCTGTATCAATATACTATCTTACTATTTTTCATTACCTCTATATTTATAGATATTAAATAATTATATTTTTCATAACATTAAATTCTTTTTATATTTAATATGTCACGCTCTTTGTTACGGAAATAAAAATAAAAACTAAATATTTTTCTCATCATATTTGTATAATATTTAATTATTGGATCAGGAGACGAAATGACCAAGGAATGAAATGTAACTTTCGCAATGCACAACCGCTTCTATTTGTTCGAGGCATAGCTTTATAGCTTTAAATTGTGCAAAGAGCTTGCAACATTTATCGTTGAAAACGACTATCTGTTTTATCTCATCTTCTTAATTACATACATTCCATTTTTGATAGAAGATAATTACATCCTACGAACATGTGTCAATCTAATCATGCATGCTGATTAAATAATTTAATCTCTAATAGGTGACAGGTCATTTTTATGTCCACGGCTGATCCAGGCAACCCGTTCCATTCTCAAACATTGAGAGCTACTGATCAGACATTGAAAGACCTAAAGTTGGCAAAAGTGTAATTGAGTCGTGCACTAGTACAGATTATATTACAAATAAGTGCAGCAACCAAAATGTACTTGTGGGTTGTTGTGACGAAATACGTCCCCTCAATACTGAACTGACTGGCGCGGAACTACCCCCTCCAACTAACCACTAGTTGGCATTGTACAGTCCCTTCTGAATAATAAACTGGCCATACGTTTTACAGCCCCCCCCCCTCTCAACAATAAACTGAACAGTTTACAACACAAATTATAGGCCATAAACTTCCCAAGTTTCACCCCAATCTGCAAAACAAAGGCGCGCAGTCTTAAAGTCCAAGGAAATTAAAA
Organism: Biomphalaria straminea; assembly: GCA_021533235.1. Taxonomy (NCBI): domain Eukaryota; kingdom Metazoa; phylum Mollusca; class Gastropoda; family Planorbidae; genus Biomphalaria; species Biomphalaria straminea. Next base: position 2,111,028 of record JADKLZ010005465.1, on the reverse strand, counting down.
TTTGGTGTCCGCATACATCACTTTAGGTTGACAACCCTAAAACACACTGTTATTCAAATCACTTCCGTTCGCCGCGGCATTGAACGGTGGTCAAGCCGGATAATTGTCGCGCGGTTCCACTTTCATCCTTCCTTGCTTTCCCCCCCCCCCCCCTTGTTTTGCGAGATATAGAAAACCAGGTGAAACACACTGGTCCAAGTTAACAATTCTAATTTGAAAGTCGATATCCATTGTATCGGCACGGCTTTAACATGCCGCTTGGGGGTCTATAAAAGCTGGAGACAAAAGTTTCAGATTAACTCTTTAACCCCGCAACGACGCTCACGTCGTTGATTCTATCTAGATATAAAGCTATAAATTCCGTCCAAACGTGGAAAATAATTTCGGTATCAAAGAGTTAAGTATCACGCTACATCAGAATCACTGAGAAATCAGAAGACTCTTAAGTCAGCGATTTCGTTTAAGAACTTGTGTAAGGCAGAGCTGGTGAGTTGAAAAAAACTTTACCATTATTAATTAGTGTGTCTTCACCTGTAACCTTTATGTTCATATATCATTACCTTGTTAATATTTGTTTGCATCTAGACATTACTTTTGTAAATTTCTATAGATATGCACCCCTCATTTATTTGTTGATGTTAACTGTATTTTTAACAGTGGACATCCCTCCTTCAGTTAATTCTCTTGTCTAATTCTCTCTCTATGGCCACCGTCAGTCACGAAGCGACTATGGATCATCTCATTTCCATGAGATGAATGCCTGGGCATAAGCTGTGGTCGGAACGATGTCGCCCACACATCAGTTCCCCCCACTCCACGCAGCTGATGTATCCCTGCCTTGTCTAATTACTTATTTTGTTATTTATGCATGTCCGTGTTCATCTGTTTACTCACGTCTAGATTGTTTCCTTGCCCGTGCATATGTACCTGTATACGTGCACATATATATACTGCATTGCTTATGTGCCCCTTCTACCCCCCCCCCCTATCTTGTCACGGTTCTCTGGCCACTAGCGTCCACGGACTGGTTTACCTGGTGACTAATAAGGTCAGACTGTCCTAGGGGCTATAACCTAATAATATGGTCCTCCTGTTTCCGTCCTCAGTGATGCCCATGACTTATGCATTTGTATATGATATTTGTATTTGTATTATTGTTATTATTATATTATTTGTAGGGCAATTGGCGTGTCTTTTTTGTTGCCTCAGGAGAGACCCCAGCAACTCTCCACACATTCCCGTTAAGGGTAAGCCACTCATCACCCTTGACTACAACTGAAGGCATTCATGGCTGAAGTCCCAGGACCAGTCTGCACCTACCAGAGGAGTAAGCCCAACGCGAGGCGTTCTCCTGCGCATAACCCCAGCGCCTGCCTGGACATCAACCGACTGACTACCACCACAACGGAGCCTCAACTCGCCCCACCCAGAAGGAGAACCCTGGTCACAGATAAGTGAGAAACAGCCGAAAAGCAAACCCTGCTCGAGTTTTATGAGCAACATCCCAGTGATGAGATTGTCTTATAATTCATTATAAATCATCATGTACATCTTTTATTCATATATTATAATTCTTCTTAATCATTCTTTATTAAATATATAATTTTTCTCCTACAGGTCCTTACGCTTTTATTCATACTTGTGTCTGTCGACACGCCTATACAATACTGACAAAATATTTACCACGTTGTGGTCCTAAGACTTTACCCCAAGGAGTCCCAGGCTTTCACCCCAACCGTAAAGTGAAAACGTACCGATCGGCGGGCTTATTCCACCACAGTTGTATTAAATACAAACTGTTGCAAGCTAATGCTGCAATTATGCTTTATCGTCATTCATAACTTTGATTATGAAGGAATTTACATGAAACGTTTTATGCAATTAGTTACTTTTAGAGTAAATCTCTTTAGAAAACATGAGTAAACGTAGCATCAAATTGCTGGAAGCGGATAAACTCTCTTGAAATCTTCCTTGCTATAAAAAAGTAATGAAAACCAATTCATATTTATTGAAAACAAAAAAAAAAAAACTAATAGACTGTCAAAACTATCTAATATTGTCTTCGGCTTTTCAACCTGGCGCTTTGGTATGCAATTATATTACGACACTAGCTCCAGCTGGAATTACCTGCCCAGAGTGCGGCCGAACATTCCAGGCTCGCATAGGTCTCACCAGCCAGATGAGGAGGCACAAAACCCCAGTGCAAAGCCCTCAGCCCACTGGATGACAAAGTGGTCATCATCGAACCACGATGGACGAACTATCTATATATTATTTCTCAAAGTAAATAGGTCAGACGGGCAACAACACACAACAACATGCAACAAGTAATCTATTTTTAGCTCCATTAATCATTTTTTTAACGCATTGGCTTTACTTATTTTATAATGCGAAAAATTAGAACCATATTTAAAACTCGAATTATTTATGTATTTAATAGTCAAAGAGAAAGTTTTCTAGAGCGCAAATAATCTATAATTCTTTAGAAAAAAAAAAATCCATTGACTTGCAAAAGACCTTTAATACGAGTATTTGTGAACAATTGTGGTGGAAAAAAAAAAGCATTAGCAATGTTAGAGAGACAAAATGACTATATTTTAAAATGTTAAAAATGTGTTTGATTTCTTTTAAAGCAATAGCTTAACAGACAAATAATTATAGGGATGTTAAATCGACAGGATGTCGCGGGGAATCTGTTGTAAGTAATAAAATGGCTTAATTTAATAATTTTTACACTTTAAATTAGAGCGGGTCCTATAAAATTGCGGGTCCTATGAAATGCGGGCCCCACTGCGGTCGTTATAAATGACTATATTTTGTTAAAAATGTGTTTGATTTCTTTTAAAGCAATAGCTTAACAGACAAATAATTATAGGGATGTTAACTCGACTGGATGGCGCGGGGAATCTGTTGTAAGTAATAAAATGGCTTAATTTATTAATTTTTACACTTTAAATTAGAGCGGGTCCTATAAAATTGCGTGTCCTATGAAATGCGGGCCCCACTGCGGTCGCCTGCCCTGGTAAATAGCGGCGTATGCTATGCCGCCGGTCAACTAGTATATATATATTACGCTAAACGTTATTGCTACCGAACTGCAGGGTAAAGACAAATTAATTTTTCTATGTAGCTCATAGCTTTTAAAATGAGATTGAAATAATAATAAATCATACTAAAATGAAGGAGAGTAAATTGTTTGAATTGCCGTGAAACAGGTTTCCAGATACATCCCTGCCTGCTGTTGATTGGCCAGTTAGTAAATACGTGATCCGAAGTTGAGACAAGAACTTTACATTTAAAGTGGATATGCGAAGTTGATACAAGAAGTTGATAGAAGTTAATATAATTATATAAAGTGGATATAAGTAGTCGATATAAGAAGATAATATACAAAGTTCATATAAAATAGTTGGTATGCGAAAATACAGAAATTATTAACTCTTTCTCTCCGAACTGACGATACCAACGTTGATTTCACTAGAATATGGCAAATAATTACGGAAAGAAAGAGTTAATGTAATAATACAACTAAAGATTGAAATATTCAATTATATACAAAAAGTACTACTGCTTATGTATTAGGAATATAATTGTAGATTAAAGATAAGAGTTCAAATTGTGCCATTCACAATAAAATTAATACACTAATTGTTTTAAATCTGGTTGTAAGTCATCTTGTTCCGGTGGTTCATCTTTGTCTTTTGTTTTTTTCGAGAAAGTCTTCGCTATCTTGTGAAACATTAAAGATAAAAGATTTTTTCTATGTTTTTCTTTCACTTTTGTATATTGTTCATCGATCTGAAGAATTGTATTTGATATCAACTTAAACTGCAAAGCATTGTCCAATTGGTTCATCTCCAATTCTTCCTTTTCTTGCTTTAGTATCTCAATTTCTTCTTCCAGTTTCTGTATCTTGTGTAGTGCCGAGTTTTTTAATTCCTGGCTAAGGCGATCAAAGTTTAACTTCTCGTCTTGGAGCTTTGCATTTAATGTCTTTAACTGATCATCATATTTTGTTCTCATTTGTACTTCTACTTCAGGTATTCTCCTGCAGACTTTTATTTCCTCACTTATTGTAGACTTGAGAGTCTCGAGGTTTATAAGCAGATCACGAAGAACTCCAGTTTTATTATCTTTTAGCATGATTGAGTCGTGCAATTTATTGATCCTTACTAAAAGTGGCTCTAGCTGTGAGGTGTCATAATAAGATTTAACAGTTTCTTGCAGTTGTTTAAATTGTTTTAAAATTACATCTGCTTCCGCCATAGCTTTATCATTAATTAATGGAGCTTCTGAAGTAAGCTCTAGAGCTTCTCTCTCAGCTCTGGCAAGTTCGAATTGATCGTTGGTGTAGCGGCTATTCTTCTGTTTTAAACTGTCAACAATCTCAATTAGTTGATTGATTTGTCTTTGTTTCTTGTGTCTGTCTGTTGTTTGATTGTCAAATAGAATCACTCTGTTGTTACACTCCTTCACCAAGTCAGACAAAACACCTTTTTGTGATTGTATCCAATCTTGGAAACTGACTTTTACTTGAGCTTCAAACTGATCGCCATACGTCATGACCAGTATACAAAACTTTCTGACAAAAGTCTGACCAAATACTTTCTTTAAGTAGTCTACAGTCCCTTGATCTTCTTTCGTGAAGCGGCCACCAAACTTTACAACCATCAGAAAGGCGTGATATCCTTCTGAGTTGATAGCGATAGCTTGGGTCAGTGCATTGACTACAGTGTCTTTTGCTTCATCTTTTTCCCAATCAGTGTCACCAACTCCTGGCGTGTCCACTACTTTCATGATTCTTCCATTAACTTCATTTACCTCATCACTGACTTCTTTAGTAACAGAAGTACTAGAAGGTTCACTAACAAATGCGTTGTGGTCAATAATGGAGTTACCAAGGGCGCTTTTCCCATTGCCAGTTTTCCCAATCAGAGCAAAATTGATTTGATCATCAAGACCTGACCTAAAAAATAAAGAAAAAAAAAACATTTATTTCGTATTTTTAATGCTTCAAATATTAATAAGATATTATTTTTCTTGTATGTGAATGAATTGTTGCACTTTTTGTGTGATGTTAACACCAAGCCAAGTAGTGAATTAAGGTAAGGTGAACGTATTGATTTAATGTTACAATCACTTTTGTGGAACAATCGTTCTGGTGGTTATCTAAAGTATAGTCTCTGTTCTGCCGTTTTATGTTGTTGTTTTTTTTAACTTGATTAAGTCAGATATCGAATTCGAGACTTTGTCTTTCTCCATATTTTTTTTTTCACAGTTTGACGGACTTCTTCATTTTTCTCATTACTAGGTTACTACCATGTTATGTTTAAGCTCCAATAACTTTTGTGTTTTAATCATAATATGTTTTAGTTGGTGTAGAGGTAAAGGGGAATGCATGCTCTTTTTCTGGAACACCAAGTAAAGTTTATACAATTAAACAATAATTTAATTAAATGAGGTCAAATCATCGAGTTAACTCTCCATGATGGAATGCCGAAATGTTTAGCCTCTGAACTATTCAAGACTGTAATTCCACCTCCGTGGCCGGTGTGTCTTGCTTGTATTCGTAATATTAAAGACAGTTTTACAACCCTAAGTTATTTTTAAATTTATATAAAATTTATTCTCGAAACAAGGCTTATTTCTCCTTAAATTTAGCCATTATATATTGGAGAAGAATCACACCTAATCTATAAAATTAAAGCATTTAGGCTTCAAATCTAGTTACAGTTTGGGACATCAAAAAAGGCACATGTACTTAAAAAATGGATAGTTTACAGTGCTATAACCGCATTTTAATTTTGTATTAGTTTCATATATTTTTTTTGGAAGTTGAACAATTTAACACACGAAAAGCATTATTTGCCAATACCGAATTGTTCTGGAATCCGAATCACAAACCATTGAGACTTGTGTTTGAGTCATGACCTGCAAAGAAACAATAACTTTAATAAATACTTTCTTTAAATGATGGTATGTCTATAACGCATTAACAACATTAACAACAAAGTAATTTATATAGAGCTCCGGGCCTCCATATAAACGGGGCTTTCATAGTGGAGAAAAAAAAGTAAAGAAATTTGAGGGGGTCAAAGATATTTACTTCTTTCTTTATGAAACCTTGTTTTTCGAATTTTTAACGACAATAGTTTGATTTCTACAGTTAGTAACACTATTGTATTTCCAATGGGAAAGGTTGGAGTTGGCCAATTTGCCCATTCTTCGCCATCCACAGGATCCATTGTAGTCGAAAAGCTTAAGGCGGACTGTTACATCCTGTATCCAGGCTCCTTCAAACTATCACATTCACCTGATCAAGAAAAATAATCTTCATGATGGGTTTATATCCAGTAGAAGAGGGTAGTTACACATAGACCTCTGTCTGGAGTAGTGTAGTCTAGACCTACGTCAAAAAGCACCTAGGAGGAGGGGACACTCCACTATTATTGGCCATAGTGAAATTAAATGCAAGTGTAAAGGAAGTGTGGTTATTATTACTCTTGGTCATTTCCATGCCCAGATATTTACACTAGATTTACACTACACAAAAAAGCTAAAAAGATTCTGGAAATAAAAAATCACCCTTTGGGTCAGGATTTTGTGATTTTACCATCACAAAAGAGATACAAGGCACCGATAGCAAAGACTAACAGACACAAGCTCTCTTTTGTTCCCCTGGCGGTGAAATCATTGAATAGAAATAATTTGATATAAACATAAACTATTTTTTCACATGTAAATTTTGAATAAGTCAGGTATGAATGTTTTTTACGCTTGATGTTTTGTTTGGTGTAATGCACAAATTGTAAGACAAATTTCCTCACGGACAATAAAGATGATTATTATTATTATTATTATTATTATTAGATAAGATAAAATAATTTTTATTGATCCGATCTAATGGAAATTCAGTTTGATTACAGTTGACAACCTGAGCGTAACTACTGTACAAAAACAATATTGATGAAAAATTCGAAAAAATGGAGGTTTGGGGTCATAGTTTTCATTCTCCTAGTTCGGGCTAACGTGCCCCTTCAACATGAAGTTAAACTGGTTTTAAGGCGTCAGTGCTGTATTTCATCCCTTCTTCTGTCAGAATATAAGAACAGGTTCCAACGTTTTTTTGGGGGGAAACTCATCCATGAAGGCCAGGAGTTGGATTTGTCTGTCAGAGGCATTTAGAGACGCAAGCCATTGAAGCATTTATTGGAAAGTGCGAGCTTATCCCCACTTTCACCACCGGCATTGCCAGTCCTTTGGAACCCATGTGATTTAGAACCCTTAAAATCTAGTTAAGATTTACTTTTAGATTTAAAATGAAGGTGTAATCAATATTAGTTTTACGTAAAAATATAAACGATAAATTGAAGCAACATTAAATGTATTGTTATCGCACAATTCATTTATTAGACAGTCGTCCCACGAAGTTTCATTCATCAACAGAATGTATAATTACAGCTTTTCAGTATGAAACTAAGATTATATCATTTAGTATCTCTCCTACTTACATTCTTTGTACTTCTTGGATGTTGGAGTTCGACTGAACTACATTCATGAGGCTGATCTTGAGTAGATTCAGATTCCTGCATCTGTTAAATGATCGGAGATGAAACGAAGTAAATTCTGGTAGAGTTTTTGCATATCTTTCTTTCTTCGTTTCCTTTGATATATTGAGTTTTTAAATTGATCTATCATGTCAACTACAGAAATACGTTTGAATTATTCTTCCGTCACAGCTAGATTTAGAAACATTTGAATCAGGAGGGCCAAGGAATGTATATTTATTTGTTGCTAATGCATTCTAAAAAAAACGCTTAACTAAGATCAAGTAAATTTGTTACGTTCACCGTTTCTCAAACTGTGGTTCGATGCTGGTTAGGGGGGCGAAATTTGCTGTCATAGAAGGGTATCAAGTTCATTAAAAAAAATAATAATACAAATATTATTATCATTGCGGTTAGAAATAAATAAGAATTAGAAAGGTTAAAAAAAATGGGGGGATTTCCGCTTTTATTTTGCTGTTGACTCTTCAAATAATATTTCCTAGCGTGTACAACACTTTAAGGGTTTACTGGAGCCCCCAATTTTTTTTTAAATTTTTGCTTTGACCTAATAACTTTTGTTATATTATATCATATGACAACTCAATGAAAAAAAAAATGTTTAATTTTGTTTTATGCTTCCTGGTTGCCATAGAAATGGCGGGCATCTTGAAAATAAACAAAAATTAGTTCATATAGAAAAATTCTATAATTTTTTAAAATTGATAAACGTCAAAGCTAAAAATGCTCAAGTCTTTAAGTTTCATGCTGTCTGAAAGGAACTAGCTTGATATTATAAAATTTTTCTAAATATTCTGCATTTTATAATTTTTTAAAAAAGGATGATTTTTTACATGTAAAATTTATCCACTTTTTTTTCTCAAAGGCTCATATTTTAAAAAATCTTTCAGATAAAGTCATAAAAACTAGCTGATTCTCTATATAAATTATCTCTGAGTATGCATACCAAATTTGATACATTTATCTCTATTAGTTCTAGAGATTTTAGAATTATTCTACAGGGGGGTCACCAAAAAAAAATGCATTCCGAGAAAAACCCTAAAAAAGATTTATATTTACTATCATTTTGGAACCATTGCGTACTTAAAAATACTCTTTTACCAAATAAAAATGATTTTTTTCAGCAAAATTTTTGGTGCCAGCTTATAGAATACATGTCCAACTATTAAATTACAACAAAATTGGAAAATAATTTTTTTTACCCAAATTTGACTTTTTCACTATCCAATAACCCCTTAAACAAGTAAAATGTAACAGAAAAATCCTTAATAGCCTATGTAAGAGAACACTAATACATTTTAGACCACACCTCCTTGATTTAACAGTTATTTACGTTATTATATTATATTATATACAAAACACTAATTATTTAAGTATAAAAAAATGTTAAAGTTTAACCGAAAATAGTTTGGGATTAATAAAATTCTCAGTTGTATAAGGGGAAAAAACTCTACATTTACTAGTAATGTAGTGTCAATACTGAAGGATTTATTTCCCATGTTTTCATCAAAGAAAAAATATTAATTGACTGGTTGTTTTTTTTTTTTTTTAATTGATATAAATATATTTAAGTAAACATATATATTACACTCGGCCCGCAAATATTTCTCTTTTTATTACTGTCGATATAGTCACTGTGAGTGTTTTTAAACAATTTTACGAAATAATAATGTTATAGGTAAAGCGAATTTGTAAATGTAAAAATTGTATAAATGGAGCTATCAAAATAGTTAATCGACTTATATCCATTTTTTTAAAATAAAAACATTTGCTTGTAGGTCTACATATATTTGATTGAAAAGAATAGACTTATTTTTGTATGTCCATGTGTTACAGTATAAAGTAGATCTTGAGTTAGACATAGATCTAGATCTACACTAATCTAGACTTAAATATTGGCGCGTGCGTGAAGGCTTCGCTCTGGGCATGCGTGACCTTTTTCATTACTCGATGTATCAATGAATCTGTCTAAGTGAACTGTTGACTTCAACTAAATCTTGGTTAGTTTGATGCGCGAGAAGCTTCTTTCACCAGATGCTACAGTTATAATATCGTTAAAAATGCAAGGTTTTTTACTCCCGGAAGTGGTAATAGTCTTAAGTAAACTCTTAAGCCCATCATTACATATAAAATGCTTCCAATGACAAGTCTTAAATAGCCTCTGACAACCAGTCCAACTCCTGGCCTTCACGTGTGGTACTGAGCCTGGTGGAATAGTTATCATCGACAGTAGGAGAAAAGGAGAAAAGGAGAGCAACTTGAGCCTAAATCAAAAAGCTTCGAGCAGGAGGGGTTAATCTTATTAGGCTACCCATCTCGGAGAAGGAAAACGTCGCGGCTCTACCCAAACACGGGAAAGATTTCGGAGACAACCCTGAGGAAAAACCAGCTGGTGATCCTTAGGCAGATTGTGGCACACTGTGCTACAGCCTGGCAGAGTCTGCGGCGTTACAGATCTCAAACTGTATCAGATATTCCGTTCCTATGGCGACTTCAGCTGCCCGATATATTTTGTACGTACACCAAATACATTACTTGTACATGGCCTTCTGATAACAGTGTTAGAACCCATAGTCTGTGCACTATTTCTTTATTTTAGAAAAAAAAAACATTTTTAAATAATTTTTAAAAAATAATGTTTTCTCCACACATAAATACGTCTTATGTGTGACTTACATTTGTGTTACATACATAAACATACAAATATACACGTTATATTGTTACTTTCTAGAATGCTAAATTATTAATAATTATTTTTTTCCACACTGACATAGATATGGCGTCAGGCCAATGCATTTTTGTTGGCTATAAATGTTCTATAGTCAATTTATCTATAGCTATAGACATTGAAACTTAGTAGACCAAAAAAAAATGTGAGACCTCCAGCTAACATAACAAAGCCTCTTTTGTGTCTTGTGCTAAATGTTTAGAAATATTTCTAAAAAGAATAATCTTTGTTTACTTTAAACGTTTTAGAATGACATATAGAGGCACTGTTTCTTTAGCCTCTTTATCATAAATGATAAAAATCACAAGTAATATATTTACATCTTTTATGTATAATCTTTGAGCACACCAGATTTCTGTTGTTTTTTTGCGTGCCGCATAAAATATTTAGGTAGGCCTGCATGTTGCCTGTGTCCGTAAATCGCCCACACTTGAACTAAACGAGAAACTTAAGGCCTTTATTGACATTCACTTTGTTATCAGGAGCTGTTGCCTTGGTTGGCTTGGCCACATTCACAGAATGCTAGTAGTTCGAATTCTACAAGACATTTTTTTAAATATATTTTTTTACTTTCATAAAAATATATTTATTAATACCATCATAACCCAGTGAGTCACCTGCTGAACAAATCAAAAAAGTAGGTCACGGTCATATGACCTGAAAATTAATATTGATATTGAATTATACGCATGTTATACATATGTATACCAAAGGAAATAATTTTAGAAAGGCTGTAACATAGTGTGGGTCTTCCAGGGTTTAGGCCAGTAGGCCTATCTATCGATACTATGGAGAATTATGATGAGAGTTTTGGGTTTGCTTGAAACAAGATGGCAAGTGTAACAACTGATGAAGCCCAATATTTGACTAAAAATATTTTTTTTAAATAAATAAAAGTATGATATCCCAACCATAAACTCTAAACGGAACAGTTTGCGCCAGGCTGCATTTAATATCAAACATATATTTGACCCAATTATCACTGGGATCTTAAGCATAAACGCATGTGCTGTCTTAGAATGGGTAAGGTCTCTGTGGCATTTTACGCCTTGAGAGAAGACCTTTTCTCTTTGCAAATTCTTGTGTGACTAAAGAGGCAAATCCTTAATACACAGTTGTGATCGTAGGTTGGCTATATGTAGTCACCAGGCACCGTTGCATTTTCACCCTTCTTTCTGTTTGCATAAAATAATCATTCTCGACGACCTCAATGCACGCGTTGGATTTGACAACTCTGCATGGGACAGCTGTATTGTGCGTTATGGTGTCGGTAAAGTAAATAAAAATGAAAGTGTATTTTAAGCTAATATTGTTTTGTTTCTACAAAATAATTAGTTACTGGCTTACTGGGTTGTGAAATCTCGCGATTTGTGTTCTGTGTAGCCAAAGTTCACTCGTTTAGGTGTGTGATTTTTAGTCCAGCATATTAATTGAGATTTAAATTCATATAAGTCGGAGCACCTGAAAAGGTGTGGCCTCTGGTCCAGCCACGTGATTCAGATTTTTCTCTAAATAAGCAAACACTGTCCGGTTACCCATGTAGATGGTGACTTAAAGTCCACCCCCTAATTATTTTGTTTTAATATAAACATTAATACATTCTACAACAGGAATTAATGAAACGAGGTCCACTCTATGCATACTAAATAGGTGTACTTTTTACAATCCGGTTTACTATGCGGTAGTAATATTCAGCCGGAGCCGAATATCGCCGAATAGTGAAAAAATGCCGAATATTCGACAGAAGCCGGAGTCGGAGCGACTATCCGGTGCACAAGTATAAGATTTTAAACCTTTAACATTTTAAAACCATACATACTTGTATTTCAATAACAGACAATGCAGTAAACAAATTTAGCTTTGCATGGTTTAAACCCAAGGAACTAAAATAAAAAAAAAAAAGCACAAAGCAAGTATAAATATAGCCTATAGAATAAAAATATCTTACCGTACATGCACCTCTTCTTTCTTCTTCTAAAATAATGTTCAATTCATTTCCCATTTCGATTTTATCTGTAAAGGTTGTTTGTGCTGAATAATGGCTTTGGAACTTCCTTTCTTGAAGAAAACGTTCTCGTGTGGTATTTATATTTGATAACATTGCCGTAATCCTGTGGTGTATGTCTAAGATATTCTGTTCTATAGTTTGTAACTTGTGGTCATTATTTTGTTGTCGATTTTTACACTCACCCAGGCATTTCAATAATGCAAGCAAAGTTTTCTGATTCTCGTTTTCATTATTTTCAACAACAGATAAATGTTCAAGTATTTCGTCTACAGCATTAATAACATCCAGAGATCTTACTATTACCTGACCAGCTGATAAAGGCAATGTCTCTATGTTCCATTTAAATAATAGGGCATTGTCATAAATAAGATGTTGAATGTCAGACAGATGTATGGGGAGTTTAGATGAACTAATATTCATGCTGGATTGACTTATTAGCTGATACTGCTCCGTGTTTGTGTTATAAACAGAAAATGTCCATTTAGCATGTCCAACAATGTCCTTACTCGAGATACAAACATTCTTGAGTCCTACTTTCAATTTGTTCCCGTCACTTTTTCTATAGAACCTCTAAAAGATAAAGCTGGTTCGGTTTTAGTTGTGTACGTTGGTGTGTACATGAGGCATGTACCAGTACTTAGATCGGCACAATTCTCCAAGTTATAAAATATGTCAAGAGTTGTCTCCCTTTTACAATTAAGTATTTCTTTGAACATTAAAGCCAACTCTTTAAACTCCTGTATTTCCATGACGAAATCTTGTTCAAGTATATTTCTGAATACAACAATAAAATTTAATATTTCATTGGAATTTTAAAATGATATTTAATTCATTTCATTAAAAAAAAGAAAAAAAATGCATTTCTATTTAGAAAAAAAAGGTATATTGAAAAACATATTAAATAAAATATTGTTTATGTTCGCTCTCAGGTTTTCATCATTGTGACTATGCTAATACAAATATTATATATACATGGGCGCCCGCAGGGGGTGCAAGGGGGTGCACTTGCACCCCCCTGGATTCTGAGTAGTCAAAGTTTAGTAATTTTTTCGCACCACCAAATCAATTAACTTCTAAGTAGCAGCTGAACATGTAGTGCTTCCATTGGTTAATGTAGTAGTAGATTAGCCCAGGCGTATGGAATGAATGGCCAACTATGTACGTGCGTGTTTTTGAATTGTGAGTAGCCACATTGTAGCCAATTTTTTTCAAAAATATTTTATAATAAAATACATCATCCAGATGTGTTTTTTTACGTAGATGTAGATTTAGACAGAATCCATAGGGGTGCAAGCATGGACGCTCGCAGGGGGGTGCAAAAGGGTGCACTTGCACCCTCATGGCTTCTGAGTAGCCAAATTCTAGCCATTTTTTCGCCTAATCAAATCAATTAATTTCTAAGTAGCAACTGAACAATTAGTGCTTCCACTGGTTAATGTAGTAGTAGAAATAAGTAGATAAGGTGTATGGAACAGATGGCCAACCATGTATGTGCGTGCCTCTGAATTCCGAGTAACCACATTTTAGCCATTTTAAAATAATGAAGTACATCTTCCAGATCTGTTATTTTTGTATTACGTACATGTACATTCACTCAGAATCCAGGGGGGTGCAAGTGCATTATTAATGCAAGAGTTTAATAAATTAATATTTATGAAAATTTGGTCTTTTAAATCTAAGACTTTAAAGCCTATCATTAGAATATTATAAAGTGAAGTAGTTTTAAAAGAAGTACTTCCACATAAAAACAGATGTAAAGATATGCTATTATTGTAACTAGAATAGTCGAATTTGTAGTTCATGTTCGACCATGCACGATTTATTATAGGCTTGCTATTCTTTGCACTTTGAAGGATGTCAAATATTCTATAGCGTGTTAGACGTGGCGATTTGTTTATATTTGCACATAGTTATAGTTATTATGAATGCCACAAGGTTGACTTTCACAAAACAATCTGTGTTGTGATTTAAAAGAAGGCATGAGATCCGCTGGTCGTCCACTGCTGAGGTATACTGATGTATGCAAACTCGACATAAAGCTCTTCAAAATCAACATCAACAGCTTGGAAAAAGTGGCACTGGATAGATTCACTTGAATAGCGAGCATTTAAGGAAGGTCCTGGATTGCAGATGCAAGATACAGTAGTAGTAGAAAAAAGGTTGAAAGTACAAAGGATTGGCTTCTTTAGTCACACAAGAGGTTGCAAAGGGGAAAAATTGTCTTGAGACGTAAAATGTTACAATTAGTTGTTTATATTTAGCTAAGGTCTAGAAAAAAAAAATGTTTTTTGCCAATTATGTTTCGATGTGACAAATGCTATATAGTTGCGGTCGGTGTCAGCGCTCGATAAAACAGCGGGTTAAACACGTTCACCAGTTTACAACAGATACAAGAATGTTCTTCACATGTCGTCATTCGAGTCAAAACGTTGAATTGGATCAACGGAGCACAGGCAGCAGCAAGAGCCCAAAAACTACAAGCTGCAGCATCATGATTTAACTGCATTTGCTGGGTATTTTAGTGATGAAACTGCAGATATCTCAGGCACTGAGCAGATGTCTTTGAGTGTTCGGTTTTTAGATTGCGATTGTATTCATTAGCTTAGTTCCTGTGGATCAGAGAGACATACTACATGTGTCTAACAGCATTGTACAGTCTAGACATGGACAACTACTCGGCCAAGGCTGTCCCGTGATGGCCAGAAATCTTCTTTCGTATCAGTCCCTAGAAATAGCGTTGGTACTACATTTACCTCTTTGTGTGAGACACAATGAACTGAAAAATACAAATCTATTCAAGCTTAAAGTCTCAACTTAGAGATCATTGACTGTTTGGCGGATCTTAAAATAACGACTGAAAGTGAACCAGATAAACTGCACTTGTGTAGTAAAAGTCTCCTCCTCTTGTTTTTCTGATTTGACTTTTCATTGCCGTCAATTATTCATCTGTTCTTGAACCAGTTTCTATGGTGTTGCAGTCTTTCCTACTTAACATAATGGCCGCTCAACAGCAGCTCAGCAGTAACATTAATGGCATAATGAAAAACCATCTTGACCATCCTGAGGAACACGTCAGAGATGTCATCTTGAGGAAGGAGAGACTACTGGCAGAAAAACATGATATTGGATGATATTGAGTTGTTACCACTGAGGAAAAAAAAACACGTTTGGATTTTGGGAGTTATTACAGAATACGGCTTTACATTACATATCTTAATTCTTAAGTTTCTTCATTACTTCTGGGGGGGGGGGGGGGGGGGGGGGGGTTAACCCCACAGCCCCCCGCCGGGGGCCCCCGGGGGGGCACCCCAGGAAAAAATCCTGCGGGCGCCCATGTATATATAATATATATATATATATATATATAGTACCAGGTGACCAAGCCTCCCTCGGTTGATTAATATGTTAAGGAAGGATATAGACCCGAAATCATTTTTGTAAAATAACGATCGTGTAAAGACTATCAATCTGAAGAGTTGCTTTAGCGTTCCGTTAGTTCTCAATGTAATTGTACTTGGTGATTAGAATAGAAAGTTTCTTAGGTCCCACCAACAGTATAGAAAAAAAAGATCAAGTCATAGCGTTGGACATTACATCTTTTGCGAAAAACGTTCTTCACTTGGAAGAAATTCTTTACAGTGTATCTACTAATATGGTTACGTTCAGACATGTAATAGTGCAATTAGTATATTCAATATTGCTTTAGTACGAAGCGACAAATGATACAAAATCTTCACGTTATAGCGTGAAACGTGCACCTTGTAACATAGTGGAGAAACAAGTGTTTTTCCTAAGCGACTTCAAAACATCGCGTTAGTATTCTTAAAAGTGTTATTGTTGGGCATCTCTGTTACGCTGATCACCTTTCAGCACACTAAAAAAGATTGCCTTTGACATATGTTCGTCTCCCACATGGAATAAGTGCCCTGCAAAGCATGACTGTCGGACTATAAGACTATATATTCCATTTCGCAAGAAAATCACTATTTGTAGTGCGGACGTGCCACCGTATGGCATGAAGGTTTGCAAATATCTTTGTTGAAGGCGTTGAAGAAGTCTTAGTGGCTATGTATAAAGTACTCATGTCTCAGATCCCCAAAGAGAGTTTGAGAGAACCACTGCTTGATAGACATAGATTTTTGTAGGCATGCGAAGCGATTTATTTCGCAACACTCTTGCTTGGAGGCGTCCAACCCTTGTGACATATCAACCTCTCTTGAAAGCAATGCGTCATTGGAAACTATGCATCACAGATATGTGAATATGTCTATCACGTTAAAGGATGTATATATATATACTAGAATATATATATATATATATATATAATTTCAAAAGCGGATCTAACGATTTTCTTTTACATTTTAATGTATATTTATATTAAGGAGAAAAAAAATTCTCAACTCATTAGTCACATCGGGAAAACTCGAGGTTGACGTTATATCGGTTTGAAGATGCCTCATTATCGAAACATTAATTTTGCTAGAATGTTTTATGAATTAAAATTTTCTCTATGACGTCAAAGAGAAAAAACTTGACACCGCTTACGTCACCAGGCTCACAGCAGTACACAGAGACATCTCTTCGAAGATGAGAACAATTTGAAATAAATTGGCCTAATTAAACATCTGGGCACCTTATCATTATTGGTTGATCAATCATGAAACTATGAAAGAAAAAGAATGAAATTAAATTTGTTGATGTATTATTGGTTATTGTGTTTTAAAGATTTAATATATTGTTTTACACTTCAAATGCGTAGACCCTTAGGTAGCTTATACTTTATTATTTTGCTGGTGAATTATTATTGCAAAGTGTT
>JADKLZ010005465.1:2073052-2093901 GCA_021533235.1 Biomphalaria straminea | reverse complement strand
GGATTCTCTCTCAGCTATTGCAAGATCAAATTGATCGTTTGTGTAGCGGCTATTCTCATGTTTTAAGCTGTCAACAATCTCTATCAGTTCATTGACTTGTCTTTGTTTCTTGTGTCTGTCTGTTGTTTGATTGTCAAATAAAATCACTCTGTTATTACACTCTTTCACCAAGTCAGACAAAACACCTTTTTGTGATTGTATCCAATCTTGGAAACTGACTTTTACTTGAGCTTCAAATTGATCGCCATACGTCATGACCAGTATACAAAACTTCCTGACAAAGTTCTGACCAAAAACCTTCTTTAAGAAGTCAATAGTTCCTTTATCTTCTTTCGTGAACCGGCCACCAAATCTTACAACCAGAAGAAAAGCATGGTAGCCTTTGCTGTTAATGGTAATGGCCTGGGAGAGAGCCTCCACAACAAAATTAGTGGTCTCGTCATCTTCCCAGTCCGTGTCGCCTACCCCTGGACTGTCCACTACTTTGATGATCCGTCCATTCACTTCATTGACGTCATCGCTGACTTCTTTAGTAACAGAAGTGCTAGAAGGCTCGCAAACAAAAGCGTTGTAGTCCAGTATTGAGTTACCTAGAGCGCTTTTTCCGTTGCCTGTCTTTCCAATCAGCAAAAGATCAATTTGATCATTAACTATTGATCTAGAAAAAAGAATGAAAAGATAAGCTGTAGATTAAATTAAAAACTATTTAATGTACTAATTTGAAAGGATTTCTTTATGTATATATAGAGATAAGCGCTTCCACGGTGTCTATTACTTGAAATACAACCAAACTCAAAGGGAGGTAACACCGAACCATAAGATAGAACAAGAACATCGAAGAAAGGCCAACAATCGATAAAGGCAGTCGACGGTAGTTTTGAACCAACAAACACTTTACATATTCAATAAAGGGACCGTCGGATGTCCTTTTACAACTATCCGTCTTTATATTGTTTCTTATTCTTACTGTGATATGCAAAGCGTCTTGTTTATAGAGTCTCCTAGACATAGACATAAATAAATATAGACTGGAAAAAGAAAGTTACTTCATGTAACTTGAAAAAATGAATTCGTTTCTGTCGTCTCTGTGTGTTACAAAATTCTGGACCTGCTATCAAAAAGTTATTTGCTTCGAAACTCAAAATCAAAGTTATATAGTCTTTTCACTTTTTATATTGCATACTACGTACAAATAAATAGTAATGCAGAATAAATTAAAAAAAAACAACACATTTTAACATCTTCATTATTTATCTGCAATAGTTTTACAAGAAAGGTTTTGAATCAAAGGAAATAATTGCACTTATTTTCAATACATTTGGTGAATATGAAAAGTGTTTCGGTTGAAGTTAGCATACAAAATTAAATACAATTTTACTTTGCATAGTACTGGATAATTGTTTTTTATATGTACGTATGTATACTACTAATAAAAAATTCATAAATAACATTCTCTAAATACCTAATAGATCTTGTTATAGGACTTGGTCTACAAGTTGTTGAATCTTGTCTTTTTACTCTGTCCTGCAAATGTCAAAGTAGATGGATGTATTGATACAGGTCTTTAATGAAACATTGAACGATATGTAATAGTCAAATTTTCAAAGGTTCGATCTAGATGCATAACGGTGGTATTAAGTTCGCCCATTTCTAATTAACGATGTGGTTATACGTACATTACAAATACAACAAAATAAACTTTCTCTAAGAAAAGGCTCTTTTTAATAGTTCAGTGATGTAATGTAGCGCAAAGCACAAATAAAAGTTCTACGCATAGACTTATACAGGGGCGTAGCTAGAAATTCCCAATTTTGGAGGCCCGTGGAGACTGACCTCTTTGGGGGCCCCTACATGTTGCTTAATACTTTATTTATAATGTAAAAAAAAACTTAATTTGGGGGCCCCCTCAAGTGGGAGTCCGGGGGGATTTTCAAATTCTCCCCCCTCCTGCCCCCTCCCTAGCTACGCCACTGGAATTATATATATTTTAGACTGGAAATCGGAAACTAATCTTTATTCGCGATTGAGCAATATAAACTATTATAGAAGTAAGATAATGTTTCAAAATCATAGATGGAAATAATTCATGTCTGTTGTTTTAATCATCGTATTTACATTTAAATAGATTGATTATCAAGATCTTTCCAGATTATGTATCTAAAAATTGAAAAAATAATAATATTACTAGATCTAGATTTGATAATTAAATTCTGTTACATAGGTTAGGGTTGAAAAACAAAAACAAAAAATACTTCTTAGAACTAGTTTACGGAACAACACCTTGTTTCATTTTTTAAAAAAATTCAAGACATTTTACGAAACTATCTTCTTTTGTCTTAAAATGAGCGTCTTTAATTAGCGAAAAGATGTATAATAATTAATTGCTTAAAAATTCCTACATTATGAAGAAATAGTAGATCATCATCATTTATCGTTCTTGTTTATTCCTCATAATGCTTCTTTAGTGCAAGTATTGTGGTAAGAGTGCTTAAGGGCTTAGTACGCTTGAACTTTGCTTGACTAGCATAAAGTTGTCTGTTCGACACCCGACTGTAGCAGAGTTGTGTCTACTGAGTGCCCATAGGCAGTAGGAAAACCTTCTCCCAGATACCCCAGCCTCCCACAGGCCCACAAATGAGACTGGACAATTGCGCTCTGAGCATGCTATAAGAATGAAAGTAGCGCTATACAAAAGGTACAATTAGTCAGGATTTATCACGATAAACACGCAAGACGTAATGTATTCAAACATTTTTTTCTGACCTCATTCAGAACTACTTTTGTTACTAAAAAGACGGACGCCAAGCTTAATTTTTAAATGATGAAATATATAATTATAACGGTCAAACCAGAGTTTGTATTTTTCTATGTTAAAATAGCTAGTAATTTTCCCCCAAAGTTATACATAAACTGTCAAATTTATAGAAAAACCGTTAAAGCGTTTTCGAATTAGATTTTTCTTTTTTGTATAATAATTTCTTTCCACGCATGGAAAAAAAAAAACTCAAACTAATAGATAATAAAAAGGAAATTTAAAAAAAAAAAAAAAAAACATACATGCGTGAATAATAAGCTGAGTGTACAAGTTTAAACTAGTGTTAGTACGAGACAATAGATCCATCAAGCTGAAATACTTAACAACTAAGATGGAATTATATCATGGCTCTCCTACTTACGAAGTCTACATGTTTTTTATGTCGCAGTTCTACGGAGCTAGACCTGTATGGATCCTCTCCAGCAGAACCAACTTTTCCATGAGATGGATCTATGTTTGCTGAGACTAAAGGCGTGGAGGCTTGTTTTGGTTGAGATTTAGGGGGGACTTGTTTCTTGGTATCCTTTGAGGTCTTTGTATTTGAGTTTTCAAATTTGCCGACTATGTCAACAACAGATTTACGTTTTGAGTCTTCTTCCATGTTAATTCAGTTTGTAACTGAAATGTAGATGTATTTATTCTAATTTATTCAAAAAGCAAAATATAACTTAAAATACTGTTAGCTGTTAGTTAATGGTTGGAATCTGAAGCGTATTAGGTCATATTTATTAATCCATTTGCAGCAAACGATATTGGAATCTGAAGCGTATTAGGTCATATTTATTAATCCATTTGCGGCGAACGATATTTTATTAATAGCAGGAACATCCATTATACCTACATATAGCCTGAACCTTAAATGTTGTGATGCGTAGATTTAATTGTAGTATGTAGGCCTGTTATTGATATCTATGTTTAGATGTACTGTTAAATAGATCAAAGAGCATTAGGAACACCAACTATAGAAGAAAAAAAAAAACTCATCCACACATACCCTCCCTAACAAAAACAAAAACATAAATAGACTTTGTGTTCGACTTATTGTAACAACCTTGTCTGATAGACCTAGTGAGCCTACACATGTTATCCTAGTGTAGTGTGTATAGATGATTAAGTTGACCTTCACGCGATTTTTTTTTTCTTTGGGCATACGCAATAGTGTTTAATGTGCAGGAAAGAAAAGATAACACATTGGCATGGTCAGTCAAGCAAATAGATATGCTAAATTATCCGTACACTAGTTACAGAAGTCAAGTGTTTGTTAACATTCCAGCATATCGTGATCATTTTATTTTCTGCGATGTTAAACTTTGCTATAAGGTTTTCCTTTATATATAAAGTCAATATAATTATAGAATGAAATTAGACTTCTTTCTAAAGGTTTTAGTACAAGGGAAAAATACATACACCCAGACATGCAAATAAATTTGTTTTATTTTATTATGCAACAAACGTGTGTTCAGCGTCCTAATTGACATTTCTCTCCAAGTAAACAAACTTAGTGTCATCATCTGTTGACCTAAATACAGTGTCAATATGTCTTAACCGTTTGTGTTAGTCCAGTATGGCTTAAAAATGGTCTATCAATACATTGTCATGGATTAAACAAATAAGAAGTTGAGTGTTTTGAGTCTCTTGAGCCCTCCCTTTAAAGATACCACTGGTCAGTGTCTGTTTGGCTTGTAGTCCAGCCTCCTAATTGACACTTAACTCAAAGTAAACAAACTTATTACCCGGCCAAGAGGTTAAAAAGTGTGGCTTGTGGTCCTGACCCTTTGATTGACAGTCTATCTCATAAAAAAACAAACCCAAACGAACCTTACAGAGAGATGGCTTGTAGTCCCGCCCCCTAATAAAAATTATTCTCCAAGTAAACAAACTTAGTTCCCTCATAAGCTGTGACCTCTAGACCAGTGGTCTTCAACCTTTTTTAACCTACCGCCCCCTTTTCGTATATTTTCTCTTTAAAAAATCTCCAGCGCCCCCCTAACGGATATATAATAGTAAAAAAAAAAAACAAATTCAGAAGGTAAATTGTACTAAAAGAACATGTATTGATTTATATTGGCATTGTAACTTACATATTGTTAATTAATCTTATATTATTAGTAAAAATAATAGCTTACAGGATATAAATACTAGAAGTTAAACTGATTGTCTTTAACCTTTTTTTTACATTAAAAATATCAATATTAAGGAAAACCAAGAAAATAATATACAACACATCATCGCAACAAACAGCTAGTATGCAAGTGAAACCATGACTATAACAAAGACAACCAAAAAATCTACTTAATACTTGGTAACGAACAATTCTTATGCAAATCTATACTGCTATACAAGATGAAACAGGGTGGAGGACACGCACTAACCATGTTATATTTCAATTGTATGAATACCCACCGATAGGACAAAAAAAAAGAACAGACTACGTTGGGCAGGTCACCTTGAAAGAATACCAGATAACAGAGGAAAGAAAATTTTATACAGGCGAAAAACAAAAGGCAGGTGACCCAAAGCCAGACCCCGAAAGCGATGGATTGATGATGTGGAGGCAGATCTGCAACAGCTTGGGGTAAGGGCGTGGAGACGAAAGGCTCAGGAGAGATCTGAATGGAGAGATGTGTTGAAGCAGGTCAAAGCCCTCCATGGGCTGTAGCACAACTAGGATGGATGGGTGAATGTTAAATTATAGAACACTACAATTTTTTTTACATTAAAATTTTACATTTAGTCTTATATTTAATAATAAAACAATTTATCACACATAACTAAGCTTGAACTAATGGGAACCTTGTGCCTCATGCAGTTTAACAATGTTAGAAATGTCAGGCTTTAAATTAGTCAAAGCAAGGCGTAGGTCTCCTCTAGTGGCTACATCAAGTCTATTTCTTTGTTTACTCATTATGTTTGTAACGGCACTAAGTCCAGTTTCAGCCATATAAATTGAAGGAAAAGCTAAAAATAGCAATTCCATTTTTGACCATAGTTTTGGATATTTGACAGGAACAAATCGCTGCAGCCACATCTTTCTGTGCCTCCTCTTTTGAAATTCATTTGACTGGTGATATCATTTTGTAACTCTACCATTTCTTCCTGCAAATCAACTTGAACATCGGTGACAGATGTTTCAAAAGGATTAATCATCCATGTTTCAAATTTTAAATTTATGACATCCTGGAAGCGAGTTTCCATTTCTTCCTTGAGAATTTTCAGGTGAGTAGCATAGACGACAATGTCCTCAGGCAGTAATTCATTAGTCAACAAAGCGAGTTCTGTGAGATTGTAAAATTCCTTTCTGGAAATATTGTGGTAAAAGAGATTCAATTTCTCAATAAAGGAGACAATGATCTGCTTTGTATCAATAAGGGTTAACTTCTTTCCTTGCAGCTCAAGTTCATTTCATTCATTTTACGATAGATCCCTGCCATGTAAAATAAATCTTTTTTGACCTTCTTCAAGTCAATGCAAACAGATACATTTTCCTGTTGCTTGAAAAATTGCGAAATTGTATTGAAAAGTTCAGCAAAACGAGCAAGACAATTCCCTTTGGAAAGCCAGCGAACCTCAGTGTATAATAAGAGTTTAACATGTTGCTCATTATTTGTTTCACACAGCTGTTGAAAGATGCGCTCATTTTTGGCATGGGTTTTTAATTTATTTACAGTTTTTATAATCAGATTTAAAGATGAATGAAGTTGTTGGCTAAGTTGTTTAGCAACAAGATGTTTCCTGTGAATCACACAGTGAATAATAAACATTTCTGGATTTTCTTTTTTCATAAAACTTATGAAGCCTTTGTGGCGTCCAACCATTGATGGTGCTCCATCACTTGCACAAGCTACTAAATTTTGCAAAGGTATTTCATTATTTGCAAAAAAATGTCTTTACTAAGGTAAAAACAGACTCCCCTTTTGTGTCACGGGTAAGTTTTACAGAAAAGATAAGCTCCTCATTAACACTGAAATCATCATCAAAATATCGCACATAACCAAGTAATAATGAAGAATTATCAATCAATGTTGACTCATCTATTTGCAATGAAACTTTTCTAGTTTGAAGTTTCCTTAAAAGTTGTTGCTTTACCCCACTGGCCATTTCATCAATCCGTCTTTGAATCGAAGTGTCACTTATCGGTAATACTTTCAAAACCTCATTGGGATCTTGATGCATCACTGTGGAAATGACTTTTCGTAAAGCTGGGATTATCAATTTTTCACCAACGGTATGTGACTTTTGATTTTTTGCAATTAACTCTGCAATTTTGTAAGAGGCCATCAAACCGTCTTCTGCTTTGCTGTTGTTTTTTTTTAATTTTGTTTGAATAGTCGGGCGTTTTTGAAATTGCTCATGAATAGCTTTGAAATACTCAATGGGCTTATCCATTTTGTCAGGATGCAAGGCATTCATATGTTCCTGAAGCCGACTTGGTTTCATCGCCTCATTAGAAGATCTTTTCATGCAAAGTAGACACAATGGAATACGTTTATCTTCAGGCGACTCTATGAAACCCATGGAGAGATAATTTGCTGAATACTGACGAGTTTTTTTCTTGGTCGACATTGTCAATGCTTTCAATGTAAAATGAACATTAAACTCATTTATTTTAACGCTAGCTTTATTTGTAAACCAAATAGCATAGACATTGTTTAATATTATTTATTATATAACTATGTTACTGTAGATATAATAAACTATAATTTAAAAAGCTAATTACCTTGTTTATTTATCAATCTACAAACTGTTTTACGCGCTAAAAAATGGTAGCAAAAATACAGACTTACTGCTGCAGTAAAAAACAAAAATAGCAATAGGTTTTATAAATCATAGAAACAAGGAATTCCCGAACTCTAAAAATAAAATGATTCTTTGTCTATATATACTTCGCCAGGGCCGCTTTGAAGAAAATGTGCTACGTTGAAAACGTTTTTCTTTTTTTTTTCTTTTGTTTCTTCTCTGCGCCACCGATTGCCCCTTATGTGTCCAGCACCCCCTTACCGCCCACTTTTGTGCCCATCGCCCCCGTACCGCCCCTTTGGCTCCCAGCGCCCCCTAAAATCTCAAAATCGCCCCCAAGGGGGTGATATCGCCCCGTTGAAGAACACTGCTCTAGACAGTGTCAACACGTTGACATCTGGCTTAATGTGGCATCTGCCTATCTGTGAACTCATTGTTATGGACTAAACAAACAAAAGGAGGTGTGGGTCGCTCATTCCTACCTCTGCAGATATACCCGCACATCTAGACCGATTATCAGCGTGGCATAGTTAAGGAATATTACCTGTTTACTAGACCACCTAAAGGTCGCCTGTGTTGTTTCAATATTTAAGTGTTACATCCGTTTGATATATATGGAAAAGACTTGGCGCGGAAGCACCTAATAATATTAATAGAAATATAGGTACTACGATGTAGTTTTCACTATCCGGTTTAACTATTCAGTAGTGAAATTCGGCGGAGCCGGATATTGCCAAGTAGTGAAAAAGAGCTGAATATTCGGCAGAAGCATGAGCCGGAGCGACTTTCCGGTACACCCCTATTAATTTTCTTATTACTGGAAAGTAATCTACATTATTGAAAAATACACAGTGATTTTTTAGTTCTTCCCTTGGATAAGCTTTTTTTTTTATTTTTTGTATGTCTCAGACGAACAGAGTCTTAAGCCGGTATGAAACGACTTCGCCGACCTTATATCGTATTTATTGTTGTACAAATGTGACTTCTTGACATCTAGGGAGATGTTCTCACAGTGATACGAGCGCAGGTCTCATACATTTATAGAAAGACATTCAAGGCTGGTGATGGTAGATTGTTGTAGTCGGCTTGATCTCTTAAGATTATAATTATACTAGGCAAAAAAGTTTTAAAATGCGTCTGACCGTTAGAATTTTGGGATAAATGTTAGCGTTCTGAAGTAACAAAAAAGCCAAGAAGAAAAGTTTTGGTGTCAACATGATAATAATAAAAGCCCTGATGTAGGTTCAAGGTGATACAATAATATTTCAAAAATAAACACAAGAATTAAAATAAAAAACTAATCTTTTAAAAGTTCTGAACAGATAGGTCGTAAATCTTATTCTTGAATTTAGTAAAGTTTACTGTCTGTCAATGGGGGTTGATTTCCAGACCTAAGATCCATGCACGAAAACAAAAAGTCTTCAAATTGTAACTTTTGAGGGAGTGCAGGACAAATGTAGTGATCAGTCCACTGACTAAAATTTCCTCAGCAATTAAAGAAAAACCATGACAGCTATTGATTAAAGTAAACTCGATGAGTCGTTGTGCTGGCCACATGACACCTTGTTAACCGTGGAAAACAGAAACAGATGACCAACACATCATCTACCCCAATGATAAAATTCACAAGGTCTAAATGGAGAATCATAGAACTTAAAGAAGACATTGGATTCGATGTAATATAATAATTTAATAGTTCAATTAGTATGTGGTGTTTACGCGATTGATGTTTATTTAAAACAAAAATTAATCAAATACTACAAAAGATATTAAAAATAACAATGAGAACTTTAATTTGAAACGTTAAATAAAACTTCGGTTTATATATTATGTGTAGAGAAAAGTATCTAATCAAATATCCACAAACTTTTCGAGTTTATATTAGAAGATTAAAACTTACCGCACCGTCTTAAAACTGTCTTACTCCTAGATCTAGTCCATCACTAACTCCGACCTAGCTAACACACATATATTGTAAGCACACATATATTGTAAGCACACATATATTGTAGGCACACATATACTGTAAGCACACATATATTGTAAGCACAAATATATTGTTAGAACGCATATATTGTAAGCACATGTATTTTGTAAACACACATTTATTCAATACAACTATATTTTCAAGTAAGTTTTCAATGTAGGCACTAAGACTAACTGACTAGGAAGTTATACAAATATAAAAGAAGCATTTACCGATTAGATATAGATTGGCATGAATATTACCTTAATATGTTACTGAATTTAGCATAAATAGCAGCAACTGGTGGTAAACTAATAGAGCAGTTAGAAGAAGACCCATAAGTAAATGTTCCGTGTCATTAGACATTGGTGGCAGCCTACGCGCTTACTAACGTCAGTGCGATGTTACCGGGTTCAGACCCTGGTATCTGACGTTTTCTGCTCTCCTGCTCTAGGACGTGACGTTTCAATTTTTTTGAAAGAACGTCCACATCTTATAAAACAATTAAACAATTTTAGATGACATTTTGATTCATACAATATCAGAAATATTCAGAAATAATGTAAAAAAAAAGAATAAAAAGTAACGTTCCCCTTTTAGACCTTGCTATCTACAGGGCACATGATGTATACGTTATCTGTTTTTGTGGCCCACGGTTAACGAGGGTGTCATGTAGCCAGCACAACGACCAACCGCCTTTACCTTCCCCCAATATCAGGTATTCTATTCCCACCCCTCAATAGCGTTAAAAGCAAAGTCCCAACTTCAAATTATGAAAATTATGTTTGTGTATATATAAACACAAATAATGCCAGGTACCCTTTAGGGTCTTCACCAGCATTCGAACCAGGGACCTCCTGGTTTGGAAGTCTATCTTATCTTATATAATACAGAAGTTACTTCAAAAAGTCTAGCACTTAACCACTCAGCCACCGCGCTTTCTGTCTATATATTACATGGAAAAAAAGTACATATGATAAAGCCTGCTCTGTGCACCAAAAGTATAGCTTACTTAGAACTGAGTTGACAGAACTATTCACTAAGTTAGTGTGGTATGTATATTATTATTATTATTATATCGCCTAGATTCCTCAAGTAGTGTTTAAGTCTTATCTATACCGACATGAAACGGTGCCAAGTAGACTTATTGATTACCCTTTTCAGAGTTACAGTTAGCGTTTAGATGTTTCTGCAGTCAATTTATGTGTTGAAAACAAAACCCCAGCAGATAAAAGAATTAAATGTAAGACCTTGGCCTCAGTAGTCAGTATTTAAATGCCACCTAAACCTGTTTTGATTGTCTTGCTAGTGCCAATGGCTTTTTTTCTTTGTCAATATTTAAATATAAATCTATGGCCATATTACAAGATCTTTGGGGCTCGCAAAGACCTTCCTCCAGGGAACAGTACCCGGAAAAAGAAGAATAGGAAGACAGAGAAAGCGATGAGAAGACAACATAAAAGCATGGGCGGGCCTACCACAGAAAGAAGTTATAATCAGGATAGAGAGGAATGGAGAAGGACGGTCTACAAGTCTTGCTTGGTGCCCCAAGGGTCCTCCAGACTAAGGGATAGGTAACAGGTAACTATATTTTACAATACCTCTATTCAAGTCAAATCCACCACCAAGATAAGACTATTTAACACCATTGTTAAGCCGATACTACTTTATGGAGCAGAGACCTTGAGAACCACCATCACCACCGTCAAAAAAATCCAGTTATTCATCAACACCTGCCTGAGGAAGATTTTTATGATCCGCTGGCCAGACAAGATCTCGAATGATGCAAAGAACAAAACAGCAGCCCATTGATGTAGATATCCTTCAGAGACGCTGGAGATGGATAGGTCACACCCTGCGAAAGCCTGCATCCGACATAACAAGGCAAGCCCTAACCTGGAACCCCCAAGGAAAGAGGAATAGAGGACGGCCCAGGAATACATGGCGCCGCGATCTGGAAACAGAAGCCAAGCAGATGGGCAAGACATGGGGACAGTTGGAGAGACTCGCCCAGAACCGAGATGCCTGGAGAAAGCTGGTTGGTGGCCTATGCCCCAGTAGGGACCACAGGCTGAGATGAAATGAGATGAGATGCACACACGGGGAAACTCTACTTTGACAGTTATAATTTTAAAAAAATGTAAATTTAGCTTCACTACATATAGCTCTAGAGTTAACATAGCGTAGTCATAATACCGTAATTATGCAATAACAGTAAATTCTAAGTCTCTTCAGTATAATCGAATTTTATAAGCGTTTCTGATATTTGTACGTAAATCTAATATAGATTACATATATATTCTAAATCTAGAAGTAGAATAGACTAGACCTTAGAAACTTTAGGTCTAGTGTTAACTATAGATGCCCCCATAATGAACATACCAATAAATAATCGCAAAAGTATATAGTCCTCACAGGCCGAATCAAATATTGTGTTTATCAGAGTTTATCTCTGGTAGCTGACTGTTTCGATACCCAAATGAAACCAAAAATTTAAATTTAACAATGGAGGTATTATCCTTCAAATGATACGCCCCACAGATGTTGTTGTTTTTTTATCATATTTAATTTTGTTTGATTTTTATAGAAGAATTTCATTATGTTTCTTTACGACTCCATTTGATTTTTAACATGGAGGACTTATTAAGTTTAGAGTTTTGAAAATGACTAGTGCGTACATTTGAAACAGTTTTCAAATAACCCTGAAAACTTTAATAGCAGTATATGTTGATGGATAAATTCTAATGTATGACCTTTTCCGTGTTGTTGGCTGAACAACTCTTGACAGTTGTCTCGTTTTGGTGTGTCTATAAATCAAAGGAAATAATAGAATAAAATACTTCAGAAGATCTTAAAAGGAAGTTACTTGGCTCCACAATGGGCCTCATTCACCAATCGTAGGCAAACATTTAGCCACGTGATTTCCTATCTCTTCTATACAAATTATGATTTAATTTTTAAATACACAGTGGCTATCATGTGACAGTTTTTTGTTGTTGTTTTATCAATATTATCACGTGACTATTTTTTATATTTTTTACAATTGGTGAATGAGATCCATTCTTTGTGAATGGCCCTCTCCTTGGTGTAGTCAACCATTTTCCTGTACATGGACATCACATTGTGTGACCGAATGCGTAAGATCTGTGCACTTCTTACTTAAATCATTAGATCATTTATTTTTGTCAAGCCGTTGACGATTGTGTATCTGAATGTTAATAGACTCTACATTTGTATAGGCTTAATAGGCCTCAATGATTAGTCCAGGATGATAGTTAAAACTATTGATTCTTTTAACATCTTTGGGTATACGTTTTATTTGTTTTTTTGTTCTTTTGATGTTTTGTAGGTATAGAAGAAAGTAACTGACAGTTTGTGGCATTTGAAAGAGACCACTGGAGAGCTCTCACAAAGGCCGCGGGTTTCATACTTGAGACCCAAAGGAAAGCCTTTATTGAAGACAGGCGTAGAAGACGGAAATAGAACTTAAATACAGCCGACTTACAACGACTTTGTCAGCACTAAATGCTGGAACATATGCAGGTCGCAACTGAAACACTGCACTCATTCTTAATCTTCGGAATAGTACATTTTGCAAAAATTTAGGTCTTGAAATGTCAATAGTATCCCAGAATTTCTATGCCATTTATGATCTGACAAATCTGGTCATTGGTCTCTCATCCATAATTTCTAGTCATAATATATTACATCAAAATATATCATACATAACAGTCGAGACTTCAAATAAGAAGATAATTGAACAAACCCATAGATGCTAAGTTAGATTTATGAGTGTGTTTATTATTACATCAACGATACAATATAAGCCAAAATTCTAAAGAGAGCAAATAATAGTTACTCTGCCACTCAAATTATTTTAATATAATTATTTCGAAGTCAAATTCTTTTCGTAAATGGTATCCATTACGTCAGTGAGAATATTATATTTCAAAATAAGTTTTTTAAGCATTAACATATAGGAACATAAGAAATGGAACAGAGAATAATATGACGACAACAGAAATACAAGGAAATCTATAGAAAACAAATATAAAAGGAGATACATTTTCAAGTACTATATATATTAATAAAATTGTTTTAAATGTACAATAGTGAAATATAGTAAGATATTGATTCTTAATATTAAATTGTGTAATATAAATAAAACTTATATTTTTTTATACATACATCCAGGTTTCAACATTTCTTGGTAACTGTACATTGAATACAGAATACAGCTAGCTACTTATATGTCTTTATAAATTCCAAATTTACCACATGTCTACATCGTTGACAATGTGTGTTCTCTTCACTATTCTAATTTGATTTATTATCTATGTTGTAAAATCTAGTTGATTCCTAGTGTCTTGTCTTGTCTTTGTGAATTTTCTTTTGAATCAAGTGACTTGTCAAGGTTTAACATAATGCATTTTATAGTTGAATCCTGGTGTCTAGTCAAGGAATGACATAATGCAAACTCTAGTTGAATCGTTTTTATTAGCAGGATATGTCCTGGCATACTTTCTGTTGTATTCTAGTTTCATTAATACAATACAGGTACCGCAGGCCTTATCGCATTTTCTTTTACTGGTGGTCTGACTTTAGATTTTTTGGTAAAAGTTTTCTCGATTTTGTGAGCCATGGAAGATAAGACATTTTGTCTGTGTTTTTTTTTCATCTTTTTATTTTGTTCATTCAGCTCACGAATCTCTTTTGTTTTCTCATTAAACTTTAAAGAGATGTCGAATTTATCTTTCTCTAATTCATTTTTTTCTCTTTCTAGTTTCTGAATTTCTTTTTGCAGATTCTGTATGTTGATTTCTTCTAATTTCTTTTTTTCCTGGCTAAGGTGATCATAGCTAAGCTTCGCCTCACTGAGCTTCAAAGACATTTTCTCTAACTGGAAAGAATACGTTTTTTTCATGTGTCTTTCTAGTTCAGAAAGCCTCTTACAGATGTTTACTTCATCACTAATTGTAGACTTGATCGCCCCGATGTGTGTCAGCAAGTCACCAAGAACTCCAGTTTTATTATCTTTTAGCGTTATTGAGTCATACAATGTATTGATTCTTTCTAAAAGTGGCTCAAGCGGTGTGGGGTCATATTTAGTTTTAACAATTTCTTGTATTCGTTCAAATTGTTTAAAAATTATGTCAGCTTCTGTCATAGCTGATTCAATTATTAGCGGAGCTTTTGAAGTAAGCTCTAGAGATTCTCTCTCGGTTTTTGCAAGATCAAATTGATCATTTGAGTAGCGGCTATTCTCATTTTTTAAGCTGTCAACAATCTCTATCAGTTCATTGACTTGTTTTTGTTTTTTGTGTATGTTTGTTGTTTGATTGTCAAATAAAATCACTCTGTCGTTACACTCTTTCACCAAGTCAGACAAAACACCTTTTTGTGATTGTATCCAATCTTGGAAGCTGACCTTTACTTGAGCTTCAAACTGATCACCGTACGTTAAGATCAGTATACAAAACTTCCTGACAAAAGTCTGACCAAATACTTTCTTTAAGTAGTCCACTGTTCCTTTATCCTCTTTGGTAAATCTACCACCAAATCTCACAACCAGAAGAAAGGCGTGGTATCCTCGTGGGTTGATGGCGATAGCCTGGGACAGTGCATTGACCACAGAGTCTGTTGCTTCATCTTCCTCCCAGTCCGTGTCACCAACTCCTGGACTGTCCATTACTTTAATGATTCGTCCATTGATTTCATTCACCTCATCACTGACTTCTTTAGTAACAGAAGTAGCAGAAGGCTCACTAACAAAAGCATTGTAATCTAGTATTGAGTTACCAAGAGCACTTTTACCGTTGCCAGTTTTTCCAATAAGCAGGAGATCTAGTTCATCGTTACGTATAGACCTAGAGATAAAATAATTCACGATTAATATTAATAATTATCGATTAAAAATATCTGTATATATCTATATTTCTATCGATCTATTTCTCTATCTCTCTGTCTCTCTGTCAAAAAGGGATGTTAATTTCTGCAGCATTGACAGATGTGGCAGCTATTGTGCGGTTTATTCCGTATATAAGCTTATTTTAAAACAATTTTTAAATTTATATTTGGGTATGTTTTAGAAACATTCATAATCAGCATAACAAAAACGTATAAATGAATTATAGATACCTGATAGATTTAGATCTGGAACTTGATTTTTCATAAGTCTGTAGGCTATGGCATTGTGTGCTGTCCTGCAAGTTATTGAGAAAGATATAGAAACGTTAAAAATTAGTTACAGATACATTTATTACTTTTACAAAACAGTGTTAAAAACAAGAAATTTTTTTTTCGGAACATAACTGTAAAAATTATGATTAATAGAATACATTTCATAGCGGAGGTTCTGTGGCTGAGGGATAAACCGCTTGGATTTTGATTCGACTCCTGGTGATTTCAACTTTTGGGATATTTAGGGCGTCTTTGAGTCCACACAGCTCTAATGGGTACCTGATTCTACTTGTGATGGCCACATGACACCCTCGTTAACCGTGAGTCACAGACACAGATGACCTTTGTATTATCTGCCCCATAGATCACAAGATATGAAAGAGGTACTTTTCTTCTTTCATACCATATTTTATAGCACACATTCTAAGTTTAAGACTAATACAAAGACTGTTTTAATTGATCCTTATGAAAATTTGTTGTTATTACAGAATACTTTTCTCATATAAAAACAACACAACAGAAAAATACACATAAATAGAGCAGACACAACATAAAGAGTTCATTCAGCGACTACACACAGGCATCTTGGTGCTTTACTTGTTTCCTGATCAACGAGTAGCGTTGATATAGTCTATACCATGGGTGGGCAACCTTTTTCAACCGAGGGCCGCATTAAAGAAATTTGGGAACTAGGAGGGCCGCACACACAAACACAAACACACACAAATATATATATATGCTTTGTTTGAAAAGATTTAAAAAGCACATACAATTCATGTACAAACAACAGATTACAATGCTTCAAATGATCAACACGAGGTCTGTCTTCAACTCTTCATTAGAGATATTAGGAAAGGGTCACAGTCAATGTCCATCAAGGAACCTAACAATCTCTTCCTTTAGAATCCATATTGATCTAATCATTAGCCAGTGGATTCAACTGTGTTACCAAACATCAGAATGTTTTAATTACGAATCTTCTCGTACTTTTCGGAACTGCCAGTCGGGACCGGCCTTGGATAATTGGAGGCGAAGTGAATTTGTCGGCCCCGAATAAAATAAGAATATACAAAATAAAGGAAAAAATAACATTTTGAAATTTATTAAAGACCTAGTGTACTTCGAACAATAACATTTGAAATTTCACTATTCCTTTTCTATAATATCAAACCTTAATTCCAGTGCGAGCCATTCAGCAATCATGGACCTTAGCAGACACATACGTTGACTATGCCTAGGGACGGCCACTTATTATATAGAAATGTGGAACATTTAGCCCTATATTTTCTACCAATTTGATGTAATGTTTAATGTTTCAGTTACTAATTTATGGTTGGGATATTTTCTTTATTGTATTAAAGTTTTGCACTTCATGTCTGCTCGCTAATTTGTTCAGTTAGAGAGGAGTCTGCATTGTTCATGAAAGTCGCCGATGAAAAGAAAAAAATTCAGAAAGCAATTGTCAAAGCTGCGAGACAGCATGAAGCTGAGTTGGAGAGGCAACGCAAAGAGTCAAGAACAATTGAAAGAGAATCAAATGACGGAGAAAGATGAAGATCGCTTTGAGGAGTCCCAGCTGCACCTCACCAAGAAAGTACAAGATCAGTGGAAAAAGGAAAAGAAAAAATTCGAAGCGCTACACAAGCAGCTCTGGGAAGAACAAAAGAATTTAATTCTATTGGCGAATGTTTCGCATAGGGCTCTGCAATCTATAGGGCCGGCCCTGTCCAAAGTTAAGCAATTTTGTGGCAAGGTTACATTTGGGTTTGATCAAAAATAGTGACGCCAGTTTATCCATTTTTTAAATTTCGACTTCCGATTAAGTTGTTAGACACATGTGTAACACTCATAAAAGCTTATATAACATGTATACAGCCCGCGCTGCAGTGGCGTAGCTAGGGTGGGGGGAGGAGGAGGGAGATTTTGAAAAGGAGTGTTTTTTACATTAAAAATTAAATATTACTCTAAATGCCGGGGCCCCCAAACAGGTCAAGCCCCCCCTGACCCCCATACGATGGAAAATACCTAGCTACACCCCTGTTTCACGCTGTTTCACGTCACACAATTTGTCAGGGGAATGTCGACGCTATTTGTCATCTTTTTTTTTTTTTTTTTGGCGCTCTTTAGTAACTTGCTGTTTCGACGGGAAACCGAGGTACACAAAAAAAAAATGAACCTTAATCTTCAAATATAAAAACAAAACCTAATAAAATACTCAGAAAGACATAAAGATAAATGCACATTCCTCATTCTATATGCTAGGACAAACATATATAAATGATCCTTCTACCCTAGCGCTATTAGAGCATGGAATGGTTGGCCTGACAGAATTTAATTCATTTATTGACATGCATGAATATATGCATGACTAGTAGGAATTATCTTATTTTTTTTAAGTAACGTCTGTGATATAGAAGATAAGATAAGAATTACTGTTCTGCTTATTATCACGTTGAAAGATCTGTTCATTTTTCAGAAATCACTTTTTGTTTAATAGGCTCTTCCATTAAGTTACTAAACGAATTATAAGCGGCCAGGATGTAATCAACGTTATTCCACAAGAGCACAAACACAACATGCAGAAACATGGCATATTGTCAAACAAAGAAGGACACGGTCATTTCAAAACAGCCCCCATTGGGGTAGCTAGGGATTTGGGGGTCCGGCTAGGGGCTGGACGTCTTTATGGACCGCTGCATTTTGACATTCGGCATCATGACATGATGGGGGTGCGGTGGTCGAATGGTTAAGCGCGTGGCTTCCGAACCTGAGGTCCTGGGTTCGAATCCCGGTGAATACTGGGATTTTGAATTACGGGATTTTTAGGGCCACCCAACTCTAATGGGTACCTGACTTTAGTTGGGGAAAGTAAAGGCGGTTGGTCGTTGTGCTGGCCACATAACACCCTGCTCGTTAACCGCTGGCCAAAGAAACAGATGACCTTAACATCATCTGCCCCATAGATCGCAAGGTCTGAAGGGAACATTTTACTTTACACTTATCATGATATGAGATATTGGCTTAATATTTAATATGTGAAAATATTTTTGGCACTCATTTGGCACCCCCCCCCTGTCAAGTTGGAGCCCCAGGGGATTTTCAAGTACAGACCCACCGACCCCACCCTAGCTACGCCGTTGAGAGCAGTGGAAACTTTTAAGAACTAAAAATAAGTATCGATTGTTTCAAAGAATAAAGAACAATTGATCACTCCAGCGCATGTTTTCGTCACTTTCTAAACCCTGTTGCAACGTTTCCTTTGTCGGAGAGGACATCTTCGTGGGCCGCATATGGTCAGCTTGTTTTACTTTGAGTTATACTAGCTGTTTGTCGAGATACTATTCTATTTTAAAAGTAATTTTGCATTTGTAGGATAAAAATAAAAGTAGCAATACAAAATATAGAAGAGTTGATCACAATAATACGCGCAGTGTAAAACATGATAAACAACTATTTGAATAGTTTTAGTCCAGGATAGCTTGGTCCATTAACAGAATTTATCATGTCCAGTTGATATACTTAGCAAGAAAGAGCGTTAACCTTTTATACGACAGATACTTACAGGTTCTGTATTACTAGGATGTCGTTTTGTTGAACTAGACCTGCGTGAATGATCTACAGTTAAAACCAGCTTCTGCTCTTGTTGATTGGGCTGAGATGAAGTAATTGGAGTGTGGCTTGGGTGGGTAGAAGTTGGCGTTGGATGAGCTTTATGTGATCTTTGTTTCTTGGGTTCCATGGAAATATTTGAGATTTTCTAAGAATCTCCTACGTTTGGAATCTTTTTCGTCACAACTAAATTTAGAAGCGTGAATAAAAAAGTACAATTATTCTTTTTACATTTATCTAGTAATTATATACACAAAGATGAAGCCTAGCTAAAATCAAGTTTAATTTTTTGGATTTAGAAAATAAATTCCAACAATCAAGTATTTATCTAATGCATTGTTTCTCTGTCAATGATGAAACTGGCCCTTTTAGTTTGCATCGTGAGCGGATGTAAAAGTTTATGCAATGCATGAAAAAAAAATAGCACGGCATGTTACCAGTAGTGCTTTTTTTTTTTTTCAAAATTACTAAATTTCATAGAACCAAGCAAAAGCAAGATATTTAAAATAATACTGTTTAGTGGGGGCAGTGGGTGGTAAAGGATAAATCGAGTCTAAGACATGGGGAAATAACCAAGATCAAATCCAAGTGGGTTTCAAATTCTAATGCATATTTCGTTTGTTAAACTAATAATCAATATCTCTCTAGTTACACACCATTTGTTTTAAAGTGACATACTACATAGTAGCTATAATATTTCCAATTTCATTTTAGTAAGGTATTTGGTATTAGTGCGAAGTATCAAATCAAATACCAAAGACATTTTGAGTTTAAAACTTTACTTACTTACCTTATAGATTATCCAATGCCAAAAAACCTCAAACTCTATATAGGTAGTGTAATCACATCAGATAATTCATTTAACCAATAGAAAGAGTGTTCAAACTGTTATCAATTTAACCTTTCAAACATGTAGAACTTTTGCTGCTTTGACATAAATGGGCATATGTTACTATATTTAGAGAAAAAATATACTGCTGGGGATTGATTATTATAGCAGTTTGTAGACGATTCATTGAATTGTGGTCAATATTCTAAGAAATTTAAAATTGTCTTGTCGTATGGAGTGTGTTTCGGACTGTCATTGCTATGGCCACGAGTGCAAACCCCGTCCACTGCAATTCCTTGCCGTCCAGCAGGAGGCCTGTGCAGTGGGGTCCTTAGGTTGGGTGTACCTCTGGGGGCCTGGGATAATATCGGAATGTATGAAAAAGACAACCATTTTTTTTTCTATCAAGTTTTTTTTTTCTTAACGTATCGTATAGTTATGGGGCACTAAAGTATAGTTATATCTTACTTTGTACTGGTCTAAGTAATACATTTTTAAACGCTAACCACCTCCCCCCTCCGCACAGGGCAAGTGTATGCGATATGATATGTTATATATAACGACTGGCCCCAAATCGAATACTGCTTGCCTTCATCACACTGCGTCCTGCATGTGATGTTTGGCTAAAATAAACTCATTTTAAATTTTGTAGGAACATCCGAAACTTACTTTAAGAAAAAAACAACAACTTTACTTTTCAGCAATCTAAATAT
>JADKLZ010005465.1:2036617-2072952 GCA_021533235.1 Biomphalaria straminea | reverse complement strand
CTTGGAGGTCTATTTATAGCTCTTGTACAAGCCAAAGAAAAACAGCTAAAGAATTATGCTATATGCACCTTGGTTATTTGTACGTCACAACATTCTTTAGATGTTTGACTTTCATGTATGCTATGTACACAAGGATTAAAACTTCTATAAAGTTTTTTTGTAAACCTTTCGCTACAAACTTTGCTATCTACATTACGTAAGTATGTTTAAAAATCGTATCTCTATTAACATTCACAGTAGCGGTTTGATCGATTGTACCTTTTGTTGGGTGCAGTTGGAATTCTGATATTCTCTCGATAGTTTATCTACAGCACAGAAATGAACAGAAAACCTAAGTGATATCTTGATCTCATGAAATCGTTTTGTTCATGGAAGTGTGCTTACATGATTCTTTGCCACTGCATATATCTTCATAATTGGTTTTGAGTTATTTTTGTATGTAATTAGTTGTCTGGATAACTCCATTTGATTAGATATAAACGCTTCATGAATACTTTGAGCTATAGAATTGACCAGTGTTAATAAAGTCAAGTAACGATGTAACACACTTTTAAAAACGTGTGCTCCTTATGGCAGATGATATTTAACTCTTTCTCTCCTAATTGATGATGAAAACGTTGCTTAGACACCCATTAAACTAAATTTTCTTTTGGATTTATAAACTTTAATTTGTGGTGTGTAAAAAGAGAATGCATTCTCCTATAATTCAATACCAAATATAACAATTTCTAATAACAAATAAAAAAGTTAATGAAGCTTAATCATAACAGGAAAGTGATATACAAAAGAGAAAAACGAATAATACTATCGGAATAAGGAAAATGATTACGGAGAGAAAGAGTTAAGTCATCTGTTTCTAAAGGCCGACGGCTAGCAAAGCGTGTCCGTAAGCCTATACAACGGTCAACCACTTTTACTTTTCCCACATCATGTCTGGTACAGTAAGATGGACTCTTGGAATTAAATTAAATATTAGAAGTGGAAATTAGATCTACGAAAGAAACAGGAAACACGTCCAAATGAGAATACAAATATACATGACAGCACAAACGACTTTCCTATGGGCATCTCAGAGCATTAAGAACCACAAAGTCTAGTGAGTCTAAAACCACACACACTCGCTTTTAATACCACAGAACCAAGCATAGCTTATGTCACACTCTCATTCAGAATGATTGATAAAATAAAGAGACTTGATTTTTAAACAAATGAATCGGCTTTAATCATAAAATTGTTTGTTACTTTTCTAATAAAAAAAAATGAATCAAAGAACATAGATGTGACGTATAAGAATGTTAAGTACATTAAACATACAAGCGCGAGACTGCAACCCGATTGGAATAAATGATGAAAGTAATGGCATTTTCTTAGATTCTGAAGATTTAGAATGAGTGCAATGCCTAAGGTGACTATACAAAGGCAGTATCGACCTGTTCATATTTTGTCACCTCAAGTGCAGACAAAGAACCTTGTTCACCTGGTGGCACATTAAAGTTTCTTGTTGTCTTCTGAGCCTGTCTTTGGCAAGGGCTTTTCTTTGGTTCTTAAATGCATTATAAAAGCTCTTGAGCTGTCTCTTTCAAAGGTATTCTGCTAGTGAGAGCAAAATGGCGACTGAGTTGATCGTTATAGCGCTTCCGGAGAACCTTTATTACGCTGTCCTCCTAAATGTGCGCCGAAAAACATCGTCTCTGACATGCGGTTGTTCTATATGCGAGATGGGTGTTTGACTCAGTGCAGCTGCCTATTGGTTAATATTAATACTCCACCGTATACAGCGGCTACCAGCAGAACATGTTTTGGTAAGTCTTGTCAGCGAATGCCCATTATAGAGAGAAGGTATCTATTATAGAATAATGTTTGAGGAATTTTACATGCTTCTGTACAGTACGCGTGTCTTAGAGCAATACAAAAGTGTGATAAGAACTACCGTTTTTAAAACAGATTTCTATTAGTAGATAAAGAGACATATTCCTCCATACTGTCCATGAAGGGAATATTAAAGTGCTGTAAGCCTTAGCGAGGCGTTTGTCTATTTCATTTGACTGTGACGCTGTGCTGTCTATGCATATACCTAGTCTGTATGATAGTAGGGGA
The DNA here is from genome assembly GCA_021533235.1 of Biomphalaria straminea. Classification (NCBI taxonomy): domain Eukaryota; kingdom Metazoa; phylum Mollusca; class Gastropoda; family Planorbidae; genus Biomphalaria; species Biomphalaria straminea. The sequence continues at coordinate 2,070,855 of JADKLZ010005465.1, read as the reverse complement.
ACCACGCATGATTTGGACAAATAGGACTAATTGACGATTTTTCCAAAGGTTTGGATAATAGTGAACAAATAGCTGCTATCTTACTAGATTTTTTCAAAGCTTTTGACAAAGTTCACCACCATAGTTTGCTTAAAAAAATTATAATATTTTGGTATTGATTGTCCATTACATCAGTGGATTAAAGATTTTCTGATAGGGAGAGAACAAACTGTAATAATAAATGGCTCAAAATCTACACCAATAACAGTTAACTCAGGTGTACCCCAAGGAACAGTCTTAGATCCACTACTATTTCTAATTTACATAAACTATTTACCAAATTGCATAAGTTCATGAGCAAAAGTCAGATTTGTCGCAAATGATTGCATAATATATAGGACAATAAAAACAACACAAGATACAGACATTTTACAAAGAGAATTAGATGAATTACAAAAATGGGAATCAAATTGGAGCATGTCTTTCCACCCAGAAAAATGTCAGTTATTAAGTGTAACAAAAAAAATTATAACAAATTAATTCCACTTATTTTATTCATGGTAAACCAGTAACACAGAATAAAAACGCAAAATACCTAGGTGTTATGATAAATGAAAAACTGTCATGGAATCCACATATTGATGAAAATATCAAAACATCAGACATAGCATTAGTGTTTATTAAAAGAAATTTCTATAAATCAAATAAGAACATAAAACTAAAATGCTATTTAACCTTGGTTAGAAAAATAATAGAATATGCATCCTCTGTTTGGGACCCCTCAACTCAAGAAAACATTAAAAAATGGAACAGACACAAAATAGAGCAGTGAGATTCATTACAAACGAATATTCACATTTGACTAGAGTAAGACCTTTAGTAAAATCACTAAAGTAAGAAAGCCTTCACGGTAGAAGACTCAAAAGTAAAGTAGCAATTATACATTAGACACTGAACCATATTCTTCAAATACAAAGACACAATTTAATAAAATACTCAGAAAGACACAAAGATAAAGGCACACGTCTCGTCCCATATGCTAGGACAAATCTGTGCAAATGCTCTTTCTTCCCGAGTGCCATTAAAGCATGGAATAGGTGGCCTGAGCAGTGACTTGGCAGAATTTAAGTCATTGGTTAATATACATGACTGAATGCATAACGCGTAGGACGTAATCATAATCTTTTTTGAACTAACGTCCATATTATATAACATAAGAAGATAAGATGACTGCCTTTCTTTTATTCTATTCAGTCGAGGAAAAGGCCGTAAAAAATTAATTTTCGAGTTTCTTTCGGGATGAATAATCTCCTTTTAATTTATTTGAAATTGAAGGCCAATGGAGGCAGCTGCAAGAAGGAAAGTTGGCGTTCATGTTCAGTGTGTGCATAAGGATGCAATCAACTGCATTCAGGCCATTGAGCAATGTTATGTATTAAAGAGACACTGGGTTACAGATTGTGTAAAAAATATTTAAAAAATGTATATATTTTTTGGATTAGAACTAGTTATTGCACATATTAGAAAGAAAGTCTATACCGCTCTGATCTAACTTTGATACACCAAGGATCATGCCTTTTACATTTTATTTCTCAGATATGGTTACCACTCTGTATTGTAATAATAATAATAATAATAATAGGCTTGTCTTCGAGTCCGAAGATTAATGAGGAATTGTACTAAGTATAAAACAAGAACAGTTTTATATTTTACTAATTTTTCAAAGCTAATTGTAGCAGACACTTCCATAGAAATATATCCAGTGAGTTTCAATTATTCTAGATTCTAGACTGGACTGTTAAGTTCAAAACTTTAAACTCGTAGTCTTAAAAGTATGATCAAGTATTAACTTATCAACCATATCCATCAGATTGTGTAGTTGTTCAGTTTGCTCTTCCTTGACTTGTGTATGATTGTCAAACAAGAGTGCTCTCCCGTTACACTCAATCAATCCTTTTCTGAAATAACTTTGACGTTGTATCCAATCTTGAAATAAATTGGCTTCGAAATTTATTTTCAAACAATCCCCAAATGTCATAACGAAGATGCCGTAATCCTTTAAAGCGTTCTGACCAAATGTAGTCTTAAAATTCTCAATCAAAGAGAAATAGTCCTTAGTTACTCCGCATCTAAACCTGAGTACAAGAAGAATCACGGCAAAGCCATGTGAACATTGATATTTTATTTTATCTTTTGTTATTTTAAACAAAGCCTCCAATTGTTGCCTTTCAGACTGAGCATGATAATCTGGCAATTCAAAAACTCCTATTCCTCGGCCGTTGAACTCTCCGAATTCGCATTGTACAGCTTTGTGTTTTGGTTTCTCTGAGTTATTAACTTCAAAACACATTCTTTGAAGTAGGGAGTTCCCCAACGCACTTTTACCAAATCCATGACAACCCAGTAGAAGAAAATTGATATTTAACTTCCGAAGATCTGTCAATGACCTAGTGAGAAGAAATAAAATGTAAAAACAAGTGCAACTGAAGACCGAATTAAAACAAAATTATTTTTTTTTTAATAATTGTCTTTGATAGTAAAAAAAAAATAAAGTAAAGTGTCCCCTTCAGACCTTGTGATCTATGGAGCAGATGATGTTAAGGTCAACTGTTTCTTTGGCCAACGGTTAGCGAGCAGGGTGTTATGTGGCCAGCACAACGAACAACCGCCTTTACTTTCCCCAACTAAAGTCAGCTACCCAATATAGTTGGGTGGACTCAAAGGCGCCCTAAAAATCCCGAAATTGAAAATTCCAGTCTTCACCGGGATTAGAACCCAGAAACTCAGGTTCGGAAGCCAAGCGCTTAACCATTCGACCACCGCGCACCTAATTGTCTTTGATACAGTCATATTAATAGCTGCAACTAATTCCTAGTTAAGTTAATACACTGTCAAAACTAACCTAGCAATTGTACATGATTGTAATTATTAGCATTTTGTCTCCAATATGACGAAAAACCACAGTAACCGTAAGAGATTGTATCTTTTTTGTATACTATTTCTATATACTCAAAAAAACAAAATGTACTGCTGCAGGGGTAAACGACTGTATAGAAAATACAAAGAACATGCATAAATGTACCCTGCGGGACCAAGTAAAACAAAGGACGTTTGGGCCACGAGGCCTTCATCAGCTACAAAACAAACAAAAAATAACAAACAATTAACACAAAAGAGTCTTAAGGTAACTTATCTGTCCGATGTTGTTCTCTATCGAGGCAGAAAAGAAATGAGCTACGCTGGGTGTAAAAGTGCGGGAAAACGGAAGGGGGCGGAGAGGTCACGAAAAGATGGAGAGAGGGGGAGTAGGGTGACCGTCGCATATTAGACAAAGTGTGTTGGTTGTTGATCCCGTTAGGTTGGAGGGTACCTGACATGAAAATAAGTTTGTGTTTTATGCGGCCCGCGAAACCTAAAAAAATTATATATATGAATTGATTTGCACGTGTTATGAACTGGATGATTTAATCTTCTTTGAATGTGCGACAGAGTGTGTTAGTTAGTGGGGTCTTTTCCCTGGTCCATAATGGTTGGACAGTCGTTTCTGGGACTGTTGCTTTTGTATTTATAATTCATGGATAATTATTATTGGATATTAAAGTATTATTGATTGTATTCAGGGATATCTCGTGTTGGAGTTTAAGTTTAAGTTAAAGTTCATTAAGTGGGCAAATTATTGAGTTAGGCCATAAAAAGTGTGCAGGAGAGGTAAAAAGCCTGCGACAGGCCATTGTAATGTTGTTTTCGTTTGGGAGTGCTGTAACTTGGTCAGTGGGCTCCTCCAAGACAGAAAGGATCTTATCCAATTGTATATACTTATGTCTCTACATTTAAGATAGTGGCCGAATACCCCTGCTCCCCTATATTAAGGTTCCATAGCAATAGTTAAACAAGTGGTTCTTCGACTTACAGAATCAGTAAAACTCAGCACTCAGCGATAAAAATTCAACAACATAAATTATTATACAAGCTATTATTAAACTCACCTTTCAGCTCTTTCTAGAAAATCTTTAGGAAAGAAACCTAAAAAAATATATATATAGAAAATAATATTCGTGATTACAGAATACATAGCAATACTTTTAATATTGTCAGAGGCAGGTAGAGCGAGAATGAATGCGCTAATCTTTGTTGCTGTTTTGGTATAAAAGAGTTATATCCCTTTGTTTATATCCCCAGGTATGAATGTGAATAGTCTTGCACGTGATGTGAACTGAAAAGTTTTAGTCTCCCTTGATTGCGAGAGTGTGTGAGCTGGAGTTTCTTTGTTTAGTTTATAGTGTAGTAATCAATTGTTCTTAAGTAACCCTTAGTGAGCCAAGAAAAAAAAACTGACGAATATAAAAGTCTAATTGGTAATAAATAAAAGCTACTTGCCTAACTCTTCCTTCAGTTTTTCGTTCTCAGACTCTTTTGTTTCGAGACTTGCTTGATAGTTTGCTATTTAAAAAAAATGAGGATGGCTATATTTGAAATTAGTTCAGCCCACTTTAGTAAAATAAATTTTAAAAACATCAAAGTTTATTAAATATTTTTCATAGCCTTTTAATGATATTTTTATTATGAATTTTGTAAAGCAATAATCTTAAATAACTAAATTGACGTTGATAAGAATGAATAAGTAAAGTTCCCCTTTCAGACCTTGTGGTCTATAGGGCGGATAATGTCGAGCTCATCTCTTTCTGTGGCCTGTGGTCAACGAGGGTGTGATGACTAATGACCAACCGCCTTTACTTTTCCTCATGGATAATGTATGTAAAAATAATTGAAATCACTAAACACACACATGCACGCATTTTCTTTTGTACCCTTTCACACTTACACACTTATAATACATGTTTAAAAATATATATTTACCATTTTCTTCTTTTAACCTTTCAATAATTTCTTTTGAGTTGTCCAAATGTTGATTGAGATCAACTAAAAGATAGAAAAAGTTAAATTGTTAGGAAGTACATGATGGAGACATTTTAGATATTTTAAATTTTATAAAATCTATAACTGATTTATTGTTTAAGAAAAGGTATAGAGTACTTTTGAACAGACCCCCAAAGAGAAAGAAAAAAATCAATAACTTGTTTTGTGTAGTCTGTCAAATCATGATTATAGTTTAGAAACTATTTCATTCTAGGACATAGCTTTCTATTCCGAGGATTACTCTATAACATCTATGTTTTACTAAGGTAAATGAAGAGAGAACCGGGGGGGGGGGGAGTCTATTTACGTTCTTTTTTGAGTTGTCTGCACTTGTTCTCACTAAAATTTTCCGTTTGAATCTCAAGTGTTTTTTCCCGTTCCACAAGTCATCTGATGCCATCTATTTTTCTATTTGTTAGTAAAGCCGAGATGATGCCTGAGTTGATCTTCATACTGCATACCCCGTTCTCGTTTAAGCTCGCCTAAAAAAATTGTCGTAGGTATGCAGTCATCTTCCATACGTGAACGGTGTCCGATCTAGGACAGCTGACTAATAACAAATAGTTCATATACACTTAAAATACATGTTTACCAGCAGAACATAGTTATTTATAATTCTAAATTACTACATTTGTTTGTCATGTCAAATCGAACCTTTTTGTTTCTAAAAATACTTTTTTTTTTCATTTCAAACACTATTTTTAGCAGCCCAAGCAAGGGAAATACACGCTATTAGTTTTGTATTGTTTCTCATTTCGTTCGTTCGTCCAGTTTAGATCTCGTAAACTACAAAAGATAAATCCGACATCATGATATTTTAGACTATTTTAAGTTTTGAAGCCACCACTACTATTTTTTCTTAAAGTGAAAATTTAACTTTTAAAATCACTCATGCAAAATTTTTTTATATATAAAATTACATCATTTTTACAAGTATTCACTATTAATAAACACTAGAGGCTATTAAGTAAAAGCACAAACTCAGCTTTTTTGTCATTGATAAGTTATATAGGCTACATTTACAAAGAAGTTGTTACTCTTTTTAAAGAGAATAAAAAATCCATTTTGTTTGCATATAAGTAAAAAATAATTTAAAACAACAATTAATAACTAGTTTTTCATAGTATTGCTTGAACTGCAAAACTCCATACGGATAAGATAAGAAATAGTGAATTTAAGGAAGGGAATTTTGTTTACGAAATGTGTTTTTTTTTTTTTTACAATTAGATTTATTAGATAATTATTATATGGCATTAGTTAGGCCAGGTTTACATCGAACTTCTCCTTCACTTTCACCTATATCTCGGTCTGCTGGACATTTGGGGCACCACACAAGATCTGTCAAACTTCTTTCTCTATTCTTCTTTGTCATTTGCTTTTGATAGAATTCCATTCTGATGTTTTTTCTGAAAATATAGAAACCTTCCTTTTTACCTGCATACGTGGACCACTTTGGGGGCCTATTTTGAGTTTGTGTCTCCACACAATCTCTTCGTAAGCTTATTAGAACTTGTTTTTAAAAGTCTTTCACAATACGCAAATGAGATCTACGAATTAAAGGAAATGATAGGTATTTGAATGAAAAAAGCAAGACGCATGGGAGTAAACATGATGCAACCATTATACTGTTATCTAAGGTCTAGGAACATGCTTTTCATTATCTAGAAAGAAGGCGTAGTAATGCCTTGTTAGAATTTATTTTGATCACAGCTGGTCATAGAAAAGCTTTAACTTTTCCAAGATCTACTGTATAAATAGCTGTTACTGATACCCGTGCAACGCTACGGTTTGAATGGTTGGTAGGTAAGTTTCTTTGGAACACTCTTAATCCCTTTTATAAAACAACGCTCTCCACTCCAAACACAATATTCAGGCCTCAAAGTTTCTGTCCAAACTCTTCTTAGGCCCATCAGTTTGGCCTTTGAATATTCTAATAAAACGTATGTCTCTCTAAAAGCGCACAGCTATACTTACTGATATTAAATACTTTTTTTAAAACCAAAAATTAAGTACATACCAAACTCAGAGATTTTTTCTATTTCTTTAAAGACTACATCAGAAACATTCTCAATCTAAAATATAAAAAAAAATACAAATATATAAGAAGATCTAATGAGCTTTTAAATATTTTGGGGGGTATTATGCCATCAATTAATAAAAAGTCTATGCTACCATTCTGGAGGTTTAGAAATTTTACATTACCTTTTTATTGTGTTCTGCCAAGTCCATACTTAATTTAATGTTCTCCTCCTTTAAGTTTGACATGAAGCTGCTAGCTACTGACAGTTCTGCCATTATCTCTTTGTAATTTTCTTCACACATTTTTTCTCTATCTTTGTTTTGTTTCGATAATTTTTTGGTAGCTTTTTCAAGAATCGAGTGTTTTTCTTGCAAAATTGTTGTTATATCTGACTGTGTTTTTACACTTGCAGTAATGTCTTTTAGTTTCTCTTTTACAAGTGATTCGTTTCTTTCTTGCAAGATATCAATCCTCTCTGATTGGGATTGAACACTTGCTGTAATCTCTTTTAGTTTCTCTTCAAATCTTTTGTAATCAGGACTTCCTATATTAGAAAAGGAATAACATAAACCGAAGAGATACACAAAGCATAAAAAGTTAATCTTGGCTAACAGTGGCGTAGCTACGTTTTAGGAGCCCGGGGGACTTGACCTCTTTAGGGGCCCCTGCATTATGACATTCGAAATCATGACTTGAGATAATATTATAAAGTTTAATGTACAACTGAAAAACTAAAAATTAAATACAACCTTTTATATCCGAGCCAAGTGTTTCAATTTGAGAAATTGTATTCATTTGTTGGTCAGTAATAGCAGATACAGCAAGCTTATTGTTTCTCTCACCTTTGTATAAAAAATATGATTTAAAAAAAAATACACTTTTATATTTGTAAGATTATTAAAGAAAATATTTGCTATCAATTCTTTTTTTGCATTAAATCTATTTTTGCCCTCAATAATTTTATTTTTTTCCTTACGAAACAATGACTTGTGAAAACAGACTAAAAGATGTCACGGAAATAGAAATCACCGCTACATTTATATTTGCTTGCGAATATGCTGTTAGTCCTCACAATTTAGTCATACCAAGTTAGTAGCTAGTAATGAACAATGTGTCATTACCAGTTAGTCATCACAAGTTAGTCATCACAAGTTAGTCATCACAAGTAAGTCGTCACCAGTGCCACAAATAGTTTTTGAGAATTCTACTACTCTCTATGTCTATTAGACTTTGTGTTGCTGTAAAAAAAACGTATTATTTGCAGGCTCGGGCTGACGGAAATTAAACTATTTAATACTAATTCCTTGAGTTTAACAACTCAATTAGATAAAATAATTAACCCATTGATGTCACAAAATTCTTTTGAAACACATGTGACTTGGTCATAATAATTTAATATCTGGACTGACAAATAATATTACTCATAGCTGCTCAACAAAAGACTGACGACTAAAGACTTAAAATGAATGGCCCCGGTATCTCGCATTGTTATACTGTTATAGTCTCTCAAAATACTTTTCTAGACACAAGTCTTAGACCATCTCTTGGAATACAATTGGAAATCTTTATGTCCTTGCCTATTTTTGTTTGTTAAAATATCTCTTCCAGTACTTCGTAAAAATATGTTAATCTACTCATACGAAAAAACTTGTTCCCTATTACTGAACAGTTCGTTTCTAGCTACTATCCGTTGTGTATTGGAGCGTGACTTTGAATCATTGAGAAATTTTCTTCTTCTTATCTTATATAATACAGACTTTACTTCAAACAAGAAGATGATTACGTCAGTGAGTAATTACTATTGATTGATCTGTTCTCACTAATATACTTTTTAATGCACCTGTACTATTAATAGTACCTACTGTTAACAAATAATGTATTGGATTTTTATTTCCCTATGTAAGAAACATAGTAGTGGTAAAATTCTGCACTTCTATTGTAAAAAGACTTGCATTGTATCTTTTTGTGCATGAAATTTTACAAAAACATGGCGTGTTGATAAGCATGCAAAGTAAGTTCGTCTTTCAGACCTAGTGATCTATGGTTCACAAGAAAGGGTTGACGAAGAGTGATTCTTTTCAAATTTAACTTTTATTAATACCTTCGCTTCCGGTAGAAAAGAATTAAATTTTAAATTTATGAATCGAACTTAAACTGGTGACGCTAGGTTAGGTTATAATTGACATAGAAATAAAATATCTATTGAGCTTACATGCTATATGAAAAAGTTGCTGAATATATTGACAAGTTTTGGAGACCAACATTTGTTGGATGTCTTGATATGTTGTATTCTCTGCCTCATCGACCCATGCTGAAGATTTCTTTATCACCTTGGAACAAATGTGTTTCACATGTTTAATTGTCTTTGGTTTAGTTTAACCACAATTTAACATTAATAGTTCTAAAACAAGTTAATATTTGTTGAAAAAAAAGTAATTGAAAATACAAAGGACAGACAATTTTTCTCTGCACTTGTAATTTTTTTCTCTCGCCTATGTATTTTTTTAGTCGTAAATTTTAAAGAAAAAAATAGATTAAAATACATAATGGGAACATAAGAAAGAAATGTACGTCAATGAAACTTTTACTTGAATAGTTCTTAAAACCTTGACTTCACTGCAATACACAATTCCATATTTCCTTACATTTGTTTTTCAATAATCTAAATATAAATTTAATACTTATTTGATTAAAAAGATAGTCTACACCAACATGATATTTTTTTAAACATTAATTTGTAAATAAAAAAGTCAAGAAAAATTTTTAATAAAAAATGACTGGTGTATTTTACCACTAAAAAAATCTAGGATCTAGAATTTTATCGAAATATTATGTATTTCATAATAATATTGCAATAGTAATGTCTTTGATTCCGCAGGATAATGATGCGTGCAGTGTTTAACACGGCCTAAAAAAACACCAGTTGCGACCTGCATATTTTGTTTTCCGCATCTCGTGTAGACAAAGCCATTGTTCTGTAGTGGTCTATTTAAGTTTTCTTTCCTTCTTCTGCACATTTCTTCAATAATGGCTTTCCTTTAGGTCTCAAATGTATGTCTCACAGCCTTTGTTAGAGCTCTCTTACTGTCCCTGTCAGAGACCATTTGCTGCCAGCTAACTTCCTCTATGTCAGTGACGGCGATATTGTGATGAGACCTTCTCCGCCATACTCTCAGACTGAGGCGACCAAAAGTGCTGTTTGCCCAGCTACTAAAGTAATCAACAACATAAATGTGGAAGTCTTAGCACATTGATTTGTGGGTCTGAATTAGTTCCCATTGATATTTAATACAATGTAATTGTGATTTAAAAAAGTAGTTTCCTAAGACATATTCATCATCATCATCATCAAACTCCATTTGAGTGAGGGCTTGAGAGGCTCAAATCCTCTCTTGCAAAAGCCCTGGACAGAAACCCTGCTGTCTTGCGTAGTGCGTAGGCGTCACCATACAGGTCGAGAAATTTTGGTTTCCCAGACCTGTCGAGACGGAGATCAGCAAGTCTGGGGCAGTCGAACAGAATATGAGACACGGTTTCCTCTTCTTCCCCGCAGCGGGGGCACCGTGAGTCAAAATTTGGCCATAACCGTGAAAAGTATGAGCCAACAGGACAGTGGCCTGTCCTGCACTGTGCTATAACAGCTTGCTCACGCCTGGACAGCCTCCACCACGGGGAAGTGCGGTCAGGGCGCCTCATGCGCTCCCAGACTCCACGGGCTTTATGGGACTTGTCCCAGCACTCCTAAGACATATTAACTGATCTAAGTAAAAAATAAATATTGGTGGCTAAAAAATATATTTTAGTTTCTTGTGTGTGTAAACCTTTAACCAGCACCTACATTTGTGATGTCTGCTATAATATCTTGTAAGTTCTGAACTAAATCTTCTAGAGTTTCAAGCTTGGTAGCTACATCAATAAGTTCTTTTACTGGTCTCATCTGTTGAATACAATTATTCAGTACCATTATTGTGAAAAATTTATGATTGCAACATTGGCGTATAATCTACACTCGCTTATACGTGCCCATTTGAAGTGTTCACGTTGCTATATTACTGAATCAGATTTAAATACCAGCATAGTACGTAACATAAAAGGACAACATAAAAGAATGGACACTGAAAGAGGTACTACACAGAACAAAAGATAGAGGTAACAGATAACAACATCGTACGTAACTGAATAATTGTTTCACTATTCTTCTAAATCAATTTTCTATGTATTTCGATCATTAAATAGTATTGACCTCATTTAAAAGTTTTCAATAAACGAAATGTTGCGGGGGAGGTATGAAGACATATAGTTAAAAATATACATCATGATAACTAATCAACAGGTGTGTAATGCTAGGATGTTATTAGCAAAGAAAAGGAATAGTAAAAAAATGAATAAGTATTGAGCTTTGAAATGTTTTGGATGTTCCTTCAGAGATATTTGTTCCCGGATTTCCCGAAGGACGACGGGGATCTCAGGTGACAGGGTATCAACCCGGAACCAAAGAGAACTCCGAACGACGGTTCCGGCATTTTTAACGACCAGGTATCCAGCCTTTGAATTCATTATTATTTATAAATAATTTAAATCTTTACGATACAGACTGTATAGTCTGTATAGTTTAGGCTACTTTGACTTTAACAATATAGTACAATATTCTAGTGATCTAATGATCTTAATTAATAATAGAATTCGAAAACAGATCTTTAAAATTTATACTATATCTTACTTCAAAGATTTAAAACAATAATACTGATTAAGAAACTCACGTTTATGATGACTCTAATGGATTTTATTTCAATTTCTAATGCTAGACTAAATTTCTAGAAATACAACGTGTAATTGGATTTTCCCCATATGTAGTATTTTGTGCTATTATTAGAAACGGGAAATATGTAATGCATTGTTTGTAAAATGCTTCAAGTGTTTCTTCCGAGTTGAAGATATTTACTTCCAAGTCCAAACCTACAGCATGACGACGGGGGGGGGGGGGGGGTGACAGCGGGCATCGTACGAACCCGGGACTATCTGACTGACAGTCCAGCGCGCATACCAGCCATAAACCTAATGAAGGACTTCTTAAACACAACAGCATTGGTCTTAGGAGAGCGATCAGTGTTTCTCAACATTTTAAATATAATGAACACATTTCTTTATAGCGAAGAACTTTGTGTAGACAGGGAAAGTTATACAATTTCACAAATATGTTCCCGTTTTTCTTTGTAGATATAATTGATGCAATGGTTATGTTTGCCCTGGGTGTGGCAAAATATGTAGATCACAGCTAGGGCTGCGCTGCCATTTGGGGTATTGTGTTCCTTGCAAATTTTCGGACTCGAAGACAAGCCTTATCATTATATTAGTTATAGACTTGGTATCCACATTTTACATAACGAATGTGAATTAGAAGCTAGACCGTCGAGTCAAATTTTCCATAATAATGATTTGTAGAAAATGTGTAGAAAATTTGTTTGTTACTTTGTAAGATAGGCCTACTAGTTGCATGACAAGAAACCTACAACAAGCGTTTTCCTGTATTCTAAGCCTCAGAGACCTAAACTCCTGGCGTTTACAATACACATTTTATCATTGCATGAAGAGTGCAGTTAAAATATCTAACCGTTTACACGCATTTAGAGAGGAGAAATTCATTCTGGAGCGAGTTTATTCATCTAAGTAAAACAAATAATTTTTTTTTAATACGATGCCTTCTTTATACAACTTATAGATTGATTAAGTAATTAAAAGTTACATTAAAAACTACTGAAAAATTTTTTATTCCGTCCGATTCCCCCTCTATTTTTTTTTTCCACCGTCAAGTAATAATGTCAACAAAGTGATAGTCCTTTCAGGAACGCGATAGTCTTTTCAGAATCAATGTTGGATCTAGATTTAAACCTAGTTCTGTATAGAAATCTTAGTTAATTTCTTTTCTGCTTTTAATAATTATTACGGTCAAACTACAGTTTGCCAACGAGCTAATATTTTTTTCGCACTGTTATTTAAACTGTTAAATTTCAAAGAAAAAAAGACGAATGCAGCTATGGCCAATACTATAATGTAAGAGTCATTAGAGTTTAGAGGTAAGATTAGCTTGTGTTAAGTGCTAAAGTCCGTCTGTCCGTATGTCACACTTAGAGCTCAAAAACTAGAGTAGAAATGAAAAACAATATTTTATGATGCGATGTGACTTGCAATATTTAGATGCAACGGCTACTTTTTGTTTTCTAAAAGCAAACTGTTTAGTTTATAAAACTAATTATGCAAGCGTTGTTTTTTTTTTTTTTCATAAAAATACTCAATTCTAAAACAATAGATAAATGTAAGGAAGATAATGTTACAATAGGTCAATGAAGAAAGATTATACCTGTCTTTGTGTGTTTCTTATCTTATCTTATATAATACAGACGTTACTTCAAAAAAGAAGATGATTACGTCCTACGCGTCATGCATTCAGTCATGCATATTTACCAGTGACTTAAATTCTGCCAAGTCACTGGTTTTCCATGCTCTAATCGCACTAGGGAAGTAAGAGCATTTGTACAGATTTGTCCTAGCATATGGGACGAGGAATGTGCCTTTATCTTTGTGTTTTTCTGAGTATTTTATTAAGTTTTGTTTTTGTATTTGGAGATTATGGTTCAGTGTTTTGTGTATAATTGCTACTTTACTCTTAAGTCTTCTATTCTGAAAAAGCTTGCATTATAGAAGACTCAAAATAAATTAGCAATTATGCATAAAACGATAAACCTTAATCTTCAAATTCAAAAACCATTCAAACCATTCCATGCTCTAATAGCACTAGTGAAGAAAGAGCATGTGTACTGATTTGTCCTAGCATATGGGACGAGAACCCTTATCTTTGTGTCTGAGTACGACAATTGTGAGTAATTTAAAGTTACTGACACTGCTAGGACCCTCCTCTGTATTTCTGCTGTCAGCATCCAAGATTCACAAGCAAACAAGAATTTGGCCATGCCAAAGGAGTACGTCACTCTTTATCTATAAATCTAGAATTATATAAGTCCATTTTTAACAGTTCTTCTTGTAATGCCTTTTAAATTCTGAGTTTGTCAATTAACTTCTAAGAACCTATTTATAACCAAGGCTTGTCTTACAAATTACGGGGCCCAATTTAATGGTTACTTGCGAAGCACATCTTGATTTTTTTTTTTTTAAATAACTAAAATTAGATCATATCAACATTTATTGTACACTAAATAGTTGAGATTATACATCTTGATATAAACTTTTTATCACTCAAATGTGTCAAGTCCTAAATAGCAACTAATAATATACACTTTAAACAGAGAGTGCACCTGGGTCAGGGGTTGACTTTTTCATTCTTTCGATTATTCATTTATAAATTAAACGTATGTATTCAAAATATTTGTTTGACACTAATCGGTAACAAATATTTTTTTGTAAATGTCCAAAATTAATCCTTTGGTTTACATTGCAAAGAATAGTTTCAATTGTGTTAAAGAAATGTATCTTATCTTATATAATACATAAATTTCTTTAAAAAAAAGATGATTACGTCCTTCACATCATGCATGCTGATCAATTAATTAAATTCTGCTAAGTCACTGGTTTTCCTGGCTAGCTCAGGCAAACCATTCCATGCTCTGATAGCATTAGGGAAGAAAGAGCATTTGTACAGATTTGTCCTAGCATATGGGATGAGAAAGGTTCCCTTATCTTTGTGTCTGAGTATTTTATTAAATTTTGTTTTTGTATTTGAAGATTAAGGTTTATCGTTTTATGCATAATTGCTAATTTATTTTGAGTCTTTTATAATGAAAGCTTTTTCAATTCAGTGATTGTACTAATGTTGTTACTATAGTCAAATGTTTATATTCGTTAGATATGAATCTCATAACAGCAGCAAGTGTCGTAGCTAGCGATTTAGGAGCCCGGAAGAAATGTACCTCTTTATAGGATCCTGCATTTTGACATTCGACATTATGACATGAGATAATGGCTGAACATTTAGTGTTACGAAAAAAAAATAGATACTCATTTGTTTGGTCGTCCAACAGAATTTATAATTTCCAGTTAAATTACTTAGCAGCTTAAAAAAAAATTAAACCTTTAATAATGACTCGGTATCTCGCATTGTTATACTGTTATAGTCTCTCAAAATACTTTTCTAGACACAAGTCTTAGACCATCTCTTGGAATACAATTGGAATTCTTTATGTCCTTGCCTATTTTTGTTTGTTAAAATATCTCTTCCAGTACTTCGTAAAAATATGTTTATCTACTCATACGAAAAAACTTGTTCCCTATTACTGAACAGTTCGTTTCTAGTTACTATCCGTTGTGTATTAGATAATTGAAGGCTCTAGGCCGTGGGGGGGGGGGGGGGAATTTTGATGGCCCCCAAATAAAATAGACAAAGTAAAAAAAACAGCGAAAAACTACAATTAAAGATTTGTTTTTAAATAATAACATTGGGTTCAGGTTTTGTGATATATTTCTGTTGTAAGAAGTCCTGTGTGATGCTGATCGGAAGCCCTAGTTGACTGCCTTTTTTACCTATGCCTAAGGCCGGCCCTGACGTTTTATACCAATTAATGAATAAAGTAAAATAGATGCAACATTTAAGTTAGGCACCTAAATAACACAAACGCGAGAGTGCAACCAGCTTTTGATATGTAATAAAAGTAATGGCGGTGTATTTGATTCTGAAGATTTAGAATGAGTGCAATGTCTCATGTGACCATGCAAGCGCAGTAACAATCTGTTCATATTTTGTTACAAGGGTTCTATTTAAGTTTCTGTTGTCTTCTGAGCCTGTCTTTAGCAAGGTCGTTTCTCTGATTCTTAAATACATTAATGAAAGTTTTTGAACTGTCTCTTTAAAAGATATACTGCTGATAACTTGCCCGTGAGGGCAAAATGGCAACTGAGTTGATCGTTAATGCGCTTCCGGGTGGACATATGTTACGCTGTCCACATTAACTCTTTCTCTCCGTTATTATTTTTCCAACGAGTAGAAGAAATTCTTCATTTTGGCTCATTAGTATTTTACTACCCTGTTATGATTAAGCTTTAATAGCGTTATTGTTTTTAATCGGACAATGTTGTATTGTGGTATATAATTTAAGGGAAATGCATGAAATTTTTACATTACACAAAGACAAGTTTATAAAATTAAACATTAATTTAATTTAATTTGTTCAACTCAATGATGATATCGTCGATTTGGAGAGTGAGAGAGTTAAAGTATGTAAAAAAAAAGTCGCCTTTGGCATGAGGTTTTCCTGTATGCGAGATGAGTATCTGAGTGTCGCAGCTGTTGAATAGTTGGTTGTGATTCTCCACCGTCCACACAAGCTTCCAGAAGATGGTGTTTTGGTAAGTTTTGTTAGCGAATGCCTATTGAAGACAATGCGCCATTAATAGAAGCACCGTCTATAGAGATCACAGGTATCAGGGCCATAAAAAGTATGATGAGAGCCACAGCTTTCTAAACGTTGAATTTCAATGGGATTATAAAGAGATCTATTCCTCCTTACTGACAATACAAGGCGATCAATTGGAATTGGCGAGGTCGTTGTCTATTTCTTTAGACAGTGACAATCGTTGAAAACTTTTCTGTCCAGGTATTTCCTTGTCTGTTAGAATTCAGTTTTCTTTCTACTAGGAGGGCTACAAGACAAGGCTAAAGAGACCCTCCTGCCCAAAGTTTACTGGTTTAGGCGCCAGTTATTCCTCTTTGCCCCTTCTCCTGTCAGTTCCACGGACCAAATATTTGAGCCAGACATGAAAGATTAATAAATATGTTTGACTCGTGGAGCACCACATAAGATCTGTTGACCGTCTTTCTCTCTCGACGTATGCACATTAAACGACAAAAAAAATAAAGAAAATGGCCATTCACAATGATTTTGTAGTTAAGTTTGCTCCTTCCAGGGTGCACGATCTCCTTTTAATTTCTTGACATTGAAAAGCCAAACGAGGCAGCTGCCTCAGCCAATGCATAAAGGAATATTGGCGTTCCTGTTCGGTTTGTGCAAAAGAGCGCAATCATATGCATAGACACCATTAAGGAACTCAGTAGCCATGTTGAAATTGAACGGTTAAAATATTTCTTACCTCCAAACAAGCACTTTGTTTTTTAAGGGGTTAATAGAGTGTGAAAAAGTCGATTTTGGCCCAAAAAAAAATCGATTTTTCATTTTTATTTTAATTTAATAGTTGGACATTTATTCTATAAGCTGGCACCAAACATTTTGCTGAAAAGTATCATTTTTATTGAAAAAAAAGTATTTTTAGGATGCAAGGTAGATATAATTATAGAAAATACAAATCTTTTTTTTACCTTTTTTCTCAGAATGCATTTTTTTGGTAACCCCCTCCCCTGTAGAAAATCTCTGGTATAAATAAATGATACAGAAAATCAGCTAGTTTTAATGACTTTATCTGAAGGGTTTTTTTTTAATATGAGCCTTTGAGAAAAAAAAAGTGGATGCCTTTTACTTGTAAGAAATTATCCTTTTTAAAAAAAATTATAAAATGCAGAATAGTTAAAAATTTTTTATAAACTCTAGCTAGTTCCTTCCAGACAGCATTAAGACCCTTAAAGCCTTGTGCTTTTTTAGCTTTGAAATTTATCAATTTTGAAAAATTATAGAATTTTTATATATGTACCAAGTTTTGTTTATTTTCAAGATGGCCGCCATTACTATGGCAACCTGAAAGCATAAAACGAAATTAAACATATATATGATCTAATATATAACAAAAGTTATTAGGTTAAAGCAAAAATTAAAAACAATAATTTTCGCACACCAGTAAACCCTTAAAATTCATATTGTTATCTTGCTTGGAACTAATCATTGCAAAAATTAGAAAGAAAGCCTACATTGCCTACACCTCTCTGATCTACCGTTAATATGGATGTCTAATGTCCCAGTTATGGTTACTGGTTTGTACTGTTCTGCGTTCAAAAAGTAGGAAAGTTTATATTTTACAAATGTTTCAAAACTAAGTGTAGCAGATGCTTCCATTGTAGAATGTCCTGTGAGTTGCAATTATTCTTTTACTAAATTGTAAAGCTCAAAACTTTAAACTCTTAAACTGAAAATTAACCTGCAAAGAATGATCAAGTATTAATCTATCAATCATGTTCATCAGATTTCCTAATTTTTCGGTCTTCTCTTCCTTGACTTGTGTACAATCAAACAAGAGTGCTCTCCCTTTACACTCGGTCACTATTTCCTTTAAATGAACTTCTTGTTGTATCCAATCTTGAAATGACTTCTCCTCTTTAACTTCTGTTTTCCACTGATCCCCATGTGTCATAACTAGGATACCGTAATCTTTTAAAAAGTTCTGACCAAAGGTAATCTTAAAATCCTCAATCAAGTTGATATATTCAGTAGTTATTCTACATCCGAATTTGAGTACAAACATTGATTAGCTATATTATTTTTAGCTTCTTTAAAAATAGCTTTCCTCCTATCAAATTTACAACAAAAATCTGGCAATTCAAAAACTTCAATTCCTCGACCGTATAACTTTCCCATTTCACATTGTAATTCTGTGTGTTCTTGTTCAAAAAACCAATTAACTTTAAAACAATTTCTTCGAAGTATTGAGTTCCCCAACGCGCTTTTACCAGAACCCAATTGTCCCAGTAAAAGAAAATTGATATTTTTCTGGCGTACTTCAATTAATGACCTAGTGAGAAGAAAAAAAATGTATGTACAAGTGCAACTGAAGACAAAATAAAAATATAAAGAAAGAAAAACAGTTTCTAAATATCTACATTTTTTGTTAACGACTCACTCTCAAACGAAATGGCAGCAAAAGATTATCTGTTCCAGTAGCAAATATTTACATCAAAGAACTTGACATTCAACAAAGCTGGGTGGATTCTTAAAATAAATTATTTATACTCGCTTTTCTACACATTTAACTCCCTTTGGTTGAAAACGAAATGTTTTACACATAGACATAAATAAATATAGACTGGAAAAAGGAAATAACTTCATGTAACTTGAAAAGATGTATATCTATTGAATTCGGATTTTTAAATTATGAAAAATTAAAAAATTGCATGATCTTCAGTCTTAGAGATTAAATAAAATTTATAGACATAAAAAAGTACACACAATTGCAATTCACAAATTTTCATTACATAAAACTCTCTTATTGGCCAGTCTATATTTATGTATGTCTATGGTTTTAGAAGTTAACCAGCACACCAGTGATTTCATCCTCCGATCTTTTACGGTTACCTAACAAATAATAATCCTAAGACTTATTAAATCTGCAATCTTTAAAGTAGTTATTTTTATTGGTGACCCGTCAAAATAGCGAAGACAAACAGCGCCGACAAAATAGCGCGAAATTTCCCGACAAAATAGCGCAAGACAAAATAGCGCTGACTTATATAAGATGTGTACAGGATTATTAGTAATTTAATGTCCACAGAGTGAGATGTTAGATTTTGAGAACTCAAGTCAAAACGACTCAAAATTCAGTAAACTCAGTGTTCCCTGCGACCAGACTTGTCGGTTGTCTATTCCATCTTTGACAAAGTATCTGGCGTAAAGTACAAGATCAAAATCTTACAGCTACATACAGGGAAGATAAAAATGTACGCATGTTTGTCAAGATGTTGTTAGCCCTTTCATTTGTTCCACCTGCCTATGTAAATACTGCCTTTGAAAAAATAAATGAAGCTCGGCCAGATGTTGTAGGGAATTTTTATGACTATGGGAGGACAACTATATTGGTCGCCAGAGACGAAACCGCAGAGTGACTCCAAGATTTCCGAATGGAAATCAATGGGGGGGGGGGAATTAGTTGCGTCACTAGGGTCGGTGTCACCCCTCCCCCCCCCCCAAGGATTAAGATATCCCCCTAAAAAAAAACTTTTTCTTTTTGTTTTTTTTTTTGTTTCTTTCTACTGAACAATGAAACTGTAAGCTTACACTGAATACAAGCATTACACACGAAAATGTTTTCTTTTAATTTTATTTTCAAATTATTGTTGTTTATCTTATTTTGTCCATAGTTTAT
Source organism: Biomphalaria straminea (assembly GCA_021533235.1). Taxonomy (NCBI): domain Eukaryota; kingdom Metazoa; phylum Mollusca; class Gastropoda; family Planorbidae; genus Biomphalaria; species Biomphalaria straminea. The sequence continues at coordinate 2,050,910 of JADKLZ010005465.1, read as the reverse complement.
CAAAAGTTATTATATCAATTGAAAATGTACAATTATTGAATTGTGAAAAATTGAGTTAAACCTTTTTTATTTAGAAATTATTTAAGAGCTTCTTGCGGAAAAGGTTTTTAAATATGCTAGTGTTTTTAGCTGCTTCCGAGAAAACAAATCAGTATTGAATAGGTTTATTTCCTGCGAAACATCGTGGAGCAGAGCCTGGACTGCCAACAAGAATGTTGATCTGTTTTGTAGATTTAAAAAAAAAAAAGTATGATTCCGTCCGTCTAAATCACTTTGAAAAATAACAAGAGAAGAAGGCATTTCGAAACAATTTGTCCAAATTCAGCGCCATGTCTAAAGTCAATCAAGCTGTTTTGTCACAATAGACGCTGGAATTATTCTTCAACGTCGAGACGATTATGAGATTAAGGTGCATCTTATCCCATTCGGGTTCCTATGCCATAAACAAAACCGAGTTGTAGTTTGCAGACGACATAGCATTACTTTGAAAGATAATTAAATGTATACACGATAAGATGAATAAAGACGCCCTCAAAGTTATGCATATTGGGAGCAGGTTACCCATTACCCCATCAACATTGGTCCTACAGATCCTGAACAAAATAGAAGCTCACCTATTTAGGCTGTGATATCTTAAGTGATGGAGATGCATAGCATGATGTTGCTTGTCAGATCGGAAAGCAGGAGCCGTCTTTCAATAAGTACGGTCTATGTGAACAAACACATCAAATAGCATGGGGATTAAAATCCACCTAATGAATACAATCATTGTCCCAACGACGACATAACTTCGAGACTTGGAATGCCGAAAAGAGGCTGAGTGGTCGCCTTAGACTGATTTCTGTGGATGAAGCTTGCAGCCATATTTTTCTTATGATGTGCCAGGGGCTTAAATCTATATGTTTCAAATATATTACAATAAAACATGTTACGTTCGCCGGTCAACTGGTCAGAAAAGATGTTTGGAAAGCTGCTTAAGCTCATTCAGAGTTGTTCGGCCAAAAGCATTTTTTCTACATTTCTGTTCTTCATAAACTCTTTCTGCTGGCGTCTACAACGCATTGATTTTCTCGTAATAGGAAAATTACAAGTCAAACAATATTAAATGAAGAAGGTTGAGGACATGTTGATACGAAACCGTGAGAGATATTCAAAGTAGTAATTTTCTTTTAAAAAGTTGCATTTTGGAAAAGTGTATTTTTTCAACTTGGGTGACACCCCGGTGCAGACAGCACCCCCGCAACTGCCTTGCGTTTTCAAAGTACCCTTTTATAATGTAAATAGATGCTATATTTTGAAATTAATCATTTTGCCTTATTATGACTTTTGCTTTTTTATGTTTTAAGATATTTTAAGTATTTCTTGCAAAATGACTGGAAAATAATGATATCATTTAAACAAAAAGATATTGGCTCTATTCATATTTTACGATTTTTTAAGTATTTCTTTCAAAATGACTAAAATATTTTTTTCCGCACTATTTTGTCTTGCGCTATTTTGTCTTGCGCTATTTTGTCGGCGCTATTTTTTTCCGCGCTAATACTAAGGAATGTTATATTAAAAACAATGAAGAAATTTTTTCGACTTTCCAATGATGAAGTGACCAAAGATGAAATGGCCGAATGCCATGTTTCCCCAGATCAAGGTTCCATAACAATAACGAGTGAAGTTATTTTTCGACAACAAAATTAGTGAAACCCTAATCCTAACCCTAACCTAAAAAATCAACCACATAAGTATTACAAAGTTATTATCAAACTCACCTTTTAGTTTTTTCTATAATATCTTTAGGGAAGAGACCTAAAATAAGATGAAAATAATATTCGTGAATACTTTCAATAAAATTATACCTTTGACACTGTAAAGGATATGTAGGACGAGAGTGAATGTTGTTGTTTTTCGTAGTTGCTATTTTGACATGAAAAGTTATATCCCTTTGTTTGTGTATCCCCATGTTATGAATGTGAAAAGTCTGCAGTTATGTGAACTGAAAGATTTAGTCTGCCTTGTATGTGTGTGATTGAGAGGCGGAGTGTGTGTTGGTCAGTGCGTTCTTGTTCCCGGTCCAAAAAGGTTGGACAGTTGTTTCCTGGATTGGTGTATGTGTAGATAAATAGAAAGTTTTGCTGTCACTATTTTTTTTATTAAAGTTTTTATTATTCTACTGGATAGCTGGAGCTTCATCGTTCTTAAGTAACCCCTAATGAGCCAAGAAAAAAGCCTAACAAATATTGTCTAATTGCTGGTAGTTAAAGCTACTTACCTAACTCTTCCATCAGTTTTTTATTCTCACACTCTTTTGTTTCTAGACTTGCTTGATAGTTGGCTATTTTAAAAAAAATGAGAATGAAAATGTAAACTTGGTTCAGCGTACATTTGTAAAAGAGATTTTGAAAAAAAAATCAAAGTGTATTAAAAATTTTCATAGCCTTTATTAAAGTTTCTATAATGACGTTGTTAAAGCAATAATGTAATAAAATTAATTTTCACTGTACATCATTAATAAAGTTAAGTAAGGTGGCCCTTTTAGGCCTTGTGGTCTATAGGGCAGATAATGTACAGGTCATCTCCTTCTGTGGACTACGTTTAACGAGGGTTTCACAATGACCAACAGCCTTTACTTTTCCTCTGTAACGTAGCGAGGTAGGCTACCCGTGGGCCTGGGTTCAAGAATATATTGGTTAGAGTTCTTCTTCCACAATAAGATGAATGTAAGTGAGACAAAACTAATAATTTTAGTCTATCAGTACATTTATCAAAAGGCATTCAAATACAAGTAATGTACTTTTTTTAAGTAATGGGCTTTGCCGCTGCGCATAAAAATGATATATTTGTCAGACGCGAATAGACCAAGTTTTCAGTAAAAATAAATTACAAAAGTCATTTATCTATAGAAGAAGTTACAAAAGTTATATTATATTAAACCACAAACATATATATACTGCAATAAATATAGGTATTTGCTCTCTATCTACAATTTATGTAGGTAGGTACTGTTTTACTATTACACATGAAGAATCAAATTTTAGAAAAACCCAGGTTGTTGTTTTTTTGTGTGTATGTAACGCCATTTGCTCACACCGTAGAGATATAAATAACATTACTATATTAGTATAATCATTAAATATTTATATGAAAATCTGCATAATGCGTTGGTAGTATAGTAGATCTAGAGATACATATTATAAATTAGATTAGTAGAGATATGTTAATAAATTAAGTGGAATAGATCTACTGTTCTAGAATTTTAGAATCTACGAATTTTTTTCATCTTGTGGAGCCCAGCAGACAAACTTTAAAAAGTAGTCAAGTCGCAATAGGTTCTGCGTTTACAGTTCACTCCAATTCACGTTTCTGCGTAAACCGTAGACGTAGTCATATCACAACATGGACAGATGTGATTCGTGAAACTGTCAAATAAACAGTAAAGACTGCACTCATCATTAATCTTTGGATTTAATGACATAGTCATTAAGTAGAATCTTTATCTAGAACTACATTTCAGATCGAATCTAGTTTACAATTCTAGATTCTATCTTGAAACTAGATTGTCACTACTCTACATCAAGCTCTACCTGACTAAAGTTTATTAATTAGGTTAGGCGTACATCTACTATCTAGAATATTCTAAATAGATTCTATAGATCTAGAAAAAAAATATATGGCTAATCTAGATTAAACTCAGTAGATCAACTACTTCCTATATATACCTATAAAATATATTTCTACAGATAGACATGGTGACTTTTCAACGCCAAGACCTAATATACCAATATGATCTAATAAGGTTTGTCATCGAGTCCAACTAAGAATGAGGATTGCAATATTTCCGGTGATACGCAGTACCAAGCCTACGTTCAGGAAATAAATGAGATTGGTGTTTGTTTTATAAACAAGATACTCCCGCCATCCGTCAACCATAGAAGCAGGTGAGCTTGATAGCTTCTACCTCCGTAGATTGAAAGAGTTAATTACACTTACGAAACTACAGACTTTCCAAGATCTACTTTATTAATAGTTGATACCCGAACTACGCGACGGTTTGAATCGTTATTAGGTATATTTTGCAGAAAAAACTCAATACAACGCTACCCCACCCACAAAACAATTTTGTTGCCATCCAATTCTGTTCTTTTTTTTTTTTTTGGTCCCTTTCATCCTACAAACCTCCATAGTATAAAATATGCTAAAACCATTCTTGGGCCATCTTTAGCCATTTTATATTCTAATGAAACGGCTCGTCTTCAGTTCTAAAAGCGCATAGCTGTATCTTCTGATATTAAATAATTTTTAGAGTGACCTACCAGAGTCGTCAGTAAGTTTTTGAATTTGTTTTTTAAGTTCATCTAAATGATGTTGGTCTTTGGCTGAAATAAAAATATATTAGATGATTTTAAAACGTTAAAGATTTAATGTTTTATAATGAGAGAACTAATTTAATAATTACACATAAGGATTATGTGTTTTAATCACTATGAAAAGTATCCAAAGTTAATAATATTTATGTTTGATATAAGGTCTAAGTCTCTAAATTTTAATGGATACAGTAATTGTAATAACTTTCTTTGCCTATTTCCTCTTCGACTTGGGTTTGAGCATTTACAGAAACAGGCGTGCCTTGGTTAATATGTATTGATACAATAATAATAATAATAATAATAATAATAATAATAATAATAATCTTTATTGTCCCTGAGGAAATTTGTCTTACAATTTGTGCATTACACCAAACAAAACATCAAACCTAAAAAAAAAAATGTAGACTTAAAAACGAAAGTAAAGTTCCCCTTTTAGTCCTTGCGATCAATAGTGCAGTTTATGTCAAACAGTAAAAGTCATACTGACAAACCGCCTTTACTGTTCCCGATTAATGTCATTAGAGCTTGGACGCCGAAATATCCCGAAAATCAAAATCCGAGTCTTCACCACGATTTGAATTCCAATACAATATAGTCTATGTATAAACTTTACTTACACGCATTTTCAGTAAGTTTTTCTTTTCGTAGTTCATCTAAAATGTGTTGATCTTTAGCTGAAATAAAATTAATCTCTTAAAGAATAATACTTTAATTCTTTTAGACTAAACGTACGTAATATGATAATAATAATAATAAGGCTTGGAGTCCTAAGATATTTGAGGAATTCAGTATTTTCCAAACTGTGATCTATATCTTTTGCCACATCCAGGGCAAGCATAACCATTGTCCTCAGGTGGTCGATTTACATTTTCTTTTCGTCGACTGCGTTTGTCCTCGGCAGCAGATTTTTTTGGTTTCAAATGAGTATCCCGCGGCCTTCGTGAGTGACCTTCAGCTGTCTCGTTCTGAGGCCACATGAAACCAGGTGCTCTTTTCTATGTCAGCCAAGGAAACTTGACGCCTAAGGTGGTCTTTGAAGCGTTTCCGTTTTTTATTTATTTTTTAAAAAGTTTATGATTTTTAAATACTAAAACTCGCGATGTTTTTACAATGCATAAAAATAACATAGATCTATTTTTAGGCACAAAAAGTATCAAAACCTATATGCATTAGCTGTCCCGAAACAGGAAAAGTCGCAATTAGTTTTGTGTCGTCTGTTAGTCCGTCAGTCCGTAAGTCAGTCCATCTCTTTTAGATCTCAGAAACTAGAAAAGATATTGAAAATATATTGCAAATCCAATATTTTTATTTTTTTAAGTTTACAAATTTGTATGCGTTTATTTTTTTTTATTGAATTAAACTTTATACCACTATTCAATATTAGGATTTTAAAAAAAATCACAGAAGACATTAAAAAGAAAGACTTTTTTTTCGACATATCTGATAAATATTAATGCAAAAGGTTTTGCCTAAGTGGACAACTACGATTTTAGTTTGTGTTTCTACATAAACTATTTTTGTAAACTTGTTTTATTTGATATTTGGAATATAATTAATCACAACATTTAGATAAAAAATATTTGCTAACAATCAAGGTACATCAGTGTGCAATGGATTACTCTTAAAATGAATTGATCTAGTTTTATATTCTTGATATGCTGTTTTGACGAATTTTCGTTTGACTTGGAATTAGGGATGTAATTGTTAGCTTTAAATACAAAATTTAATAAAATGATCAGAAAGACACAAAGAAAAAGGCACATTCCTCGTACCAATAGCTAGGACAAATTGGTACAAAAGCTCCTTCTACCCTAGCACTATTAGAGCATGGAATGGATTGCATGAGCTAGCATGACGCGTAGGACGTAATCATCTTCTTTTTTGAAGTAACGTCTGTATTGTATAAGATAGAAGACGTGTTCCAGACATTACCATTTTTTTTTATTAAAGAAGGGAGAGAACAAAGCGTATTGTAGTAAAGTAGCATATGTTGAGTTATCCCCTTCTTCCTACTTGTCAGCTTTTTTTCAAAACTAGTTAAAATAACGAATCGTTTAAACAAAACATAAAGCACATACCAAACTCAGAGACTATTTCTATTCCTTTGTACACTTTATCAGAGAAATTCTCAATCTAAAAAAAGATATCAAAAACCAAAGAAAACATAAGATGATCTAACTAATGAGCATTGGATATTTTGGTAGTATTGTGCCTTCAATTAATAAAAAAATCATTCTATTCTACAATGATGGAGGTCTAAATATTTGAACTCACCTTTTTATTGTGTTCTGTCAATGCTGTGCTTAGTTTGATGTTCTCCTCCTTTAAGTTTGACATGAAGCTGCTAGCGACTGAAAGTTCTTTCATTATCTCTTCGTAATGTTCTTCATTGATTTTTTCTCTATCTTTGTTTTTTTTCGACAATTTTTTTTTAGCTTTTTCAAGAATTGTGAGTTTTTCTTGCAAGAGAGTTGTTATATCTGATTGTGTTTTTACATTGGCAGTAATCTCTTGTAGTTTCTCTTTTTCAAGTGACTCGTTTCTTTCTTGTAAGATATCAATTCTTTCTGATTGGGATTCGACAATTGCTGTTATCTCTTTTAGCTTCTCTTCTAATCTTTTGTAATCAAGACTTCCTAAGTTATAAAAGGAATAACATAAACCGAAGAAATATGATATAAATAGATTATCTTGGCTGACAGTGGCATAGCTATGAATCTGGGGGCCTGGGAGCTTGACCTCTCAAGAGTCCTCTGCATTTTAACATTTGACATGGGGACATGAGATAACGACGTAATATTTAATGTAGAAACGAATTTCGGACACTCAATTGGGGGTCCACCTCAGGTTAGAGCCCAGGTAATTTTTTAACTTGGACTTCTCCTCCAGCCTAGCTACGCCATTGTAGCCAAGACATTTATAAATAAAAGCTGATGTATTGAAAAAAGCCCTATAGAATCATATTGGCTGAGTACGACCATGTGATATTTTCCTTTTATCTGACTCTCTTTTTTAGTTTTCTTTTTTAAAATTTACATCTGAAAAAGTTTTGATACTATCATATAATCTATTAATTTTAATATTTCAATACAACCTTTTGTATCCGAGCCAAAAGTTTCCATTTGAGAAATTGTTTTCATTTGTTCGTCAGTAATAGCAGGTTCAGAAAGCTTGTTGTTTCTCTCGCCTGTGTTTAAAATAAATATGTTGTTTTTTTTTTAAATACAAATTTATATTTGTAATTTTCTTAAAGAAAATTAATTTTTTTTTCATAAAATGTATATTTGCCCTCAATAATTTTATTTTTTTCTACAAGATCAAATTGTAAAAACAATTAAATATAATTTAACTCTTGAGTTGTGTGGCTAAGGCAAAGATCAGTTGCGTTTACTTTTTTTCCCTTACGAAACCATGACTTATGAAAACAGACTGAATGATGTCACGGTGACGGAAATAGATATCACCGCTACAAAAGGATTGAAACTCTAGACTTTCATATTTGCTTTTGTGTCTGTTATACTTTATGTCGATCAAAATAACGTAATATCTGCAGGCTCGGGGTGCCGCAAAAAAAAGTGTTAAATACACATTTCTTTGAGTTTAATATTTTATAATTTCATTAAATAAAATAATTAACCCAATTATGTAATAAAATTCATTCAGAACATATATTACTTGGTTATACACAATTAATTAGTAAAAATATCTGGACTGACAAATAATATTACTTATAATTTTTGAACAAATAACTGCAACTAATGATTAAAAACGAATGGTCCCGGTATCTCTTTGTTTACTTCTTTAGTCACAATTCTTAGACCTTCTATTGGAATATTCTTTCTTATTGTCTTTGCCTACATTTTTTTAAACAAAACATCTCTTTAAATACTTCGGAAGAAGATGTTTATCTATTCATACGAAATAACTTGGCCCCTATTACTGGCCAGTTTGTTTCTAGCTACTATCATTTGTCAGCAGTGTGTAATTACTATTGATTTATCTGTTATCACTAGCATGCTTTTTATCAACATCTACTGTTAACAAATAATGCATTGGATTTTTACGCCTGATATAAGAAAAATGTTATGGTAAAATGTATGTACTTCTACTGTAAATTGCCTAGCACCGTTTTGCATTGAAATTACAAAAAAAAAATATAGAAAGGTGAAGATCTTAGAGAGAAAGTGGAGATGGATTTTGTCACACCCTTAGAAAAGATAACAGCAACATAGCTAGGCAGGCTTTGGAGTGGAACCCCCAGAAACTAGACGTAGAAGAAGACCAAAACGAACATGGCGACGCAGTATACCAGAGGAAGGTTAGAGGACCACGAAGAGCTGGGAAACCATAAAAAAATAAACTAGCAAGAGACCGTGGAGTGGCGTATTTTTGTTGAGGCCCTATGTTCCACGAGGAACCCAAAAAGGAAAGATGATGATGATGATGATGTATGAAATTTAACGACAAAACGGCGTGTTGATAAGCATAAAAGTAAGTAAAGACCTTGCCGACTATAGTTCAAGTGAAAGGGTTCAAGAGTTTCTGTGGAAGTGCTTCTTGTCAAATTCAACTTTTAATATTCACTTCGCAGAATTAAATTTTAAAATTCACAAATCAAAGCTCTTAAATTGCTGGTGCTAGATTAGGTCAGAATTGACATAGAAATAAAATATCTAAAGAACTTACATGCTATATTAAAAAGTTGCTGAATATATTGACAAGTTTTGGAGACCAACATTTGTTGGATGTCTTGATATGCTGCATTCTCTGCCTCATCGACCCATGCTGTACATTTCTTTATCACCTTGGAAGAAATGAGTCTAGCATGTTTAATTGCTTTCAGTTCAGTTTGACCACAATTAAATATAAATAGTAGATAAAAAATAATATTAATAAAAAAGATATAATCGAAGATACAAAGTACAGACATTTGTTTCTCTGTACTTGTAATCTTTTCTATCCACCTAAGTAATTTTTTTTTTTCGTAATTCAGAAGAAGATGAAAGATTGAATTACATTCTGAAATACACAATTTCAAAGTTCCTGAGATTTTTTTCAATAATCTTAATACAGCTTTATTGCTTTTTATTAAAGAAAACTAAATTTGAGTGATATTTTTCTAAACACATATTTTTTTTTTAATTTGTAAAAAAAAATGAAAAAGATTTTTAATAAAAATGAGTGGTGTATTTTAACACTTAAAAATCTAGGATCTATAATTTATTCGAATATTATATATTTCATAATAATATTGCAATAGCAATGTCTCTGATTCCGTAGAATAAGGATGTGTGTAGTGTTTCATATGACTACATCAACCCAGTTGTGACCTGATATTTTTTTCGAATCTCTTGTAGTATAAGCCTTTGTCAACCGGTGGTCTATTTAAGTTTTCTTTCCGTCTTCTGCGCGTTCCTTCATTAATGGCTCAAATGGCTAAAGAGCTAACTGTCTCTGTCAGAGGCCATCTGCTGCCAACTACTTTCCTCCATACCAGTGAGGGCAAAATTGTGATGAGACATTTTGTGCTATACTCTCAGTTTGAGCCTCTGAGTCCACCAAAAGCGCTGTTAGCCTTTTGCGAGATAGTTGTCTATTTCTCTGGACATTGACGCATCATTGTGCTGTCCAGGTAAATAAACGTTGATTTTCAAGAGATAAACAAGTTCCTATTGGTGACTTCTGAAGCATGACCTCTGTTGTTGTTTTTTATGTTGATGGTTGTTATAATGTATTTGTGATTAAAAAAAATAGTGGCTTAAGACATATTGACTAATCTCTGTCACAAAAAGTGCTATTAATGAATAAAATTTTCATATGTAAAATATATATATATTAGTTTCTTGTGTGTGTTAACAAATAACCAACACCTACATTTGTGATGTCCGCTATAATATCTTGTAATTTCTGAACTAAATCTTCTAGAGTTTCAAGCTTGCTAATTACAACGGATAGTTCCTTTACTGGTCTCATCTGTTGAATAAAATTATACAATTTTGTTTATGAAATTTTGTTCAACTTTATGATGGCAAGATTCACGTATAATCTACACTCGCTTATACGTGCCCATGAAAATTGTCCACATTTCTGTACTAGTGTAACAAATTTTAAAATATCAGTATTGTACGTAGCTGACTAATTGTTTCATTATCCTAATAAATCAATTTTCTATGTATTTCGATCATTAACTAGTATTGACATCATTTAACAGTTCAATAAACGAATATTGCGGGGATGAGGTGTTCAAACTATAATTTAAAATATACATCATGAGAACTTATCAACTGGCGTAGTCGGTGTGTAATGTTAGGATTTTAATAGGTGAAGAAGACGGAAAAGTCAGATTATGTATAAATACTGAGCTTTGCATATTTTTAATGTTCCTTCAGAGATAATCTGCTTCCTTGTCCAACCCTTCCGCAGAAAGACGGGGGATGGCAGCGGGCAGAGTATTAACCCCAGACCATCGAGAACTCCGATCGACAGCCCAGTGGGAATATCGAATGACCAGACTGCCAGCCTTTGAATTCATTATTATTTATAAATAATTTCAATCTTTACGATACAGAATGTATAGTAGGCCTATAGGCTACTTTGACTAGCCTATAACAATGTAGTCTAATATTCTAGCAATCTAGTGATCTTAATAGTAATAGATTTTGCCTACAGATCTTTTAAATTGATAATATATCTTCAATTAAAGATTTAAAACAATAATGCAAATTAAGAAACTCACGTTGTTGATGACTTAATTGAATTAACTTTCAATTTCTAACACCAGACTAGATTTCTAAAAATTCAATGAGTTCTTGGATTTTCCCCATATGTATTATATTCCATTATTAGAAACGGGAAATATTTGTTTCTTTGTAAAATACCTCAGGTGTTTCTTCAAAGTTGATGATATATACTTCCTACTCAAATCCTCCCGCATAATGACGAGGAATGGCAGCGGGCAGGATATGAAACCGGAACTATCTGACCGACAGTCCAGCGCACATACCGCTCGATTCGGCAGCCAGACATAGGCCTAAATTAAGGACTTCTTAAACACGCAAACGTTTATATCATCAGAGCGATAAGTGTTTCTCAACACTTTAACGAAAATGAACACATTTTATTAATATGTCCCCGTTTTTCTTTGTAAATATATTAATGGTAGATTTAGTATCCAAATTTAACGCAATCAATGTGAATTAAAGTTAGACCGTCTAGTCTAGTGAAGAGGTAGCAAAACCTGCAACATCTATTTTCCAGTATTCTAAGCCTCGGGTACCTAATCTACTAGCGTCTACAATTCCTTTTTTTAAAATTATTATTATTGTACGAAGAGTGCAGACAGAATCAGACTGATACGCTCCCTGGTCATGGCCACATTTCTATATGCTTGTGAATCTTGGATGCTGACTGCAGAGCTAGAGAGGATGATCCTTGCAATGGAATTGAGATGCTACAGAAGGATCCTAGGCATCACATTTAAAGACCGCATCACAAACCAAGTGATTAGAGACAGGGTTACTGCAGCGATAGGACCCTATGATGACCTGCTAACTACTGTGAAGAAACGAAAGCTTAAAATGTATGGCCATATATCAAGATCTTCGGGACTCGCAAATACCTTCCTCCAGGGAACAGTACCAGGAAAAAAAAGAAGAGGCAGACAGAGAAAGCGGTGGGAAGACAACATCAAAGAATGGACGGGCCTACCATTGAAATAGGTTTTAAACAGGGCAAAGGATAGAGAGGAATGGAGAAAAATGGTTTACAAGTCTTGCTTGGTGCCCCAACAGTCCACCAGACTAAGGGATAGGTAACAGGTAACAACGAAGAGTGCACTTAAAATATCCAAGGTTTACCTGCATTCGGAGAGGAGAAATGCATTCTAGATCGAGGGTATTATTGAGGTAGAAATAATGTATTTCAGATTAAGTCAAACCAAAAAAAAACATTACTTTTTTTGTGTGTAAAATATGATACCTTTTTTATACAACTGATTGAACGATTGTTTTTCTCTTATTGAGTAAGTTTAATTTAAAAGTACTGGAAATTTTGTATCCCTTTCCATTCCCTTTGTTTTTTTCCGCCGAGAAAGAATCGTGGTAAACGAATGTATCGATCAACCACACTACACAATAAAATATTCATAGGCCTTTAGAGCTAGATTTAGAAGTCGATGCGCACAACTTTCCGAACCTTGATTTATAAAGCCTATATTAGAAATGTAAACTTCAGACCTGAAGATCTATGGGTCAGATGATGTTAAGCTCATCTGTTTCTTTGACCAACGGTTAACGAGCAGGGTGTTATGTGGCCAGCACAACGACCAATCGCCTTTACTTTCGCCAACTAAAGTCAGGTACCCATTAGAAATGGGTGGACTCAGGGGCGCCCTAAAAATCCCGAAATTCAAAATCCCAGTCTTCACCAGGATTCGAACCCAGGACCTCAGGTTCGGAAGCCAAGAGCTTAACCTTTCAACCACCGCCTCCCCTTTATAAAGTCTTACTATAAAAAATTCCCGAAAGTGATAATGCTTTCACAACTGATGTTGGATCTAGATCTAGACCTAAACCTAGTTCTCTAGCGAATTTTTTTTCTTTGTTTCGATTTGAAAAATAACTACGATCAACGAGCAAGTAATTCTCTTCTTAATGATATATCAATTTAATTTTGGACATTACACACCATGACAAGAGATGATGGCTTAATATTAAATGTAAAGAAAAAACAATCGAATACAAATTTGTTTGGTCGTCCAACAGAATTTGAATTACTTAGCTGCTAAGAAATGTAGTTAACCCTTAATCAGGACCAGCCCTGGGTAATTGAAGGCCCTAGAAAAAGTTTAATTTTGATGGACCCCAAATAAAATAGACAAATTAAAAAAAAAAAAACAGCGATAAACTAAAATTACATTTTTTTAATAATAACTTTGGGCTCTAGTTATGCTATTTTCTAAAACAAAAAGTCCTGTACGATGATAATCGGAAGTCCTCTGTGACTGCCTAGTGCGCCTATACCTAAGGCCGGCCCTGACGTTTTATACCAATCGTACTTAAGGATTCTGCAATGCTAGGATGTCGCATTTCTGTTGTACTAGACTTGTTTGAATGATCTACAGTTAAAACTAATTTATGATCTTGTGGATTGGGCTGAGGTGAAATTATGGGGATTTGTCTGGTAGGGTGGAAGTCTGCGTTGGATGAGCTTTATGGAGGTCTATGTTTCTAGGCTGCCATTGAACAATTTGAGTTTTCTAAGAATATTTTAATGTCAGACAGTTCTACGTTTGGAATCTTCTTCGACACAACTTAATTTAGAATCGTGAATTAAAAGGTACAAATATTTTTTTACATCTAGCTATCCTTTACATACACAGAGATGAAGCCTAGCTAAAATCAATTTTAAATTTTTGAATTTAGAAAATTAATTCCTGCAATTAAATATTTATCTAATGTGTTGTTTCTCTGTCAATAACGAATCGGGTCCTTTAGTCTGTGAGAGGCCATAGGGCAAGTTGTTTTTCTTCATTGTTAGTTGAAAAAAGTAAGCAGACTACTTATACGGTGCTATCTTCGTCAAAGTAAGAAAAACGAAGTTCTAAAAAAAATGAATATAACAACTGAGATATATAAGAGACACAAGTTGCTCACTGTTGTCTCTAACGTTCTTGATCGGCTTAAGATATCATTTTGTCTCGAAGTTTCTTATCGTCAACAAATACATCAACTGAACCAGAGAGTGGCATTCAAGAGAAATGTAATCTTTCTGAATTGAGAAACACTGATTAATCTCTTTAAAAGAACTTATGAAAAATTTATAAACAAAATGTTATGAGGTTTTGAATCTATCTTTTTTTTTTTTTTTTGAAGACTTTTCCCTCTACGAAAAATCCTATACTCTTAAGCGAGCAATTCTTGTATAAATATATAAAT